>CALSFV010000342.1:0-318834 GCA_943737045.1 Parapristionchus giblindavisi
GGCAATAATGCACTATTCATTGCGGGCCCGCAGAGCGGTGTAATTCATTGCGGGCCCGCAAACTCGGATGGTGCGGTGTAAAATCATTGCGGGCCCGCAATGGCATTGCGGGCCCGCAAAGTCCTTTTCCTCTCCGAGAGAATGAAGAGAGAAGGAAGAGGAGAGGAAAATGACTTTGCGGGCCCGCAATGCCATTGCGGGCCCGCAATGATTTTACACCGCACCGTTCGAAATTGCGGGACGCAATGATTTCACACCGCATTGCGGGCCCGCAATCACTAGCAATGAAAAGCCAATTTCTTTGCGGGCCCGCAACGTCCGAATTGCCAACTCTATTCACAATAACACAAATTTAGTACTCGGTAATCTATCCTTGACTCGACCAATAATAATAACAATAATAATAATCAACAAATTGACAAATCAATCAATAATTAAGATCCACCGTACTTCTGATCTTCCACAACTTCATGATGGCCTCGTAGATGAAGATAACTTCGATCAACGTGGCGAACGATTCCTCAGTGAAACGAGTGATGAAGGAGACCTGAGATAGCGGTGGGATTACTGTAATTGTAGAGTTCGGGGGATTACGGTAGCTGTGGAGTACAGTAGCTTTTGTACATTAACAATCGTCCTCTCATGCCACCGTAACTTTCGATTACTGTATCTAATGGAACTTCAGATCACAAAATTACTGGAGCTTTAGAAAAATCAATCAATCAATAAACCAAAAATCAATAAATCGATAACACCCACCAGTGACGACGCGTCCGTGATGCACATGATGAATATGATGAGCGCAGTCCAGATGTGCACCCAGAATCGGAAGGAGATATACCTCAAGATACAGTACTCAGATTGGAGTACATTTTATTGATTTTATTTTTAAACAAACAATTACAGTAATACCCCACCCCAAGACACACTATGTACTACGATCACACAATATAGCAGTGTTGGTGGAAGGTTAGACACCGTTGACATCCAACCGAATTTAATTTCCTTTTGACGTATGCACCCGGCGCTTTCATGTCGTTAGAACATTGTGAAAGCGTAACTGAATAGTGGAACAACGATAACTCATCCATAGAAAAGTAAAAAGTAAAGGTACAACCCGTTATTAGAGGCGCACGAAGTCCTGCGGGTGATCACTGCTAGGCCAGTGATATTTCAAGGCCAATTCAATCCGGAGGGCCTAATCTCTCCTTCGGACCCACTTTACAGTGCACAGATTGGCGTATTTTAAAAAATCAATAAAACATTACCGTAATACCCCAAGACACTATAATCATACACGCACTCTCATTGTGTTTGAGGGTGGTTAGACACCGTCGAAAGAGAAGAGAATCAGTTCTCTCATTGTCAGTTCTCACAATCGGAATCACCCGGCGCTTTCGTGTCGCAAGAACATCATGAAAGCGCAACGCAATAGTGAAACCACAATGCAATTTCTGGCTGGTTCTTTAGATTAACAAATGAAAACCATATTTTGTCATACTCTCATAATCAGAATATATATTTTCAGGTCACTTGATGCGAAAGGGACGAAATGGGGCTCGAAAATAAGAATTTTTGCTAAATCCACGCACCATATTTCGAAAATCTATCCACTATATCAAAATAATCGCGAGGGTACCGAAAATGTATAGAGATAATCAGTTGCTTTCAGTTCTCATAATCACCCGACGTTTTCGTGTCGCAAGATCATCATAACATACCAACTGATTAGTCGAACAACAATATGTATTTACTTCTTTTACGATTGATAGACAAACAAATAACGTTCTCAAAGCTATTTCATATGTGTACTTCTATGCTTCTAAGCGTGCACATCCCATACTCCTCTCCATCCTCTTTCCCTCAGCCCCCCCTACCCCCTTCAGACTTACTGCATATCCATTCTCTATTACGCATCATGATCATACCATTCACAAAATCACCCGGTGGTTTCAAGTCGCAAGAACATCATGAAAACGCAACTTATTCATGAAACTGCAATGCATAATGCGTGTTTAATTCGAACAATAATCCGAAAATATCTAAGTATAACGATCAGTCGCAACCGAACCTCATCATGGCTTCTACTCTGAATTGAAGTGTCTCTACACAGCTTACTTACACTTTCACTTGAAGAAGACCGAAAGTAAACTTCAAGTCTGTGACATATTTTAAGTAGTTTTCTTTTTTTCTGAAGTTATGAATACCAGAGTATGTAAGTGAGGATTCAGTGGTGAGAATTAATAGCCCGGCGTTTTCATGCCACAACCACACTACCAAAGCGCAACTTGTTAGTCGAAATTCACTAGTATCAATGATGAATCTCACACCCACACAACTCTTCTATTCCGATCCAATCAATGCTCAGAAATCAATCAATTTAGACTAAATTAGGACTTGCGGTACGAGAAATAATACAGAAAAGACCTCCTACCATTCCGCGAATTTTAGAAAAGCCCTAATTTTACAGGGGGGGGGGGGGGGGCACCCCATGTTAGCGCCCATGTATGCCTCCTACAATCGATAATTAGCAATCGATAATTGGGATTATATTTGCGTAAACGATATTTTTCCTGGAGACATCATTTTCTACTTAGTACTTATAGTATAATGTACTCCATTAATGACACACCACTAGCTAATTTGAAGCTCTCCGCTCTGACCGCACTCTCTCGTTTTCTTTGTCTACGAGAGAGTGTGGCCAGCGCAGACAGTAAAATCTGAGCGTGTGATACCATATAGTGAAATATAAATATACTTTAGCCATAACAGACCAATACATCGATGCATTCGCCAAACAATCCATCATATATAAAATATGCTGCACGAATCAACCGGGTCTGTCGTCTATTCACGAGCTAATCTCTTCTGATCTTTCCAATCGTATACCAAAACATACTCTTTTCGTGATAAATAATTAAAATGTAAAAAAATCTAATAATAATACTCACTGTATGTTGAAGGCGTTGGTGAAAATAAAATCCAGATAGTGTGGCGCCTTGCGCGTGATGTCGCCAATATTGGCGACATCAAGCGCAAGGCTCAATTTCATGACTGAGAAGATGTTTGAGTTAGTTTATATCGATTCTAACTCTAGTTCACGAACTTGTTTGTCATTGTGATTTGTTGAGTTTGTACTAACTTGTTTCTCCTTTGTTATATTTAGAATCTATTGTTATTGTTCACACAAGGATATTATACTGTAATCAATCATTTTCAAGAATTTCATTATTATCATCTATTTATCTGTTGACAGCAGATGTGTTTCATCTGGATAAAAGTCTCATCATGTTTCCTCTATTGTCTAATATCGCCGAGCAAGAACGCACACACACACACTTTCCCCACTGGGGTCCCAGAACTTTTCCTAGCTTCGCCCAATTAATTCTCCCAGTGGGGCCCCAGGACTTTTTCTTCTCCTAGTAGAGCCCCAACAATCTCTCACTGGTCCCCTAGCTTGATCCCCACTAGGAAATGTGCTGGGAAAACACTGGGAAAATAAAACCAGAGAATCGGACCGCCACACAGACGCCCGGTACGCTTCAGCGCCGGATCGTTGCCGTGTCCTGATAATGAGACAATGAGAGAATGACAAAGCATTTTTAATTTTAGCTATTTTTAAAGCTAATTTATCTATTTATCAGCTCCGAAACATCTTATACACAATATTATGATTCTTTTGTCCATCTGTGTCATACAACCATTACATCAATCATTTAAATCCTTTACATTCTTTTTTTAATTCTGAGAAGGACGTCGCCAAATTCGCAATTACAGTGGAACAAAACACTGAAGGTGTGTCTTTGATTTTGTTCAATTTCAGTCCAAGCATGTCATTTGATTTTCCATCTTTCCAACAAAAATCTTTGATCTCTACATATTATATCAAAGGGTAACGTGATTACAATAGTCTTGATTTTGTGACAATTTTTAAGCGAAAAATAACGAATTTTCTAAATTGACCCAATATAAAAACATTTGCGAGTGCACCGGAAATGTATGAAATCACTAGAATCATGGCTGCATGGTTTTTATGCATATTATAATATGCTTCATCTTTAATACCCTCTACCAGACAATCTTTTTTTCCTATAGATGCTCAAAACTTCATATAACCCTTGATGAAACATTAAAAAAATCACCAGTATACCTATGAAACACCCGAACATCTCGATACGGATGTTCGGATCCCATTCGCCCGGAAGAAGCCTGACCATAACCTGATCAGGCGTTGGTAATCGATATCAGGGAACTATCGTAACCTGCAACGACCTCAATCGATATCAAGACAATACCGTAATCCAAAATGAAGGTAAAAAAGGGTTATGTGCGAATTTCTGCTAACCATGATCTCTATTATTATGTCAAATGTCAGATCACCCTGCACCCCCCCTCGGAACCCTGTATTAGACGCGCGCGTGATCTCATCTACAATGGGTGCGACCCGAAATAACAGAATATCAATAAACATCATCTACCGTACCAACCGTGCCCTGCGCAATATTAGCCTCGGGTCACATCCCCCTAGAATGGGTCATAAAGCAGCAATGGCTCTTCTGCACTTGCACATGGAATTGAATGGGTTGGTTCTATGAATAGTTGAGATGGGAGGATGGGGGATGAAGAGATAGATGTCAAAGTATTCTGTCTAAAGTTTTTCTCTTTTAAAGGCACATCCCTAGCTAATTTCCATGCTATCCGCTCTGGCCACACTCCCTCGTAGACAAAAAAAGCGAGAGAATGTTGTCGGAGCGGAGTGTTTCAAAATATTTTGATGTTTATGAGATGTCATTTTAAATGCTTTTCCCCTTTTCTTTGTGGACATTAACAAAGCATCACAACATAGGAAATAAAAGGATTACAGATTCGGAAACAAAAGTTGCAAGAGTTCCATCTACTGGTATCCAGTCAATTTCATGTTTCGCATATCTCATTTTATCTCGGATGAGATGGGTTGATTGATTTCATTAAGTGGCTCTTACATGTTTAAACAATATTATTTATTCATTCAAAGTTCCCTTCTCCTTTTCCATACTTCTTTTTCTCTCATCGTGTAAATTCATCTCAGCGCTCTCCATCTCTCTCCGCCTCTCAATCTCTCTCTCTCTCTCTCTCTCTCTCTCTCTCTCTCTCTCTCTCTCTCTCTCTCTCCTCTTCATATCCCCCCTATCTTCTCCTCACTCTCTCGATTTCCAATAGGAGGAGAGAGGGTGATAAAGAGAGGTAGAAATATAGAGATAGAGATAGGGAGAATGGGAGAGAGAGGGGGGAGAGAGATTCACAAACTTAGTTTTCAGTTTTTGGGGATCAAATTTGCAACCCCGTGCAGCTTGAAGTCGGAGTCAGAGCCATTCCGATTTTTTGCATGGGCAGCCCTAATAGATGCCTCCACTTTCACCAATTTTCAGAACAGGATTTTTCACTAAAGAACTAGTAATTACAGTATTTAACGATACACTCTGTTCAAAAACTCCCATTTTGCTTGTCTTCATGTGCCGATTGCGCCGTTTCCCACTGAAAACTATAGAAAGCAAACATTCGCATACGAGGTATCCACGTTGGATGAAACGAGGCGAGAACAATAGTACGATTTTTGAACTCAGCATGGTCGTTTTACCCTTACTTGATGTGAAAATTATAGAAACAGTGTTCATGAAAAAAGTTAGTTCACGATTGAAGGTTCTATTCTATGGGACCTCTCTCACTCACTAGACGTTAACGCAGGGAGAGCGAGAAAGCATCTAGTGAAAAATGGCAAAAAGAGTTGGAGACAATTGGGAGATGATTTCTTTTGCTGATCCTTCCCGGAGGATTGAACTTTCCTGCCGACCAACCGATACGGTTGATTGTCCGAGCTCTTATCCACTAGACCATGGGTCCCTAATATCTCATGTATCAAAGGATCTAGATATACTCACTCGCACCTGGTATTATATACCGATGCATGGCTCCGCCCATTTTTGGTAAGCTGTATTTATATAGTGATACTGACTCCGCCCATTTAAATTCGCGGGCTTGGACACCGATTTCAAACATTAACAACCCCAAATTCTTTATTATTTCGGAAAATGAGATCCAAGCAATGTTGGAACACGACGGAATACTCTTCTAGATTGAGATTAAGATAAGCAGCGATATCCTCCTTCAAAAATAGCGTTGATCATCAGAAACGGTGGAGATGTCCTTCTGATGACGTCATAGGCCAAGATGACGAAGTTATGACCACCCTGAAGAATGATAGATTACCACTTATTCAACAATTTCTATTTTGTAAATGCCCAGGACTTTGTCAATATTGAATGGTAAACATGTTTGTGGCAAATCTCTTCCAGTAAAATTTTCAGTTATTATAATTGAAGTCTATTTTAAAGGCACCCCAGTGATAATTTGAAACTCTACGCTCCGGTAACCCTCTCTCGCATACAAAGAAAGCATATAGATATTAGATTAGTGGATTGAGAAACGTTCTGAAAACTTGTCAAAGCGGCCAGAGCTTTTTGATCCGCGATAATGTTTATGATCATTTAATATACAAATGAAACCTGAATAGGTGAAATTCCCGTACCTTTGTTAGAATGATAATGGTCCCTCCTTCTGACGCTTGTTGAGTGGACCTTCAACGATGTTGAGGACGGCTTCAGACATCGTCATCGACGACGATGATGTGGATCCTGAAGAATAATTCAATGACTTGACCATTTCATTTGCCTCTATAAGTATTGATCTGAGTGAGAGGGAACGAAGGATCTCTTAATCGATCAATATTTCGCTAAAGTACAATTTGCCAAATGAAAGTGGAGTCTATTCAACCTAGGACTAAATGAGCTAGATAAGCCAAATTGATCCTACTCCCAGTAACAATATCGTGGATTTCAGCGAAAACATGTTGTTCATGTTGACGCAGCCAGAGATATTTCGCCCACGATGGTGTTTATAGCAATATAATGATGATTCTTGAATTATGGTTCAAATACCGTACCTTAGTTCAAGTGATCCTTGGTGTCCTTTATCGATTTGCACTCTAATATCTGCACCATCTCATCAGATCCCGAGTGCGTCGGAAGAGTAACGGTTTCATGAAACAAAGCCAATTAAATATCACTGGTTATCGTGGATAAACTACAGTATACCTTGTCACGCTGATTATACTGCCAAGAGAAGAAGACCTTCTTGATGAGGTCCTTGACTCCGAAGTCGTCTCCAAAATATTCAACTCGTAATTGACGACCCTGACGACATCACTACTCAATCTGAAACGGATTTGAAGTGATTAAACTCAATTTACAAGCAATTGTGGCAAAATCACAGAATATACAATACAGAGGATATAGTGAGTCTTACGTGGTGATAAAATATTTAAAAAATAGACATAAAGGGATCTGCTCTCTTTCAAAACTTAAAGTGTGCTTATTATTTTCAGTTCAAGTCTACTTCTAGTAACTGGCGTATTTTAAGTAGAATTTAAGTTTTGAAATACCAGAGTGGGTGATATAGCTAGTTATAGAATGAGAAAATGTAAAAAGAGTGTGTCTGGTTCAGAGATAGCATAGTCTGATCTCACACAAGAACATGTACATAGAAAGCGTCTATACACGACCACAAATTACATAAGAATAGGAAGGAATACGGCAGATTTCAATTGATTTAAACCGGTTTCCAAGCTAAAGTTGAATAGCCTATGGTCGTACTTTCTTATAGGCAAAGAAATAAGCTGAAACTGAGGTTGAACTTAAAGCGGAGAATCACAAATTTAGAATGTTATTCAGAAGGGCTAGAGAGCAAAAGGAAAAATTCAAAGATCAAGTTTAAAATGGGACTAATGATGATGAAGGACTAGACAACAACAACGATATGCAAATGAACAAAGATAGTTCAAAGATAGGTCATGCACCCGATAATCATGAGAAAGGTAGAGGGAGAGGGAGAGGGAGAGGGAGAGGGAGAGGGAGATATGTAGGGGTTATCAAAGAGACTGAACACTTTTCGAAGAAGAAGCAGAAGAAAACCGAAATAACTTGAACATTTTCCTAGTGAAAAAAGGCGGGAGAGAGGAAACGATTGGGCGGGTTAGTAAACAATTATGGATCATGTCTTTCTTTCTCTGACCGCTGTCATACTTCCTCACACTCCCTCATATCTACACAGTCTCTGGTGTGATCAAAGAACGATCACTCACTGCGTGGGAAGAGGAAGATGGTGAGAGAAGACGCGAAAGGAGAGAGACAGACAACGAGAATATTTCTTGGCACAGTGCCAAGAACATGCTACCACATTGACATTGAAACAACATTATCATCTAGTTAATCATAGGCTCGGTTCGTTTTCACTAAAGAACTATAAATTTACCGAAAAGTGCACTTCGATTGCGTCATTTCTTCGCAACAGTGGACTAATTTAATTACACCAATATGTCATGGTTATATTCGTTGATAAATTCGGCGCATTGACTCAAAAGATCAGCTTGATTTCTTTCCTGAAACATTTTATTGATTTTAAAAAATTCAATAAACAATTACCGTAATACCCCCCAAGGCACACTGTGGTGCTTATGCAATCATACACACACTCTCACTATGTTTGTGGGTGGTTAGACACCGTTGAGGGTGGAAAGAATCAATTGCTTTCAGTTCACAGAATCACCCCGAGGTTTCACGTCGCAAGACCATCATGAAAGCGCAACTCATTAGTAGAACCACAATGCATCGTCTTGTTGATGTTGTAGACTAACAAATAACAACCATATATTTTCATACTCATATAATCATAATATATATTTTCAGGTCACTGGACGAAATGGGGCTCGAAAATAAGGATTTTTGCTAAATCCACTAAGCATCACGATTACACACACACACACTCACTATGTTTGTGGGAGGTTAGATACCGTCGAAAGAGGAGAGAATCAGTTGTCTCAGTTCTTATCTGAATCACCTGGCACATTCGGGCGCTTGTTCCGCAAATGCCCACGCCCCGCCCCTCCATCCTAGCACTCTGTACTCTCTCATATCTCAATGCTCACTCGCCCCCTCTCTCATTATGCACTGCGCACACTCATATCTCGTATACTCTCTCATATCTCAACGCTTTCTCGCACTCTCTCGCTCTTGATTAACTAATGGTTACCTAAGAACATGCTATAACTGCAATGGTTGTATGAATTAATTTATTTAGAGTAGTGCAAGGATGAGCTAATCGGTGATGAATAAAGAATCCGCTAATTGGTATGGAATAAAAAAATGAACTCATCGGTAATAAGTGAAGAACAAAGTAATCGGTAATGAATGAAGGAATAGGCTAATCAGTAGTTAATGAAAAGAATAGACAAAACGGTAAATGACTAAAAAGAATAGGCAAATCGGTAGTTAATGAAAAGAATAGGCTAATCCGTAATGTAATTAATGAAGGAAAAATCCGCAATAAAAGCAATAAATTTGCTTATTTTTTTGGTCATTTACCGATTTGTCTATTCTTTTCATTAACTACCGATTTGCCTATTATTTTTAGTCATTTACCGTTTTGTCTATTCTTTTCATTAACTACTGATTAGCCTATTCCTTCATTCATTACCAATTAGTTTGTTCTTCACTTATTACCGATGAGTTCATTTTTTATTCCATACCAATTAGCCGATTCTTTATTCATCACCGATTAGCTCAACCTTGGTCTACTCTTAATAAATTAATTCATACAACCATTGAAGTTATGGCATGTTCAAGTTAGACCACAGACAGTCAGAATCGGATCAGACACGCAGAGGATATGAGAGAGGAGAGAGCTAGAGAACGAGAGTGAGCGAGAGAGTGTGTCCCACCTAGAGAGCGCGCATGCCAGGATTGTAGTTTGTACGGCCCCTATAAATAGCCCTCTTCCTTCTCATTCTTCGTCTCTGATTCATCAGTTGCGCCTCTCTCCTTCGAGAGAATTTTGGCTTGGGGAAGGGACTTCGCGATGGTGTCCCTTCCCTGCCCCGGACTTCTCCATCGCCTTGGAGAAATCGCCGAGCAGGAGCCGGCAGGGGCGCCCCCCCCCCCTCCCAGGGCCTCTCCCTGGAAAGGGGGCGGGGCTTAAAGGGGGCGTGGCAAGTGTGGGCATTTGCGGAACAAGCGCCCACATTCGTTTCGCAAGAATATCATGAAAGCGCAACTCATTAGTGGAACCACAATGTAATAGCTTGCTGGTACTTTAGATTAACAAATAAAAACCATATTTTTTCATACCCTCATAATCAGAATATATAATTTTCAGGTCACTTGATGCGAAACGGACGAAATGGGGCCCGAAAAAACCGATTTTGCTAAATCCACCCACCATTTTTCGAAAATCTAAAAAATTATATCAAAATAACGGCGAGGGTACCGAAAATGCATGGAGAGAATCAGTTTCTTTCAGTTCTCATAGAATCGCCCGACCTTTTCGTGTCGCATGAACATCACGAAAGAGCGACTTTTTCGTGAAACTATAATACGTAACAGGTGAAAATGCCCAAGTATTATATAACGACCAGTCACAAAAAAACACAGCTTCTATGTAAGTGGTCAGCCACTGCCAGAGTGGTGAGAATCAATCCTTGTCACTTCAGAGAATCACCCGGTGGTTTCATGTCACGAGCCCACTATCAATGCGCAACTTCTCAGTTGAAAATCAATGCAATACCACCAATACTCAGAAATCGATCAATAATTTTTTTAAACAGGACTTGCGGTAGTAGAAATATTATAGTAGACGCTTCCAGAAAGAAAGACAAACCCATACGCTAGTCTCCGCCCACTTTTTGTTTACCTTACCTCCTATAACGTTATCCATGGCGGCCATTCTCTGATGGGTGGCCTCCTCGAGTAGACCACCGAACGTGACGATGGGAGCGAGAAGGGCAAAGTACATGAAGCAAGTCGTGGCGACACATCTGGAAGATCAACCGATCGATAATTGATAATCGATAATTGGTGCTATATTTGTGCCAAACGATATTGTAGAACGAGAATTTAAATAATAAGGGAGCAGTATGGAAATTGTTTTATAGATCGCATGGCTAAAATATTCCGGTTTTTTTGTTTAGAATCTCTTTCATTGACGGCGGATCCATGCATTCGCCAAACGATTCATCAAATGTGAATCATGCTACATGAATCAACCAGGTCTGCCTTCAATTCACGCGCTAATCCCGTCCGATCTTTCCAATCTTTTATCAATCGAGTATACTCTTTTCGCGATAAATAATTAAAATTTAACAAAAGAAATCTAATGATAATATTCGTTGAAGGCGTCGGTGAAATCCGACAGATAGTGTGGCGCCTTGCGCTTGATGTACCCAATCAGACCGCCACAGAGACTCCCGGTACGCTTCAGCGCCGGATCGTTGCCGTGTCCTGACAATGAGACAAATGACAATGACAATGACAGTGAGACAAATGACAATGAGACAAATGACAATGAAAATGACAAGGACAAAACAGGCTATTTTTTAGCCTATTTATCTATTCTAACAAGGAGTCGCCAAATTCGTAAAAACAGTGGAAAAACACTAAAGGTGTGTCTTTGTCTGATTTATCTGTCTGATTTTCTTTAATGGCAGTCCACGCATGCCATTTGATTTTTCATCTTTCCAACCAAATGTGTTCATGATCCTTGATCTCAACATATGTTCAAACGTAAGCATTGAACATAGTATTTACAATTAGCCAATGTTGATCTTTAATCTTTGATCTTTGATCTTTGATCTTCCAGTCACCTTCCTCCTCGTGCGCTTCCTCCTTGCTGATGGATGATCTAGTAGACTCAAACTAATATAAGCTCGTCTTGCAATCAATATTCGTAATTCAATCAATCGACAAAATCGCATCAAATCATTGCTATCACTACCCGGAGCTTTCGTGTCTCAAGCGCGCTATCAAAGGGTAACGTGATTTCGATGACGTTCATGACCAACTCTTTTATTTCAAAACGTAACTTAAAATATTAGGTTGATGCATAAGTTTCTTTACAACACTTTAGCCCTCATATTTCTTTTGTTGTTTATCGCTTGGGCCTCTACTCTCGATGCTCGAAGGACACTTCCTCCCCCAGCGTAGTGCTATTTTCTCGTCGGCCCATCTCGTCGTCCGGCTGAGAAAGCCTCATGTTTTTGTTCCCGATAAAATTCACCATCGTGACGCCAGGGTCCATGCAGCAGTGTCTCTTCTAGCCATGCTACGTCAATTCGATTGATTCGATCATGTCATCACTAGGGATGAAAGATAGGTCCTCTACGACAATGATGAGCGTAATCGCCAGTAGCTTGATACAGATGAGGCTCCAGCAGACGAGTATAAATCCGATCTTTACACCCATAAAAATAGAGCTTTCGGTTTGGTGGAGCGTAAAAGGAGTTGAATATTGGGTGCTGCTACGATGGGTGCAAGAAGGGCAAAGTACATGAAGCAAGTAGTGGCGACGCACCTGGAAGATCAATCCATCGATAATTAGGCAATCGATAATTGGTACTATATTTGTGCAAACGATATTGTAGAATTAGAATTTAAACAATAAGGGAACAATAAGGGAACGGTATGGCATTGTTTTATACATAGATCGCACGGCTAAAATATTCCGGTTTCATTTTTCTTATTTACTATTATTCTTTTGTTTGGCTCTCGAACACCCATGCGTCCAGCATCCATGTATTCGCCAAAAGATTCATCAAGCACGAAACATGCAGCATGAAACAACAAGGTTTGTGTTCAATTGAAAACCCATTCCGATCTTTTACCAAAGCATACTCTGTTCGCCAAGCTGCGGTAAATAATTAAAATATTAAAAATAGTTATAATTAAAATACTCACTGTATGTTGAAGGCGTCGGTGAAATCCGACCGATAGTGTGGCGCCTTGCGCTTGATGTCGCCGATCAGACCGCCACACAGACGCCAGGTACGCTTCAGCGATGGATCGTTACCGTGTCCTGACAATGAGACAAATGATAATAACAAAAGAGTCTTTTTGTAAAGCTAATCTATCTATTCTGACAAGAGAGTCGACATATTCCCAAAGTAGCTAATTGTTTAGCCTTTTTTATAGAGTTTTTTTCTATTCTGACGAGAAAGTCGGCAAAATCGCAGTTACAGTGGAACAAAACACCAAAGGTATCTTCATGTTCATTCCAAATGAATATATGTATACTTAAATTGGAACAATACAGAGTATCGGCTGAGGTTCGCCGCTTTGTCTTTGATCTAACTACTATCTGAAATCGTTTAAAGTCAGTCCAAGCATGCCATTTGATTTTCAATCCTTCCAACCAAAATGGGTTCACGATCTTTGATCTCTACATAGTATCACTGATCAAAGTCTATAGCCAATGTTGATCTTTAATCTTTAATCTTTGATCTTTGATCTTCCCCTCACCTTCCTCCTCTTGCGCTTCCTCCTTGCAGTTGTTGGCAGTGTGTGCACCTGGAACCTCCTCCAGAAGGTACTCTTTGTCGACCTTGGAAATCAATTAATAATCATTTCCTTAATCAATCAATAATCTTCAGGCTTTAGCTGATATAACTCAGATGGAATGGTAGATGATCTAGAAAACTCAGACTGATATAAGCGCCCTTCAATCAATCAATAAAAATGTCATTATAAAATCGCAACTAATCAATCGACAAGAAACCATTGCTATTATTACCCGGAGCTTACGTGGCTCACGCGCGCAATCAAAGTGCAACATGATTTCGGGATTACAATAGAGAACTTCAATATCCATATATGGTTTTATAAAACATCGGCATTTATGAAATAAACAGTCATCAGCTAATGCTAACGAACTTTAATTACCAAAAACCGATAAATCAAATATGCCGATTTAATTAATAATGAAATAATCAATACAATAAATCGATACATTCTTTCGTTTCTCTTGTGAGGGCAGAGTGGAGGGTGGCTCGATACGGATGTTCGGATCCCATTCGCCCGGATGAAGTACCGTAACCTGCAACGGTTAGGCGCTGGTAATCGATATCAAGACACTACAGTAACCTAGGATAGATATCAGAAAACTGCAGTAACCTAGAATCGATACCAGACTACTACCGTAACCCTACCGTACCGTATACCGTACCTGGTCAACGAATTCGTCGATACCATCCAAGAGGTCTTCGCGCTTGCGCGCCGTGAAGGGGACATCGTGGAAGATCTACACATAATCGATATTTGTTTAAGCGATACTGAATGCAATATTTATTTGACTATCATTTTGCACATGATACACATAATGCATTTATTTTCAACTGAGAAACGATAAATTATTAATATTGTTATATTCACATTTCAGATTTCTACTTTTCTCTCTCAATCCCGCTCAAATGTTCAATTCAAATATGAAAATTCCAGAAGAGCAACGATCAAAGGCCAGAAGATGAAAGATGAAAGATCACCTCATCTCATCAAACATGAGGGTCGCGACCAATCTCCTTGTACTGCTGTACATTTTCGGCGCCCTCAATT
Source organism: Parapristionchus giblindavisi (assembly GCA_943737045.1). Classification (NCBI taxonomy): domain Eukaryota; kingdom Metazoa; phylum Nematoda; class Chromadorea; order Rhabditida; family Diplogasteridae; genus Parapristionchus; species Parapristionchus giblindavisi. The sequence continues at coordinate 14,469 of CALSFV010000342.1, forward strand.
TCATTTAGAAACATCATTATTTTTCGCGCAAAAACGAGCCTTATATAGTGGGTCTATCGTCTCATTGTGAGGGTATGAAAATGTATGATCACTCTTCAATCAATCAATAAAATTGCATCAAATCAATCGAAAATCAACGTTGTAATCACTAGCCGGCACTTTCGTGTCTCAAGCACGCATTCAAAGGGCAACGTGATTTCGGGTCCACAATATTGTTACAATCCACCACTATATTCCTTCAATATCTACCAATGTCCGCACAGGAAAGGATGTCATGGTTTTGATATGTGTACTTCTTTTCTTCTATACTTCTATATGCTTCCATGTGTGCACATCCTATACTCCTCTGCATCCTCTTCACCTCAGTTTCCCTCACCACCCCTTCATAATCACTCCATATCCATTCCCTCTGGCACATCATCCTCATCATCATGCACAATTCGCAAAATCACCCGGCGCTTTCAAGTCGCAAGAACACCACGAAAGAGTGACTTTTACGTGAAACTACAATATGTAACAAAAAATAACATTTAACAAAGATTATTATTACAATACTCACTGTATGTTGAAGGCGTTGGTGAAATCCGACGGATAGTGTGGCGACGCCTTGCGCTTGATGTCGCAAAGGAGGTTCACTTCTTAGTCTTTCACCTTTAACCAATGATGATCTTTGATCTTTGATCTTCCCCTCACCTTCCTCCTCATGCGCTTTCTCCTTGCTGTTGTTGGCAGTGTGCGCGCCTGGAACCTCCTCCAGAAGGTACTCCTTGCCGACCTTCAATCAATTGAATCAATCAATAATCATTGCTCAATCAATCTATAATCATGAAGCTTTAGCCGATATATGTTATTGTCAGATGTATGATCTAGAAGACTCAGACTAATATAACAAGGGAACCACAAATGTCGCGGACACTCAGTGCTAAATTCGTTGACACAGGTCGACTAGGACCTCCCAGGGGGTCACAGAACTGTTTTGAAATGTCCGCATATTTGCTTCTTTAGTACCGAAAATCGATTATGAAAATGTGATGGAAATTTGGGCGCGAGCCCCGTGGAATAGTGTACAATTCCCCCCTTGTACAATTTCTTTTGCTGTATTTTTTCTTTGCTTTCCAACATGCAGTTTCAAAGTCAAACTTCATCTTCAACAACAACGATTGGTGGGCATTGTGCCTGAAACAGGATCCATGGACGCTATACGGTAGAATTGACGGATTTCGGTATAAGTGGTGAATACGATAGCTTTTGTTGCGTAGATCGGATACGGTAGCATGGATAGGATACAGTAGTATAGAACTGGAAGGGCCGGTACCTGTCTTACCGTAGTAGGTGAGCGCCTCGATTGCCTTGGCGCACTTGATCCACCTGAACTCCCTGCTCATGACTGCTAGACTCTTGCAAATACATGTCGTGAGTGAGAATAAAAACAATCAATCAAAAACAATAAAATACTCACCATCGCCTTTATCCACAGATGCCGTTGGTTCATCGGTAGAGCACTCGGTTCATCGAAGTCCCACTCCACATCACTGTCTTCTCCCGTGTCTTCCTTGACCGTCTCCACCTTTTCAAGAAACCGTCAACTCTCCCGCCTCCGCTCCACGAAGCATCATAACGATGCGATCGACCCGAGTGAAATGGGAGGAGAGGGAGGGGACGAAGGTGAGGGCGATCTGGACAGAAACAGCCTTGGAAGACACTGGGTCATAGTCGAACTCCATTCGAGAGGAAAAAAATCCGTCAATTCTACCGTATAGCGTCCATGGATCCTGTTTCAGGCACGATGCCCACCAATAGTTGTTGTTGAAGATGAAGTTTGACTTTGAAACTGCATGTTGGAAAGCAAAGAAAAAATACAGCAAAAGAAATTGTACAAGGGGGGATTCGAACCCACGACATTCCAAAAGCTAATCCCGCACTCTAACCAGTTGGCTACGGAGGACACAGACTGTGTTCTTTGAGTGTTTGACACTATTCCACGGGGCTCGCGCCCAAATTTCCATCACATTTTCATAATCGATTTTCGGTACTAAAGAAGCAAATATGCGGACATTTCAAAACAGTTCTGTGACCCCCTGGGAGGTCCTAGTCTACCTGTGTCAACGAATTTAGCACTGAGTGTCCGCGACATTTGTGGTTCCCTTGTAAGCGAGTCTTGCAATCAATATTCCTCCTTCAATCAATCGACAAAATCGCATAAAATCATTATATTATATATTTTATCATCGTGCGTATGCACGAAACGAGACAAATGATGGTAACGAGATAAAGGTTTGAAAATATCAAAAATATGTCTACTGATATCGATTTGCATAAGGGGCTTGGTCGGATGATATGCGAGGGTTGGAAGGGACTCTCTCAGGATCTCACTACCCGCCGATTTCGTGTCTCAAGTGCGCTATCAAAGGGCGACGTGATTTCGGGTCTACAATAGTGTAGAGTGATCTACAGTGTAGCCAAAAAGTCATGGGACACTTTTCAACTTTTTATAACTTTTGATCCAGGATAGCGATAAAGCTGATCTTTTGAGTCAATGTGCAGAATTTATCAAGGGATACAACCGTGATGTGTTGGTTTAATTAAATTAGTTCACTGTTGCATAGTAATGATTCTATCGAAATACACTTTTTTGAAAAAATTACATTTCTTTGGTGAAATGCCCTGTTCTTCTGAAACACTGTGAGAGTGTAGACATATACTAGGGCTGCACAGTCAAACAATCCGGAATGGCTCTGACTCCGATTTCGAGCTGTAGCTTTGTTGCAAATTTGACCCCCATAATTTATAACTCAGCTTCTAGATGTGCTAACGACCCGCTCTAAGTGCTGAAATGATGCCAGTGGCGAGTAATGTTTATCCAAAGATTACGGTAGTCAAAGCTCGACATTTGCCCTCAGGGCATAAAATAATTTTTTTTGAAGAAGGACTGAATTTGAGACCCTACCGTTCAGATGGCGGGTCTTCTAAAAATATGGTTCCTACGCAAGCAGCTTTGTAATGTATCATATATTTATTTCCCTTATCTTGGTTTAGTTCCGATTCCTTTTAAACCCGTAGCTAAAGTTATGCGGAGGTTTACTCGGTGCGCGCTCGTGTGCTTTCTCTCTCTCACTTCTCTCGTTCCCGGTCCTCAATTCTTGAAATCTTTTATTTTCAAAGCACCTATGCATGTTTAAAGAATCGATGAATCGATGAATGTTAGAGATGTTCACAAAAGTTTTTATACTATTGCTGAACTTCGATCTTTGATCTTTGTATTTTGATCTTTGATCGCTGAAACCGAGTAGTCCTCAGCATAACTTTAGCTACGGGTCTAAAAGGAATCGGAAAAGGGAAAAAGGAATTTCTGCACTTAGAGCGGGTCGTTAGCACATCTAGAAGCTGAGTTATAAATTTTGGGGGTCAAATTTGCAACAAAGCTACAGCTCGAAATCGGAGTCAGAGCCATTCCGGATTGTTTGACTGTGCCGCCCCATTATATGTCTACACTCTCACAGTGTTTCAGAAGAACAGGGCCTTTCACCAAAGAAATGTAATTTTTCAAAAAAGTGTATTTCGATAGAATCATTACTATGCAACAGTGAACTTATTTAATGACACCAACACATCATGGTTGTATCCCTTGATAAATTCTCTACATTGACTCAAAAGATTAGCTTGATTGCTTTCCGGCATCAAAAGTTATAAAAAGTTGAAAAAGTGTCCCATGACTTTTTGGCTACACTGTAGCTGCTTAAATCTCCGATAAAACCTCGATATCTATGACACTTGAAAAAATCATCAGCCTAATTTGAAACATTCCGCTCAGGCAGCGCTCTCTCGTAGACAAAGAAAGCGAGAGAGCATTGTTAGAGCGGCGAGTAAAATTAGTTTGGAGTGTGCTTGAAAAGCTTTTATCAAATATAGAGTCGTGGACAACCATCACAACAGAAAAAGTAAAAGGACTAGAGACGGATGATACAAGTTGCAAGAGTTCCCTCTATTGACATCCTGTCAATTTCGTGTTTCGAATATCCCATTTTATCTCGGGCGAGATGGGTCGATTGATTTTGCACACGGGATGTTTAAAAAAATCATTATTTATTCACTCAAAGCCCTCTGTTCCTTTTCCATACTTTTCTCTCTCTTTTTCTCATCGTGTAAATTCACCTCATAATCACCGCTCTCCATCTCTCCCGTCTCTCTCTCTCTCTCTCTCTCCCATCTCTCTCTCTCTCTCTCTCTCTCTCACCTCTTCTGATTTTTTTTTGCATAGGCAGCCCCAGAGATGTCTCCACTCTCATGATCTTTCAGAAGAACATTACTTTTAAATAAAGAACTAGATATTATAAGTCTCACTGAAAAACATTTCAACAAATGTCAAAAAATAAATATTATCATCCAACATTATTTTTTAGGCTCAACCGTTTAATCGATAAAACCGAATAACCAATAAATCGATAAATCAATCAATAATTAAGATTTACCGTACTTCTGATCTTCCACAGCTTCAGAGCGGCCTCAACTCCAGCTCATGAGAATTACTGGGCTACAGTAATCTACGATTACGGTAGCTTTAGAAGACTACGGTAATTAATCAATAAATCGATACCACTGACGATGGGTGGTCAGACAAGTCGAGAGTTGAGAAAATCAATTACAATCAGTTCTCAGAATCACCGACCCGGCGCATTCATGTCGCTAGATCATCATGAAAGCGTATGTAGCTCATTAGTGCACTACAATTCATCTTCTTCCACGGTAAATTAACAACGATTACTCCTCTATCTCTTCGTGGACATTTCATTGTCAACTACACTATCGATGCGTACATTCGACAGAAGATTCGACCAATTGACCTCCCTTATTTTATCACGATAGTGACATACATGGGCGCCGACATGGGAGTTCCACATGTAAAATTAGGACTTTTCGTCTAGTGTACTTGTGTACTTCTTCTATACTTCATGCGTACACCTCATATACTCCTCTGCTTAATCTTCCAATCAGTTCTCCTCCCCTTCAGACTCGCTTAATATCTATTCTCTCTTTCACATCATCATCATATCATCATAAAATCACCCGGTGGTTTCAAGTCGCAAGAACAGTTCGAAAGACCAACTTCGGCGCCGAACTACAATAAGTAATAGTTTATCTGTGAGAACGATAAGTCGAAAAATGTCTAACAGTAAAGACCAATCACAGGAAAACCGCCTGACGGCTTCTATGTGAGTGGTCAGAGCGGAGAGAATCAATCCTTTTCAGTTCTCAGAATCACCCGGCGTTTTCATGTCACGAGCCCACTATCAAGGCGCAACTTCTCAGTTGAATATCAATGCTTTCCCCCCTCGAATCTATTATATACGTATTCCGAGCCAGCTTGAAGCTCTTCGCTCTGGCCACACTCTCTGGCATTCTTTGTCTACGAGAGTGCAGACCGGAGAGTAAACTCAGGGCTGAGAGTTAATACCCTATAATATGTAATGTACAAATAGTCCACAGTCGAACATACAAATCATGATACTCGAATCAACCAGGGTTGTCTTCAATTCACGAGCAAATTTCTTCCGTAATTTCTTGTAAGATTACGGTAACTTTAGCAGACTACGCCAATCATTAAATCAAAAAAATCAAAAAAAAATCAATAACACCCACCAGTGACGAGGCGTCCGTGATGCACATGATGAATATGATGAACGCAGTCCAGATGTGTACCCAGAAGCGGAAGGAGAGATACCTTACGATACTGTACTCAGTACCTTACGATACTGTACATTCATTCTTCTGACTTTTCTCTCTGCGGTTCGGTAGGTTGGATTATTCTCTCTCCACTCTCGACTACACTCGCCTATTTCATCCAGAGAAAAGGATTAACAGTTGAGTCCCCTCCTAGAAGACTTTGGAAAGTCAGGAGCGGTATTTCCGTCTCGTCAAGCAGGCCTATTGGACGAACAAGTTTTCGTGGGTTATTTGAATATCATAATCAAGTTTCATATGCCGACGTTTTCTTGAATGGAGATGAATTCTCTCAGAGACGAAAGGATAAATCTTGTGGATAAGAAGATTCCCCCTGTTTTGGCCCTCTCTGCATTTAATGTGCTGATAGATAAAGTATTATTATTATTATTATTACTGTACATTTTATTGATTTTATTTTTAAACAAACAATTACAGTAATATCCCACCCCAAGACACACTATCGTACGATAAACAAATTTCGCCCCATTTTACAAACTATTTGTGAAAACAACAAACAGTTTGTAAAAATTTGTTGTTTTTACAAACTCGTCACAATATTCGCTCCTTGTTAGGTGGATGATTTTTTTCATTGCTTGTTTTTGCTATATGATGGCATTTCAATCAAATTCCAATCATAAAATAATGAAAACAATTTACGTTGACGCTTCAAACATTTTTTTCGTTTCTGGAAAAGTCAGTCCGCGATAGAGTCTAAAAACTACAAACTACAATTTCATTGTTTCCAGCTCGTTGGCTCGGTTTATTGTTTTCGTCGTTCTTTGCTGTTTATAAGCTTTATAATTTCGTTATTGTAGTTTCTATATGAGTTGTACACCATTACTTCCAGGTTCACTGACGTCGGTCACTCTCGCAATAAGAAGATCTGCGCGGAACAAGGGTTAACGTCTGCCTTTAACATATTAGAGAAGTTTTACTTTCATTTGTTTTCTGTTTTCCTTTTAATGTTCTCCTTATTTCCGTTCAACTTATTGTAGAATGTATCGTACTCTATACATGGTACTTTGTGTTTACTTTCAGGTACAACGCAGGATATCTTTGAGCCGTCCAGCTTCGTCGAAGTCGACGTCGTTGCCGTCTCTTTTATCGAGGTCTGTTTTTATCCGTAATATTCAATCGCTTTTTGTAATTATCCCATGAGAAGGGGGCATTTATTCCTCTGTGAGGCTTATAGATACCTGCAGTTATGAATTTGTTTTGCGAATTAGGGGGAAATGGTACAAAAAAGGATTGTTGAAGATTCCATATACGCTAACCGATGCCTATAGCAACGAATTGGATTTTATGTTACTAATGCATTTATGTTTCAGAGTACTCTTCGCTATCTTCATCTACTAATCCATCTGCACAAGTGACGTCAGCTGATAGCTCAATACGGTTGGTATCTATCTGAGTTACTAAACTAATTGTATAATTATTGTCACAACTAGATGGGATGTCCGCCTATCGAAATATTACTATGGTCCGCCGAAATCTGGACGGCTTTTGAGTTGACTGATTTGTAAGCATGTTAAAAGATAAATATAAATAAACTGATTGCAAATTATCAATTTTATTATAACAGAAAGGTTTTTTTTCAGCTCTATACAACCCGTCAACCATGCCGAAGCCACAAGTGTGATTCTAAATGAGGTGTTGTCTTCTTCGTTGCATTTGTTGTCATGTATTCACATTAATCCATGTTATATTGCTCTATCGGATAAATCATGTGCTGAACCTCGGTTGTTTATAAATGAATATTTTATTCAAGAAATGAAAAAAATCTTGGATGGACTTCCGATCACACATGTCCTCGAGATACGAAGTACTCCATCAGAAACTCACCTAGAATGAGATACAGTAGTCACAAATATTATCGATTGATAGTAACATGGTTAAAAGATTGGACTGAATCAACGTCTCGATGGAAATAGTAGGCGGACTCAATACAATGATTGATCAAACATGGCTACAGATTGATACTAACCGTATTGAGCTATCAGCTGACGTCACTTGTGCAGATGGATTAGTAGATGAAGATAGCGAAGAGTACTCTGAAACATAAATGCATTAGTAACATAAAATCCAATTCGTTGCTATAGGCATCGGTTAGCGTATATGGAATCTTCAACAATCCTTTTTTGTACCATTTCCCCCTAATTCGCAAAACAAATTCATAACTGCAGGTATCTATAAGCCTCACAGAGGAATAAATGCCCCCTTCTCATGGGATAATTACAAAAAGCGATTGAATATTACGGATAAAAACAGACCTCGATAAAAGAGACGGCAACGACGTCGACTTCGACGAAGCTGGACGGCTCAAAGATATCCTGCGTTGTACCTGAAAGTAAACACAAAGTACCATGTATAGAGTACGATACATTCTACAATAAGTTGAACGGAAATAAGGAGAACATTAAAAGGAAAACAGAAAACAAATGAAAGTAAAACTTCTCTAATATGTTAAAGGCAGACGTTAACCCTTGTTCCGCGCAGATCTTCTTATTGCGAGAGTGACCGACGTCAGTGAACCTGGAAGTAATGGTGTACAACTCATATAGAAACTACAATAACGAAATTATAAAGCTTATAAACAGCAAAGAACGACGAAAACAATAAACCGAGCCAACGAGCTGGAAACAATGAAATTGTAGTTTGTAGTTTTTAGACTCTATCACGGACTGACTTTTCCAGAAACGAAAAAAATGTTTGAAGCGTCAACGTAAATTGTTTTCATTATTTCATGATTGGAATTTGATTGAAATGCCATCATATAGCAAAAACAAGCAATGAAAAAAATCATCCATCCCACAAGGAGCGAATATTGTGACGAGTTTGTAAAAACAACAAATTTTTACAAACTGTTTGTTGTTTTCACAAATAGTTTGTAAAATGGGGCGAAATTTGTTTATCGTACGATATGTACTACGATCACACAATATAACAGTGTTGGTGGAAGGTTAGACACCGTCGACATCTAACCGAATTTAATTTCCTTTTGACGTATGCACCCGGCGCTTTTATGTCGTTAGAACATTGTGAAAGCGTAACTGAATAGTGGAACTACGATAGAGCGTCGAGCGAAAAGTAAAACCTAAAGGTACAACCCGTTATTCAAGGCACACGAAGTCCTGCGGGTGATCATTGCTAGGCCGGTGATAATTCAGGGCGAATTCAATCCGGAGGGCCTAATCTCTTCTTCGGACACACTTTATAATGCTCAGATTGGCGATTTAAAAATCAATAAACAATTACCCTAATACCCCAAGACACTACAATCATACACACACTCTCAGTGTATTTCTGGGTGGTTAGACACCGTCGAAAGAGGAGAAAATAATTAGGCTCAGTTATCACAGAAAACCCGGCGCTTTCACATCGCAAGAACATCATGAAAGAGCGATTAATGGTGGTACTACAATGGGTATTGTTCCACGAAAAAAAACAACAACGATTCCTTCTCGATGTCTTCTATGTATATTTGTACCTCTTCTATGTGCTTCTATGCTCCATCCCATACTCCTCTCCATCTTCTTCTCCCTCCCCTCTTTCAGACTCACTTGATAGCCATTCTCTATCATCATATCACGCATCATCATTACCATCATAACATTCACAAATTCACCCTGTGGTTTCATGTGGCAAGAACATCATGAAAGCGCAACTTAATCTGAAACTACTATACCTTAATAGTACTACTGAGTGCGAACGCGAAAAATTTCTAAATACCAGTCACGATAGAACAGCCTCGCGGCTTCTAATCTGACAAGTTTCAAAACTTGAATTGTACTTACACTTTCACTTTAAGTAGACTTGTAAGCTTACTTAAGGTGAAAAATTCATGTCATTCACTAAAAGTAGAAAAAAAATTTAAAGTAAATTTCAAATCGGTGACATATTTGTTATAATTAGTTTTTTTAGAACGTTTTGAATACTAGAGTATGTGAGTGGTCAGTCAGAGGTGAGAATCAATAGAATCAGCCGGTGGTTTCATGCCTCAAGCACATTATCAAAGCGCAACTGGATAGTTGTACAGCGATGCATCGACAATGAATACCATTGAAACAACTTTATCGACATATGCTACTAATAAATATATTAAATAAATAAATAATAAATATAACCGTTCGATTAAAAATCATGCTGCCTACTCATCAAACCATATCTTACTCATGATGCATATAATCTCCGTTCCCAAACCCCCTCAATCTACCTCACTTGATATCCATTCTGCGGGCACATATCATCCTCACCATTCACAAAATCACCCGGTGGTTTCAAGTCGCTAGAACATCAGGAAAGCGCAACTTATTGGGGAAACTACAATCTCTGAGCTGCTCTGTTATATTTAAACTGGTAGTTTACTTATACATATTTCCTACTAGCCGTAGACGTGAAAGTCTACGGGTAGTTAAACGTAAGTTTACTAGAAGTGGTGTATAATACGGTAACGCATTTCGTCAAATGTTCTTTCACTTGTAGTTAACTAACAGTAAACTACTAGTCTGTGAGGTCACGTAAGTAAACTTCTAGTTTGGAAATACCAGAGTGGATGATCTTCAACCATAACGACCAGTCACATAAATCCGCGCCTCACGGCTTCTATGCGAGTGGCCAAACATTGTTAGAACGGAGAGAATCAATAGAATCACCCGGCGGATTCATGCCACGAGCCCACTATCAAGGCGATAGTTCTCAGTTGAACATCAATGCCTTTCCTAACCGCACGAACAAATAACCAGCAAATAAATAAAATAATTTAAAAATAATAAATAAGACCGGTCGATGCAAAACCCATCTCCTACTCATCTAAAGCCTATCTAACAACCGCATGCAAATAATCATCATTATTATCATCATTGTTCCTTATCATAATTGGTTCCGTATCGCCTTGTTATATTCGACATAAGCCGAAAAGTATGTTACAAAGTACCAAGCCTGGCCGCATTTTCAGCCAAAATTTCACAAAAATCAAAAGATTTGACCGTATTTTGAGCCAAAATTTGCCAAAAATCGAAAACCTGACCGCATTTTGAAAACCGATAACCTCAGTTCAACTCACTGGATATTCATTCGGTTGCACATATCGTACACGATGGTCTCGAACACGAGGACCGGTCCGGTCGAACCGATGATTGTCAGTGGCTGGCCAGAGAACAGATGGTACACCATACCACACAGGCAACCTGCAATTGGCAAATGATTAGTGGCTGGCCAGTGACATTGATCGTTGGCAGGCCAAAGGTTTATACATATGACACAGGGTGATATGTTTGTTCAATAATGATCCGGATCTCTAATGCACTGAGGATACGGAGATTGAATCAGAGTTCAAGAGGACCGTGAAACACGAACTTCACTGGTCCCATTGCTAAACCTCTCTCGCACAATTCTTACAAGGAGTCTCTTGCGTCTTAAGTTGGCGAAAAGTAACGATTTATAGCTTATTAGAAGGCCATTTCTCTGTAGAGTAAGAATGTGTGTTTAAAAAATCCTGCGGAGCTGGGGGTTGTTATTGTATCTAACTCCGAAAAAATCTCTACCATATCAATCTGGAGTTGCAGCACGAGAAATATTTTAAAAGAGACCTTCAACAAACATACACCAAACCAACATAAGCTTCCCCCTCCCCACTTCTACTAATATGTTTGAATATCCCGCACTTGGGTTGGCGCGCAGCGGCTGAGTATCGGCGAGTCTCACTGGGTAGAGATCTGCTTGTGTATTTTCATTCTAGGCTGTTTATAGGACCTGTTGTTGTTGTTGTGAAGTGATTTTTTTTTCCATTTTCGTTTCGTTTTTTCGTTAATCTAATTAATCTCCTTGATTTTTATCAAGGGTTTTTGCATTTTAGATGGCCTTGAGAGAGGATCAATTGGAGAGCCTGGCTAAGATGCTAGGTCCAATCTTAGACAAGAATAAGAAAGAAGTTACGTCGCACTCCGTTCCTTCAGTGTCTTCGACTAGCCATCAACGTCAATTAGAAGTAAACGTCTCCGTTCTCAACATGCTGGAACAAGCTCGTGCAGGGAAGCTGGATATGATCGGTGAGGCTATTGAGAAACTCAAGCAGCGTAATGCTCTGCTCGTCTCGGGAGACAAGGATCCCGCCGTTTTCGCTGCCTACGACAGAATAGCCCTCATCCAGTCGATCGGAGGTCCGCAGGCAGGGAGCGAGGCTGCTCTCATCGCGGCCTCAATGATGGCATCATCATCGGGCGAGCCTTCTCGGAAGCGTAAGGCGAGCACGTCGCAGCCCTTTCCTCAGCGGGGATTGGGCCGGCAACCCAGTCCCCGTTCTTCATATGGCCAGGACATTCGCTCGTCGGACAGAGTTCGCTGCTACGGGTGTGGCGGCTTCGGCCACGTGCGCCCCCAATGTCGCCAAGGATACAGGTAAGCAGAGTTCCGTAGCCTTTGAAAGCCTCAGAGGCTCTTTATCTTTTTGGAAAGAGATAGGAGCTTCTTCGTTTGTCTTGTCGGTGATAGCCCAGGGCTATCGGCTTCAAATCACCCAGGGTGATCGTTTGTTAACTCGTTCGCTTCCAGGAAGTGAGTCGTCTTCAAGAAGGAGGTCGACGGAGGAGGAGGCGTTCGTGCTGCAGCAGGTTTTCAAGTGGCTGGAGTCGGGCGCTGTCAGAGAAGTTCATCAAGGTTCGTTAGAGAAGATCTCACCGATCTTCGTTGTCAACCAGGGTTCCAAGTTGAGGCTGATCCATGATCTGAGTCATCTAAATAATGTTTTGCCTAAAACTCGATTCAGAATCGAAGATCTTTCGTCTATGTGGGATGCTCTTCCGCTCCATGGGTTCTTAGCTACTTTCGATTTTGAATCGGGTTATCATCATCTTTCCATAGCTAAGGAGGACCGTCCGCTTTTGGGTTTCAGTTTGGTCGTGAAGGGAGAGAAGCGTTATTTCCATTTCGCTGCTCTGCCCTTTGGATTGAGCCCTGCCCCTTGGCTTTTCTCCAAAGTGTTTAGAGCTTTAGTGGCGAGATGGAGAGACAGGGGTATAAATTGTTGTTTATATCTGGATGACGGGTTGATTTTGGCTAACTCTGAGGAAGGTTGCGAGGAGGCAGTTCGTAAGGTGAGAGATGATCTAAGGAGAGCGGGTGTTAAGGTCTCTGAGACCAAGAGTCATTGGGGAGCAAGTCAAGTAGGAGACTGGTTAGGGTTCACTATTAACCTTAATTCGGGAGTAGTTCACTTATCGGCTAGGAGGTCGGAGAAAGCTCTAGAGAGAATTCAGACTCTCATGAGTGCTGTCAATCCTTCAGTGAAGGATAGGCAGATCGTTCTTGGGACGATAGCCTCATTCCATCTGCTTGTAGGAGATGATGGCCCATTCTTCTCTCGTGAGCTGGCGGAGACGGCGGAGTCGATGACTGTGGAGGAGACGAGGAGGCTCCCATTATCCGCGCTTGAGAAAGGTGAGCTGGTCTACTGGAGGAGCCGTCTCCTTTCGGGATTATATAGATCTTTCGTCTCCACTCCATTCTCAGAGGACTGGATAATAGAGTCGGATGCTTCGGCGGTAGCCCTAGGGGTGGTTTTGATAAGGAGAGGAGAAATCGTTCAAAAAGGGGCGCGAAATCTGACAGAGGAGGAGAAGTCGAAATCGAGTGCTCACAGAGAACTGCTCGGCGTCGTTTTCGCATTAGCTTCTTTCGAGAATGTGATAGAGGGCAGCTCTGTTGCAGTTAGGTCGGATAGTCAAGCGGCTGTTCAGATACTCAAGAGAGGGAGCATGCGTAATGATCTTCATCTTTTGGCGCGTGAGGCAAGAGAGATAACACTAAGAGCTCGGGTTGAGGTCCTCTTTAGCTGGATTCCCAGAGAATTGAATGAGAATGCGGATGAGATGAGCAGGTGGGAAGATTTCGATGACTGGGGGATACAGGATAAGATCTTCAGGCTGTGTTGCGCTAAATGGGGCCGGCCCGAATGGGATATGTTTGCCGATGAGAGAAATAGGAAATGTGAGCTGTTCCTTTCCAGAGGTTCCTGCCCCGGCTCCAGTGGCTCGGACGCCTTCGACTGCGATGACTCGATCTGGAGCTCCTCGCTTCTATGGTTGGTTCCTCCGCCTTCTCTCGTTCTGAAGACTATCAAACGGGCTCAGCGCTGCCACTCTTCTGCTATTCTCGGGTTCCCTCTATGGCCGTCTAGTCTAGCTCTTCCATTCTTAAAGAAGGGTTCTACTTGGGCTCCTTTCGTTAAAGGAAGACTGGAATTCGGAAAAGGCGCAGACATTCTCACGCCTAGCTCTGATACCCAGGGAATCTTCGGTTCAAGTAGAACACCCTCTAATTTCGTTTTCCTCTACTGTCAATTCTAATTTTTGCTCAAGCCTTTAGCATCTAGCCATTGGTCTCACCACGGTTTCGGTCCATAGATAAAACAGCTTGTACCTAAGTGCGGGTTTATTCAAACATGTATTATGGTATAAGTCGAAGTGAACAAAGTGAACGAAGAGGTTACCATAATAATATGTTTGAATATCCCGCACTTGGGTTGGCGCGCAGCGGCTGAGTATCGGCGAGTCTCACTGGGTAGAGATCTGCTTGTGTATTTTCATTCTAGGCTGTTTATAGGACCTGTTGTTGTTGTTGTGAAGTGATTCCCTCCCCCCCTCCCAAGGGCTTATATGGGCACGTAGTAGTCGAACAAAGTAATATCAATCAAGTAAAGAGAGTTCTCCGATTTGCTTGTAGGTCAGATGGGAGTCGAGCTCGACCGTCTCAAGGCGCTGTTCGTGAGGACTGGGAGCTCGACTCTGGAGTCTACGATGGATCAGCTGCTGAAGTCTTCTCTTGCTCCTTCGTCATTCAGCGCGTATGTTCGCTCCGAGAGGGCAAAGGAGAAGCTGGCACGGGATCTGGGTCTGGCCAGTGACGCTCCGGAGACCCTGTTGATTTTCATCTTGTCCAAAGTTGCCTCCGGGTGCTCCGCAGCTTCGGTCGGCCAGGCTTCGGCGGCTGCTCGCTTCTTCGGCGGGTCATTATCTCCCGTTCATGCGGAGATTATAGCCCGTTTTCGTTCTGCCCTAGCTCGCAGTAAGGTGGTAGTTCATCGTGGTGCCTTCAGGAGAGACGACATCACGGCCATTCTCGAGCAAGCGGCCGATGCAGATGCCACGAGATCTACGTTGAGAACAGCGGTCTTCGCGGCAATCTCCTTCGGAGCCCTGCTTCGGATTTCGGAGGCCTCTTCGCTGCGCTGGAAGGACTTAGAAGAGGAGGGAGATTCCATCAGGATCAGTATCGCCAAGGCCAAGAATGATCAACTTTCTCGCGGCCGCTCTACCATCCTGACCTTCGCCAAGGGTTCCATCGCTCGTCTGGTGTTCGAAAGGTATAAGAGCATCTTCAAGATCTCCCCTTTGCACCCCATCTTTCCTTCGTTCTCTGTTCCTCTCAGTCCCATCTCTCCCTCTGCCCTCCGTAAGGACTTCTCCTCTCTCTGTCTTAAGGCTGGTGTCCCTCCCCTGACCCCCCATGCTCTTCGTGGCGGAGGAGCTATGGCTTCGATTGAAGAAGGTACTCCCCTCGTCAATGTCCAGAAGCGAGGCCGATGGCTCTCCTCGTCCGGAATGGATCCGTACGTGTCCGATTCCCTTTCCACCCAGGGTGGTTCTTTGTCTGTTTAGTCCTTCTTCTCCTTCTCTTTTTAGATCCGTCGTTTTTTCGTTCACATTTTTGTTTGTCGTCATTCTTCTTTTGTTCTTTAATCTGCTATTCTTTACTGTACCATAGCCATAAAGGCCTCTTCCTCCCCCTAGGTTTATAAACCTTTTCTTCTCTTTTCCCTCATTCGTTGACCTCTTGTCTGTACTTCATTTGTTGTTCGTTTTGTAGAGTAGAGTCGTTATGTAGATTTCATCTGGTTATGTGGTTGTGTCTGTCGTTTTTGCCATTGGTCTCACCACGGTTTCGGTCCATAGATAAAACAGCTTGTACCTAAGTGCGGGTTTATTCAAACATGTATTATGGTATAAGTCGAAGTGAACAAAGTGAACGAAGAGGTTACCATAACAGTATATACCGTACCTCCTATAAGATTCTCCATGGCGGCCATTCTCTGATGGGTGGCCTCCTCGAGTAGACCACCGAATGTGACGATGGGTGCGAGAAGGGCAAAGTACATGAAGCAAGTCGTGGCGACACATCTGGAAGATCAATCGATCGATAATTAGGCAATCGATAAATGGTACTATATTTGACGCCTGGAGTCTATATACAATTAGCACTTACAGTATGTATAATGTATTCAATTAAGGACGCATTAAGAGCTAACTTGAAGCTCTTCGCTCTGGACATACTCTCTTACTTTCTTTGTCTACGAGTGCGTTGCCAGAACGGAGAGCAAACTCAGCTCTAGCTGAGCTTTTAATACCCTATAATGTGCAATATACAAATAGTTCATCGTTACCGATGGATCGATGCATTTGCCAAACGATGCATTAAATACTAATCATGCTGCACGAATCAACCGGGTTAGTGTTCAATTCGCAGGCAAATCCCTTCTGATCTTTCCAATCTTTTACCAAACTGCAAACAGCAGCGCAGTGCTGCCAAGATGCGATAAATAATAATAGTTTTTTTTAAATAATAATTATAATTAGAATACTCACTGTATGTCATCCCATCATTCCATCTGTAGTTGCAAGCGTTCCATCCACTGGCATCCTGTCAATTTCATGTTTCGAATATCTCATGTTATCTCGGACGAGATGGATCCATTGATTTCATGACATGATTCTGTGATCTCTCCAATCTTTCACCAAAGCACTCTTTTAGCGATAAATAATTAAATTTTAAAAAAATTATAATAATAATACTCACTGTATGTTGAAGGCGTCGGTGAAATCCGACAGATAGTGTGGCGCCTTGCGCTTGATCTCGCCAATCAGACCGCCACACAGACGCCCGGTACGCTTCAGCGCCGGATCGTTGCCGTGTCCTGATAATGAGACAAATGACAAATGAAATGAGACAATGGCGAATGACAATGACAAAGAAAGCTAATTTTTAGCTATTTTGTAAAGCAAATTTATTTATTCTAATAAGATGCCGTTTGTGTAAGAGTCGAACAAGGGTTGGCACAGGCCAAAAATTTTGATACTCTCAAAACTTGTGTATAGGGGTTACCGACCATGCTGATGAAGATAGGCATAGTCATTTTGGCTCCAGTGGTCCCGCAACGCCTGGGCGGGATTACGGTAAGATCACGTTTTCAGGCCATTCTCGGTCCATAGTAGAGCTAGAGGTATGAACATTGGGCTCCTAGGACAGAATTCGATGGCGATGATGGCTGTCTACATCACTAGTTTTGAAATTTTTTCAAAAGGTCGATTATTGGAATTTTTGATGGAGACGTTTGCGCCCCAGACGAGTATGACAGTTCGAACCGGCGTGACGAGAGGATCACAATGATGTATTATGAGCCCATATCTCCGTTGCACCGCTAATATTGCCTCGATATAGTGATCTGCAAAATCACGAGGAGTTGTCTGCGTCTCTCTATTCCGCGCGCTCTCTCGGCACTCTCTCATTTCGCCGCGCTCTCTCGAGAGTGCGAGAGAGCGCGCGTAATTGAGAGAGTCCTCTTGTTTACCTCTTTCGCAGATCACTATATCGAGGCAATATTAGCGGTGCAACGGAGATATGGGCTCATAATACATCGTTGTGATCCTCTCGTCACGCCGGTTCGAACTGTCATACTCGTCTGGGGCGCAAACGTCTCCATCAAAATTTCCAATAATCGACCTTTTGAAAAATTTTCAAAACTAGTGATGTAGACAGCCATCATCGCCATCGAATTCTGTCCTAGGAGCCCAATTTTCATACCACTAGCTCTACTATGGACCGAGAATGGCCTGAAAACGTGATCTTACCGTAATCCCGCCCAGGCGTTGCGGGACCACTGGAGCCAAAATGACTATGCCTATCTTCATCAGCATGGTCGATAACCCCTATACACAAGTTTTGAAGGTATCAAAATTTTTGGCCTGTGCCAACCCTCTCCCAGATTTGCCCGACTCTTACACAAACGGCCTCATAAGGGGTTGCCAATTTCGTAAAAAAACAGTAAAACAAAACACGAAAGGTGTCGACGGAGATTCGCACCTTTGTCTTTGCGTTATCTATCAGATTTTGCCTAATGTCAGTCCATGACATTTGATTTTCCACCTTTCCAACAAAATGGGTTCATGATCATTGATCTCCACATATTATCACTGATCAAAGTCTTTAGCCAATGTTGATCTTTGATCTTTGATCTTCCCCTCACCTTCCTCCTCGTGCGCTTCCTCCTTGCTGTTGTTGGCAATGTGCGCGCCTGGAATCTCCTCCAGAAGGTACTCCTTGCCGACCTTGAAAATCAATCAATAATCATGCCCTCAATCAATCAATAACCATCAAGCTTTAGCATATATATCTCAGATGGATGATCTAGAAGACTCAGACTAATATAAGCGAGTCTCGCAATCAATATTCATAATTCAATCAATCGGCAAAATCGCACCAAATCATTGTCATCATTACCCGGCGCTTTCGTGTCTCAAGCTCGCATTCACAGGGCAACGTGATTTCGGGTCCACAATATAGTTATAATCGACGAGATAAACTGATTAAATCCCCAATAAAACCTCGAAAGCTAATAAGCACTGCTGCGCATTACCAAACGGACCGAGCAACACTGATTGTAAGACGAAACGTGTAGGGACGGGAACATGAGGGGTAGATGGATTACGGTATCAGGAGAATACGGTATCGCGAGATTACGGTATCGATAGGAGAGCCAAGTTATGATACTCAGCCGATTCGGCTTGATTATCGTAATTGTCCAATGAATAATAGATTACTGCAGTACCTTAACTAAACAGCGGAATGGTTCTTATCGATCCCTAATTTTCCAAACTACCTTATACCCATAGACTACCGTACTTCAGTCAGAGTACCGTCTACCCATGCACTACCGTAACTCAGTCAGAGTACCGTCTACCCATGCACTACCGTAACTCAGTCAGAGTACCGTATACCCATGTACTACCGTAACTCAGTCAGAGTACCGTATACCCATGTACTACCGTACCTCAGTCAGATCACCCAGCACCGCTGCAGTCTTGAGGCGGATGAAGCCACAGATGTGATGTTGAAGGAAGTCGACCTGAAATTCAATCAATCAATAAATGAACATATCATCTACCGTATCCCCGTCGAAACCTTTTTTATTAGCAGCGTAGTTGATCTCATCTACAATGTTTCAGACTATAATAGTATATCAATAAATATCATCTACCTTATCCCCGTGTATGCCCTCGGGACCCTGTGCAATTTTAGCCTCGGGTCATATCCCCCTAGAATGGGTCATAAAGCAGCAATGGATCTCCTGCACTTGGAATAGGTTCTGCGAACATTGGAGACGGAAGAGGACAGAAGGGGCGATGAAGAAGGGATAGAAGCATAGGCCCAAAAGTACGTTACAAACTACGAAGTCTGAAAGTATTTTGGGATTTTTTATGGAAAATCTGGCTGAATTTTGACAATATGTAACGTAGCTATTCGACCTATAGATGGCACGGAATAAAATGATTCGAGAGTTGGTGCAAGTTGCAAGAGTTCCCTCTAATGACACCCGTCAATTTCATGTTTCGCATAGCTCATTTCCGGTGGAATGACAAATGACGGGTTGATTGATTCTCACTGAGCTATGCCAGAAAAAAAACTGCCAAAAATATGTCCTGTCCTAGTCTGTGAATTTATTTCAAGAGCGGAACAGCTTTATTCCATTTTAGTGATTTGGTTGAGCTAGATAAAGCGTGCTAAACGGTAACTCTAACTGCTCACTCAATTCCAGGCAAGGGGGATTTCATTTCCAGGCAGTTGATTTATGGGGCCGGTCACTCACTGAAATACAGCCTACAGCCCACAGAAATCTTGAAATCTTATGTGAATAAAACATCCGACACATCCCCCAAACTAAGCTGTCCCCTTCTTTTTAAAATTATTTATTCACTCAAAGCCCCCTTCTCCTTTTCCATACTTATTTTTTCTCTCTCTCTCTTTCTCGTCGTGTAAATTCATCTCAGCGCTCTCCATCTCTCTCTCTTTCTCTCTCTCTCTCTCTCTCTCTCTCTCTCTCTCTCGTTCGCTCTCTCTCTCCTCTCTCTCTCTCTCTCTCTCTCTCTCTCTCTCTCTCTCTCTCTCTCTCTCTCACTCTCTCTCTCTCTCTCTCTCTCTCTCTTTCTCTTCAGGTAGTCCCGCGCTGATTCGCATACGCGGTATCCACGTTGGATGAAACGTGGCGAGAACAAAAGTACGATTTTTAAACTCAGAGTGGTCGGTTCCCCCCTACTTGATGTGAATCTCATTGAAACAATATTCATGAAAAAAGTTAGTTCACGATTGACGGTCATTCTATGGGACCTCTCTCACTCACTAGACGTTAACGCAGGGAGAGCGAGAATGTATCAAGTGAAAAATGGCAAAAAGTGTTGGCCAAAATTGGGAGATGATTTCTTTTGCTGATCCTTCTCGGGGGATTGAACTTTCCTGCCGACCAACAGATCCGGTTGATTGTCCGAGCTCTTATCCACTAGACCATGGGTCCCTAATATCTCATGTATCAAAGGATCTAGATATACTCACTCGCACCTGGTATTATATACCGATGCATGGCTCCGCCCATTTTTGGTAAGCTGTATTTATATAGTGATACTGACTCCGCCCATTTAAATTCGCGGGCTTGGACACCGATTTCAAACATTAACAACCCCAAATTCTTTATTATTTCGGAAAATGATATCCAAGCATTGGAGGAATACGACGGAAGACTCTACTAGATTGAGATCAGGAGCAAGATGCTCCTTGAAAAATAGCGCGTTGATCATCAGAAACGGTGGAGATGTACTTCTGATGACGTCATCGGCGAAGATGACAAAGCGATGATCACACTGAAGAATGATAGATTACCACTCATTAAACTATTTTCCCCATCGTAACCATTTGGTAAATGCACATGACTTTGTCAATTTTGAATGAACAATTTGGTGGCAAAGGTTTCTCTTTCACTAAAAGTTTCAGTTATTACAGTTGAAGTCTATTTTAAAGGAATACCCCGAGATAATTTTAAACTCTACGCTCCGGCAACACTCTCTCGCATACAAAGAAAGCATATATAGATATTAGAATCAACATAGCGGATTGAAAATCGTTGTAAAAACTTGTCAATGCTGCCAGAGATTTTTGAATGTTTATGACCATGTAATATACAAATGAAACCTGATTAGGTGAAACTACCATACCTTTGTTCGAATGATGATAGTCCCTCGATCAGACGCTTGTTGAGTTGACCTTCAACGATTTTGACGACGCCTTCAGACATCGTCATCGACGACTGTGATGTAGATCCTGAAGAATAGTTCAATGACTTGACCATTTCATTTGTCTTTTTCAGTATTGATCTGAGAGGGGGATGTAGGACCTCTTAAAGGGAGCATTATATCTCTCAACGACCTCTTCAATGCGCTCACTATTTCTCTATTCTCTAAAAACGAGACATCATTGCGCGTCGAAGAGACCATTGAGAGAGGTTACGCTTCATTTTATCGATCAATATTTCATTACCGTACAATTTGCCAAATGAAAGTGAAGTGTATTCAAACTAGGACTAAATGGGCTAGATAATCCAAATTGATCCTACTCCCAGTAACAATATCATGAATTTCAGCGAAAACATGGCGCTAACGTTGACGTAGTCAGAGATATTGCATCCAAGATGATGTTTATAGCAATGCACTGATGATTCTTGAATTGTGGTGCAAATACCGTGCAAATACCGGTCAAGTGATGGCTTTCCTGGTGTCCTTTAACGATTTGCACTCGAATATCTGCACCATATCATCAGATAAGGAGTGCGTCGGCAAAGTAACGGTTTCATGAAACAAAGCCAATTAAATCGACATCCCAAGCTAATTTGAAATCCTCCGCACTGGCCACACTCTCTCGATTTCTTTGTCTACAAGAGAGTATGGCCAATGCGGAGAGTAAAATTTGCTTGGGGTGTGCTTTTAAATTTTTTCGAAGAAGAAATAGAAGAAAAGCAAAATAACTTGAACAATAGCACAGTGGAAAAAAGGCGGGAAAGAGGAGCAGATTGTATGGATTAGTAAACAATTTTGGATCATGTCTTTCTTTCTCTGACCGCTCTCACATTTCCTCACTCTCTCTCTCATATCTACACAGTCTTTACTCTGATCAAAGAACGATCACTCACGACGTGGGAAGAAGGAGATGGTGAGAGAAGACGCGAAAGGAGAGAGAGAGACAGACAACGAGAATATTTCTTGGCATAGTGCCAAGAATATGCTATAAATGAATAAATGAAATTATACAAGTAAAGGATTGCATGCACAATAAATATAAGTTTTAAAATGTGAACATTTTAAATAATAATAAAAAATAATACTATAACATTAACATTGAAACAACTTTATCATCTATTTAATCATTGGTTCGATTCGTTTTCACTAAAGAACTATATATTTTCAGAAAAGTGTGCTTCGATTGTGTTATCACTATGCAACAGTGGAAATTACACCGATACGTCATAGTTATATATGTATAAACTAATAAACTCTGCATATTGACTCAAAAGATAAGCTTGAATTCGTTCCTGATACATTTTATTGATTTAAAGGTGGTGTCCCACGAATATTTTCGTGAACAAACTGTGGAGACAGAAAGGTAGCAAAAGTTATACTACGTACATTACACTATTTATTTTGTGCTGATTTAGTCTATTGATCGCTTGAAACATTAATGAACCATCAGGCCCGGTTCAGGGAAGGGCGCGCTTTTTGAAAATTGAGGAAATTCGTCAATAGGTTTCGAACTTGCGTCAAACGGGTAACGAGTCTGAACATTTACCACTGCGCTATGGGATAGATGAGAGGCTACGCTAACTCTTCGCATATCACTTTGCATTCGCATAAGAGGGGTGTAGTGATTAATCTGAACATTCGCGGGCCACCATCTTTAAAAAAATAAATAAGCAATTACCGTAATACCCAAAGACACACTAAGCATACGATCGATAATTAGCAATCGATAATTGGGATTATATTTGTGAAAACGATATTTTCCTGGAGACATCATTATCTACATAGTACTTATAGTATAATGCACTTCATTAATGACACACCACTAGCTAATTTGACACTATCCGCTCTGACCACACTCTCTCGTTTTCTTTGTCTACGAGAGAGTGTGGTCAGCGCAGAGAGTAAATTCTGAGCCTGTGATACCATATAGTGAAATATAAATATAGTTTAGCCATAACTGACCAATACATCGATGCATTCGCCAAACAATCCATCATATATAAATTATGCTGCACGAATCAACCGGGTCAGTCTTCAATTCACGAGCTATCTTCGATCTTTCCAATCGTTTACCAAAACATACTCTTTTCGCGATAAATAATTAAAATTTAAAAATTTGTCTCGTGTCTCAAGCGCGCAATCAAAGGGCGACGTGATTTCGGGACTACAATTCTGAATTGTAATCTATATGTAAGCAACAAACTGCATAAATCTAAAACAAAAACCTCAGTATTTATGAAATAATTTAAAAAAATCGTCAGCTCAGGCTGGTGAACTTTAATTGCGTGAATCGAACATCATAATTCGGAAAAATCAAATAATCAATAAAATCAATCAATACATTCTTGCGCTTCTCTTGTGAGGGCAGTGTGGAGGGCGGCTCGATACGGATGTTCGGATCCCATTCGCCCGGAGGAAGTACCGTAACCTGCAACGATTAGGCGTAGGTAATCGATATCAGACTACTGCCGTAACTTATAATCGATATCAGAAAAAATCAATAAATCGATAACACCCACCAGTGTCGTCCGTGATGCACATGATGAATATGATGAGCGCAGTCCAGATGTGCACCCAGAAGCGGAAGGAGAGATACCTCAAGATACAGTATTCAGATTGGGGTATATTTTATTGATTTTTTGTGAAGCAAAACGAATTACCGTAATACAACAAAGCACACTATGCACCACGGTCACACACACACATTCTCTCTGTGTTTGTGGGTGGCAAGAGACAATCGAAAGTAGATAGAATCAATTACATTCAACTCTCACAACATCACCCGGTGCATTCGTGTTGCAAGAACATCATGAAAGCGCAATTCATTAGTGGAACCACAATGCATAATCTAGCTGGAACATTAGACTAACAAATAACAACCAAATTTTTCATATCCTCATAATCATAATATATATTTTCAGGTCACTTGATGCGAAACGGACGAAATGGGGCTCGAAAATAATGATTTTTGCTAAATCCACCCACCACATTTCGAAAATCTACCGACTATAAATCAAAATATCGGCGAGGGTACCGAAAATGTATGGAGAGAATCAGTTGCTTTCAGTTCTCAAAATCACCCGGCGCATTCGTGTCGCAAGAACATCATAACAGGCCAACTGATTAGTGGAACAACAATAGGTGGCTGTTACGAATGATATTTTTTTTAAAAAAATTGTTCTCGATTTTTCTTGAATTGCTCGAAAACAAAAATCGATAAATTCTTGTTTCTCGAAATTTTTTGCCGATAACAAGCATGTATCGATGCATTCGCCAAAACGATTCATCAAATAAGAATCATGCTGCATGAATCATCCAGGTTTGTCTTCAATTTACGCGCTAATCTCTTCTGATCAGGGCTGGGAATTTCTGTTTCTGAATTTTCTGTTTTTTTTCTGTTTTCTGGTAATTTTAGAGACCAGAAAATTTTCTGTCCAGAAACAGAAAATATATTTTAAAAACAGAAAATTATCAGAAAATATTATTTTTCGAAACAGTTTTTAAGAAAAGGAAAAAAAACTCATTTATTGTTCCATATTGTGTGGCGCCTTGCGCTTGATGTCGCCGATCAGACCGCCACACAGACGCCCGATACGCTTCAGCGCCGGATCGTTGCCGTGTCCTGATAATGATACAAATGACAAATGGCAAATGACAATGACAAAGAAGGCTAATTTTTTAAGCTATTTTATATAGCTAATCTATCCATTCTGACAAGAGAGTCGACATATTTCCAGTTACAGTGGAACAAAACACCAAAGGTAGCTTCATTTTCATTCGAAATGAACGTATACTAAAATTGGAACAATAGAGAGTACCGATGGAGATTCGCCGCTTTGTCTTTGATCTAACTACCATCTGATTTCGTTTAATGGCAGCATGCCATTTGATTTCCCATCTTTCCAACCAAATGGGTTCATGATCTTTGATCTCTACGTATTATCACTGATCAAAGTCTTTAGCCAATGTTGATCTTTGATCTTTGATCTTTCCCTCACCTTCCTCCTCGTGCGATTCCTCCTTGCTGTTGTTGGCAGTGTGCGCGCCTGGAACCTCCTCCAGAAGGTACTCCTTACCGACCTTGAAAATCAATCAATAATCATTGTTCACTCAATCAATAATCATCAGGCTTTAGCTGATATAACTCAGATGGAATGATAGATGATCTAGTAGAATCAGACTGATATAAGCGACTTTCACGATCGACAATCGCATCAAATCATTGCTATCACACGGCGCATTCGCGTCTCAAGCGCACAATCAAAGGGTATCGTGATTTCTTGTCTGCAATTGAGTGACTGGAGCATATGTACTGATTAAATCCCCAACAAATCCTCGATATTGATGAAAATTTCAAAAAATCATCAGCCCAGGCTGACGAACTCTAATTTTACTAATCGAATATTATAATATCTAAAAATCAATTAATCAATGAAATCAATCAATACATTCTTGCGCTTCTCTTGTGAGGGTAGTGTGGAGGGTGGCTCGATACGGATGTTCGGATCCCATTCGCCCGGAGGAAGTACCGTAACCTGCATGATCAGGCGTTGGTAATCGATATCAAGACACTACAGTAACTCCGGTATTTTTTGCTCGCGGGGCACTCCACGGAGCAGCACTAAGAGGGCACGGTGTGGAGGAGACGGTGTGCCGGGGTGGACATCAAAGTTACATCGTCTAATCTGCCTCGCGGTGTACCCCACGGAGCAGCACTAAGATGAAGCGGGTAGGGACATGAACCTGAGGAGGAGGGGGATGGATTACGGTAGATTACGGTACCGGTAGGATACGGTATCGAGAGATTACGGTATCGACACGAGAGCCAAGTTATGATAATCAGCCGATTCGGCTTGATTATCGTAATTGTCCAAAGAATAAGTGATTATGTTATATTAACCAAGCAGCTGAATGGTTGTTATCGATCCCTAATTTCCCCCAACTCCTCTCTCTCGCTCTCTCTCTCTCTCTCTCTCTCTCTCTCTCTCTCTCGCTCTCTCTCTCGCTCTCTCTCTCTCTCTCTCTCTCTTTCCCTTCAGGTAGTCCCGTACTGATTCGCATACGCGGCATCCGCGTTGGATGAAACGTGGTGAGAAGAAAAGTACGATTTTTAAACTCAGCGTGGTCGGTTCCCCCCTTGATGTGAATCTCATTGAAACAATATTCATGAAAAAAGGTAGTTCACGATTGACGGTCATTCTACGGGACCTCTCTCACTCACTAGATGTTAACGCAGGGAGAGCGAGAATGCATCTACTTAAAAATGGCAAAAAGGGTTGGCCACAATTGGGAGATGATTTCTTTTGCTGACTCTTCTCGGGGGATTGAACTGTCCTGCCGACCAACCGATCCGGTTGATTGTCCGAGCTCTTATCCACTAGAACATGGGTCCCTACTATCTCGTGTGCCAAAGGATCTAGATATACTCACTCGCACCCGTTATTATATACCGATGCATGGCTCCGCCCATTTTTGATAAGCCCTATTTATATAGCGATGCTGACTCCGCCCATTTAAATTCGCGGGCTTGGATACCGATTTCAAACGTTAACAGCCCCAAATTCTTTATTATTTAGGAAAGTGAGATCCAAGCAATGCAACAATACGACGGAAGACTGCTAGAATAAAATAAGCGGCAAGATCCTCCTTCAAAACTTGCGTTGATCATCAGAAACGGTGGAGTTGTCCTTCTGATGACGTCATCGGCGAAGATGACGAAGCGGTGATCACCCTGAATAATGATTGATTTCCACTCATTAAACCATTTACCCCATCGTCACCATTTTGTACAAGGACAGGACTTTGCCAATACTGAATGGTAAAGAAGTTGGTGACAAAGTTTGTCCTCCAATAAAATTTTTAATTATTATAGTGGAAGTATATTTTTTTAAGATACACCCCGTGAAAATTTGAAATTCTGCGCTCTGACAACACTCTCTCGCATACAAAGAAAGCATATATAGATATTAGAAACAACATAGCGCATTGAGAAACGTTATGAAAACTTGTCAACGCCGCCAGAGTTTTTTGATCAACGACAATGTTTATGACCGTAATATACAAATGAAACCTGATTAGATGAAACTACCGTACCTTTGTTCGAATGATAGTGGTCCCTCCATCAGACGCGTGTTGAGTTGATCTACAACGATGATGACGACGCCTTCAGACATCGTTATCGACGACGATGATGTAGATTCTGAAGAATAGTTCAATCACTTGACCATTTCATTTGTCTCTATAAGTATTGATCTGAAATGGGACAAAAGATGAACTAATCGATCAATATTTCACTACCGTATTCGCATAATGAAAGTGGTATTTTCAAACCAGGACTAAATGAGATAAGCCAAATTGATCCTACACGTTAGTTCAGCCTCTGTAATAGCCGGGCAACAAATTTTCCAACGCTGGGAAAAAGATGTGATACAAAGAGTACGCGGCGGATGCCAGGCGGGTTTGATGAGGTGCATTAGAGAGGGTGTGCGTGAGAGATCGCATCCAATGATTCTTTCTATCGCACTCTCCGCCGCGCGACCAAACCTGTCTCAGATGCGCCGCTCTGAATAATGAACTAACGTCTCATTATAATGAGATTGTGAAAACACACCAATCCCCACACCAAACTTTTGGGAAAAGTCGCCACAGCATCTCTGTTGCCCCGCTATTCCCATCTCTTTCGCATTTTGAACTAACGTGCCTACTCTTAGTAACAATATCGTGGGTTTCAGCGAAAACATGTTGTTCATGTTGACGCAGCCAGAGATATTTCATCCACGATTATGTTATAGCAATGTACTGATGATTCTTGAATTATGGTGCAAATACCGTACCTTAGGTCAAATGATGGTTTCCATGGTGTCCTTTAGCGATTTGCACTCGCACATCTGCACCATCTCATCAGATTCTGAGTGCGTCGAAAGCGAAACGGTTTCGTGAAACAGAGCTAATTAAATATGGCTGGTTATCGTAGATAAACTTCAGTACAACTTTAAATACGAGGAGAGTTGGTGAGATAACTAGTTAGAGAATGATAAAATGTAAAGAGAGAGAGTGTGTGGATCAGAGAGAGTATAGTCTGATCTCACACAAGATCAAGTACACAGGAAGCGTCTATACACGACCATAAATTAGATAGGAATAGGAAGGAATGCGGCAGATTTCAATTGATTTAAAGCAATACACAAGTTAAAAGTTATCAAAGAGACTAAACATTTTTCGAAGAAGAAGAAGAAGAGAAAACCAAAATAACTTGAACTATGGCATAGTAAAAAAAAAGGCGGGAAAGAGGAACCGATTTGATAGATTAGTAAACAATTATGGATCATGTCTTTCTTTCTCTGAACGTTCTCACACTCTCTCATATCTACACAGTCTCTGCTGTGATCAAAGAACGATCACTCATGGCGTGGGAAGAGGGAGATCACGGACACCTAAAACAGCCCGAGAGGACGAGTGCAAACTTTCCGAAAATAATTAACAGTATGCTAACAATCGCTACGAGACACAATGAACACGAATGAACACCATACCGTATGACATTTTCCGAGTATGACAAGGGCCGGCCACGAAAGTGAAAAATTATTCCATATACTTTAGCATAATCTAAAGGGTTTTCGTGGTAGGACTCAACACGCACCAATATTTGGCAATTAGCCAACTTTTCGCGACGCGACCGCAACGCGAGCTAAACTCGTCCTCTATGTTTCCGTGGAGATGGTGAGAGAAGACGCGAAAGGGGAAAGACAGACAACGAGAATATTTCTTGGCACAGTGCCAAGAACATGCTATGCCATTGACATTGAAACAACTTTGTTCAAATAGTTAATCATTGGTTCGGTTCGTTTTCACTAAAAGAAATATAAATTTTCAAAAAAATGCACTTCGATTGCGTCATTTCTACGCAACAGTGTGCTAATTTAATTACACCAATACGTCATAGTTATATTCGTTAATAAACTCTGCACATTGAATCAAAAGATAAGCTTGATTTCTTTCCTGAAACATTTTATTGATTTTAAAAAAATCAATAAACAATTACCGTAATACCCCCAAACACACTGTAGTGCTTATACAATAATACACAGACTCTCACTATGTTTGTGGGTAGTTAGACACCGTGGAGGGAGGAAAGAATCAATTGCTTTCAGTTCTCATTGTCAGAATCACCCGTCGCTTTCACGTCGCAAGAACATCATGAAAGCGCAACTCATCAGTGGAACCAGGGCTGGGATTTTTTGAAAATAATTTAAAAAATTTTTTGATCAAAAAATTCAAAAAATGGCTCAAAAAATTTTTGAATTCAAAAAATTTTTGAACAAATTCTTTGCTTTGTTTAGAAGAATAATAAGCAATTCAGACACATCATTTTTGCCTGAAAAGTGATTAAAACAGTCAATTATGCAATTAACCGAATTTTGAAACATGAAAAACATGATACAAGAAGTTTAAAAAAAAAAATTCTACGTCAGTGCATTGGGCAAACTAATCCACACTAAAACCAGTAGAATCCTCTTCACCAAGACAGTGAAAAGGATAACAATGGGAATCTTGTAAAGTTTTGTCAAATGTTGTCACAATTTTCCATAAATGTTTCACTTTTTCTCGTTTTAACGGTGCTTTTTTACATTAATTTTTTGATTTTTTTTTGAGAAAAATTCAAAAAACTTTTTTGATTTTGAATTTTTTGAAATGGTCAAAAAAATTCAAAAAAATCAAAAAATCAAAATCAAAAAATCCCAGCCCTGAGTGGAACCACAATGCATAATCTGGCTGGAACATTAGACTAACAAACAACCATATTTTTCCATATCCTCATAATCAGAATACATCATTTTCAGGTCACTTGAGGCGAAACGGACGAAATGTGGCTCGAAAATAACGATTTTCGCTAAATCTACCCAGCATATTTCGAAAATCTACCCACTACGTCAAAATAACCACGAGGGTACCGAAACTGTGTGGAGATAATCAGTTTGATTCAGTTCTCAAAATCACCCGGCGCTTTCGTGTAGCAAGAACATCATGATAGGCCAACTGATTAGTGGAACAACAATATGTATTGTACAACGAAAAAATAACAATCATTCCTTCTCGATATCTTCAGGTACATTTGCGATATCCTCACAGACATTTTAACTACACGGGCTATTAAACCCAATTGACCACTCTTATTTAGTCTTCCTATCACTCCACTCTCTTATGCGGTGTCAAAATCTTGGAAAAGTAGATGGGAAGTGAAAAGTAGTGTTAATTTTGTGATTGTAAAAGTAGTTGGAAAAGTAGCATATCTTCGTAATTGACAAAATTTTTCAATAAAAACACTTAACAAGAGTGTTTGATTGCCACTTTTCCATCTACTTTTACGATTACAAAATGAACACTACTTTTTCACTTTTCCATCTACTTTTGCAAGATATTAACTCCACATTGCTCTAGCTATCTATCGTTTCTAATATCACTTACCTAACTGCACTGCCAAACGTTCGTCGCATAGGAAAGAGTGTTCCTCCATATGTGTATTTCTTCTGCTTCTATGCAAAATCCTATACTTCTCTCCATCTTCTTCCCTCTTCAGACTCTCCCCATGTCCATTCCCTCTTGCACATAATCCACATCCTATCAGTCACAAAATCTCCCGGTGTTTTCAAGTCGCAAGAACATCATGAAAGCGCAAATTATTCGTGAAACTACAATACATCGAACGTCTTCAGCTTCTACAATAAGTCGAAAAAAATGTCAAACAACAACGACCAGTCACAAATATATAAAACCGCCTCTCTACTTCTAAGAGAGCGGTCAGAGTGGTGAGAATCAATCCTTTTCATATGTGAGAATCACCCGGTGGTTTCATGCCACGAGCACACTATCAAGGCGCAACTTCTCAGTTGAACATCAATGCTTCTCCTATTTGGACATATATGTATATATAACTAACCAGCAAATGAATAAAATAATTTTTAAAAAAATAATAAATAAGGCCGTTCGATTAAAATCCCGCTGCATGCTCATCTAGCCCGTATCTAACTACCGCACACATATAATCATCATTATTATTGTGCGTATAAAATGTACTTGCATAAGAAAATGACAAATGGTGCTAACGAACGGAAGTGACAATCGAGAGGCGAGCGAGATTCTACATCTCGCCCCGCCTCTCGATTGTCTCTCCGCTGCCTCTCTCTAACCCGGCTGACCTTCGCCGCGCGCTATATCATATATAGAAGAGATCGGCATACTTTCTGAACCATGCAACACAAGAAAGTCTCTTGTGGGAGTGGTTAGCTACTCTCGTACCAAATAAACAAGTGTATTTTATACGGTCAATATCATCATTTTTTATTAACATTATTGGTTCCGTTTCTTCTTGTTATATTATGAAGACCTCAATCAAATCTCTCAGAAACGGAAGAATAAGAAATTGCGAGCAAATCCCAGTGCCCCTGACTCACTCTTCTGCATTTTGTGCTGACAAGATAAAATATTATAATCCTCATCCATAGATAGGTCGAAAAGCACGTTACAAACTATGAAGCCTGGCCAGATTTTGGATTTTTTTTTGAAAACTTTACCGCATTTTGTGAAAACCTGACCGCATTTTGTGAAACTGTAACATAGCTATTCGACAAACGGCATGACGCGGCCCGCGGGGGGCCGCATCATGCCGCATCGATGAATATTTTTTTTTAAACAATTCGTTGTTTTTGATCGTTGCATCATCAAATAAGGGTGCGGACATGATGATGCAATGATCGCAACCAATGAAATGTTTGAATAAAAAATTTATTCATCGATGTGGCATGATGCGGCCCCCAGCGGGCCGGGGGGGGGGGGCGTTTATAGAGCGCGAACGTGCGGGACTGTATATGACAAAGGATATGATTGTTAATTAACGATTTCCGCCATACATAGAAGCATTAGCGATCCGGTCAGTTAATAAGAGCTTATGCTGACCGTGAAACACGAAATTCACTGGGTATAGCTAAATCGCTATAGATATGAGAAGCTGTTAGAGTTCTTTTCGTTTCTTCTCGTTTTATCGCTCCGACTATCAATGATTTTACTTTTAAAGAAGGGGGACCAAGAGAATTGGGGTGCACTATTGTCATCTCTAACATGGGAGGTAGGAAGTGACACTCTATTCTCTATTAGAATTGAGCGATTGAGCGCATGGAGCATGTGGCTCAGTGGTTAGTAGTCGGCGCTTGTAACCGCGTCACGCGGGTTCGATTCCCGTTTGTAATTTGCAATACATTTGTCTTTCATATTTGAAATTGCGCGCGTTCCCTGAGGACATCTTGGGGTAATAACGAACTTTGAGCTCGTATTACGGTATTCCAGTGCACCTATAATTTTAGAGAAAATTGTTTTTTGGATACAGGGAGATGTGATCTATAGTTCTGCCTGGCCAGTTTAGTCACGAAAAAACTCGTGGGTCCCCATCTTTAACGATCAATATTAATAATAATAGTAATAATATTTATTTCCTCAGATACATTAAAACAAATGAACGAAATTTGATAGATGGAGAATACATAATTTAATAAGGGAATGCTTATAGCTGCAATAACTGGATCACATCGTTGGCATTACAATAATAATAATAATTATTATATATATTATTAAGACCTCGTAGATGAATATAACTGCGATCAGCGTGGCGAACGATTCCTCAGTGAAACGAGTGATGAAGGAGACCTGAGAGGTAGCGGGGGGAATACGGTAACTATGGAGTACGGTAGCTTCTGAACATTAGTAATCGATTGCTTAATCATCCTCCCATGCCACCGTAAGTCCTCCGCGTATGCGCGCCTGGAACCTCCTCCGAAAGGTACTCCTTGCCGACCTTGAAAATCAATCAATAATCATTTCCTCAATCAATCAATAGCCATCAAGCTTTAGCTTATACAGCCCAGATGGAATGGTAAATGATCTACGGTAAATGATGTAGTAGACTTAGACTGGTATAAGCGACTTTCACGATCGACAATCGCATCAAATCATTGCTATCACCCGGCGATTTCGTGTCTCAAGCGCGCAATCAAAGGGCCACGTGATTTCGAGTCTACAATTTAGCAGCAATAGACTGATTAAATCCCCATAAAACGTCGATATCTATGAAAATTAAAAACATTCATCAGCGTATGCTTACAAACTTTAATTGTACTAATCGAATATTATAATATCTAAAAATCATTCAATCAATAAAATCAATCAATACATTCTTGCGTTTCTCTTGTGAGGGCAGTGTGGAGGGTGGCTCGATACGGATGTTCGGATCCCATTCGTCCGGAGGAAGTACCGTAACCTGCAACGATCAGGCGTTGGTAGGAAAAGAATGATGGATTACGGTAGATTACGGAATCAGGAGACTACGGTATCGACAGGAGAGCCAAGCTATGACAATCAGACGATTCGGCTTGATTACCATATTGTCTAATGAACATCAAATTACTGTATTATAATACAGTAACTAAACAGCTGAATGGTTCTTATCGATCCTTAATTTCCCAAACTACCGTATACCCATGCACTACCTTACCTCGGTCAGAGTACCGTATGCCCATGCACCACCGTACCTCAGTCAGAGTACCGTATACCCATGCACTACCTTACCTCGGTCAGAGTACCGTATGCCCATGCACCACCGTACCTCAGTCAGAGTACCGTATACCCATGCACTACCGTACCTCAGTGAGAGTACCGTATACCCATGCACTACCGTACCTCAGTCAGATCACCCAGCACCGCTGTCCCCTTGAGGCGGATGAAACCGATGTTGATGTTTGTGATGTTGAAGGAAGTCGAGCTTCAATCAATCAATAAATGAACATCATCTATCGTATACCCGTATTTCCCCTCGGGACTGGGCGTAATATTAGCCTCGGGTCCTATCCCCTATAATGGATCATAAAGCAGCAATGGCTCTCCCCTACTTGCACATGGAATGGGTTCTTTGAACATTGGAGGCGGAAGGACATGAAGAAGTTATGGAAGCATTGGTCGAAATGTACGTTACAAACTACGAAGTCTGGAA
The DNA here is from genome assembly GCA_943737045.1 of Parapristionchus giblindavisi. Taxonomy (NCBI): domain Eukaryota; kingdom Metazoa; phylum Nematoda; class Chromadorea; order Rhabditida; family Diplogasteridae; genus Parapristionchus; species Parapristionchus giblindavisi. Next base: position 48,615 of record CALSFV010000342.1, read on the forward strand.
GTATTTTGGGATTTTTATGCAACGAAAATCTGCATTGAGCGCGCCAAATTTGAATTTTGAATTTAGATTACGGTAGCGGCCGCGAGCGAATCCTCGGCGTCGCCACGCATCGTGTCCAACTGTGCGCCGACTTCCTGAATCAGGATACGATTGTGATCTTTGATCTTTGACTGATATTACTGTAGTTTGATCTTTGATCTCTGGCTTGTATACCTTGTATCGGTCGATTCTCTTGCCGACGAGTTCGGCAATCTTGACTGCGTCTTGGGTGTCCTTCTTGGCTCCAAGATGGAGGGTCTCTCGATAATCGTCCAACCACTGAGCGAACTCGTCGATGCTGAATATTTCATAGTTTTATTTTAATTTAATTTAATTTTTTGAAATTAAAAAAAATTTTCTTGGATTTTAAAAGCACACAACGAGCTAATTAGAAAATCTTCACTCTGGCAATGCTCTCTCGCTTTTTTTGTCTGCGAGAGAGTGTTGCCAGAGCGGAGAGTCTTAAATTAGCTCGAGTGTGCATTTTTTAAGACAGAAATCTAATGATTTCTAATGATCATGAGTTTTGCTGAAAAATTCTTCATTCAATTGTCCACCAACAATTGTTCTAGAATAAATAAATTTATGGAACTGCGATGTGCCTGGTTAACCAGTTTATTTATGAATCCCTTACCGCTTGTTCAGAATCTCGAATGATGTATCGTTCAATTTGTTCGTCAAAACTCGCTTCAAAAGTTCCTCGACATGCCTGAAATTTTAACACTATTTTTGTACACCTTTTACAAAAGGTCAGCTCGTATTTTTCCTACAAATTCGTAGCAAGTTTCAATTTTAATAGAATATTTACTACATTTTATTTAGTAATTGATTATTATTAATGTTTTGCATGATTAATTATTATTAATTGAATATTTTTATTGATTTATCGATTTCTTTAAAAGTGATCCTCACTTGTGCTCATCCTCAGCTCTTCCGAATCTCTTCTCAATGTATTCTCCCCTCTCGATGGTCGAATTATAGTGCAGCTCCGCCTCCGCCAACCACACATCGATCATCTCATTTTGCACCTGAATACTTCCGCTGTTTACCAAAATCTCCCAAAATACGATAAATTTCCACTACGCCACGCAAATCGCGGTAAACACAGTAGGTCCACTCACTCCCTTCTCGCCGCCGTATTTGGCGTAGTGTTGCAGGAACTGGGTGACGTTTTGAGCGGTACGGTAGGTATCCTGGACTTGCGCCAGGGCAGATTCCGTTCGGTTGGTCAAAGCGAGAATCACTGCGGCGGACTTGTTCACACGGTCAGAGTCGAAACGGGCCTGCAAATTATTTCATAATTTTTTTCCTGCGTCCTTATTAGTGAACCATATCGTTTTTTAGATAAAATATTTCAAGAGCGAAACCGCAAGTCAACTGTTTTTTTCTTCAGTGACAATGTATAGCCATCAATGAACTGTGGAAAACAGTTTGCGTATGCGGTGTTTGTCAAAGCTTGAAACTATCCGCTCTCGCCATTCTTTCTCGCATTCTTTGCCTGCGAGAGAGCGTTGTCAGAGCGGAGTGTAAAATTAACTCAATATGTACGTTTAAATGTGATATTCAAAGATGTAAACATACCTCATCAACCACTCCATTGGCCTCTTTCGTGAAGTGCTCATTCGCCACGATGTCCAGTTGATTACCGGCCGAGTCGACGATGTCTCCAGTGGGCAGAACAAGACCACCCACGAAGGTGGACAGGACTAAAGAAGATAAAAGATTAAAGATCAAAGAACAGGAAGTGTGTTTGGATCCAGAATTTGTTTTCCTCATGTTTGCTTGTGTTAGTGAGTTTGATACTTAAATCCGATTTGATTCGCAGAGAGGTTCTGATTTGAATGGGAATAATTCGCGCTATGTCAATAATATAATTATAATGTTAATAATATTTTACTCCTTCAAATGAACGGATCAGGGATGGGGAATATCTTTTAAATAAGTCTTTTGAAGGATGTTCGTCGCCAAGGCGAATCGGTGAAATATGGGGAGGGGAGGAAGAACTTTATTCAATGATAAGAGAAGATGTAAAATAGCAGGGAAAAATCACTATTGCAATATTGATAAGCGTAATTGCGCGCGTGCGAGGTTACCCAAATATATCGTATATAATGTTGCACAAACTAAATCTATTCTGTATAGCATCGAGAAAGATTCGCCCATAACTAATTCATGAAACATAACAGGCATCTATTGTGCGTATAAAATGTACTTGCATAAGAAAATGACAAATGGTGCTAACGAACGGAAGTCACAATCGAGAGACGGGCGAGATGTAGCCTTCTACATCTCGCCCCGCCTCTCGATTGTCTCTCCGCTGCCGCTCTCTAACCCGGCTGACCTTCGCCGCGCGCTATATCATATATAAAAGAGATCGGCATAATTTCTGAACCATGCAAAACAAGAAAGTCTCTTGTGGGAGTGGTTGGCTACTCTCGTATCAAATAAACAAGTGTATTTTATACGGTCAATATTAGTAGCATAATTTTATCAAAATAGCATGAGTTAGATTACTTTTACACAACTTAAAAAGTTTACATAGACTAGAAATTGAGAATAAAACGGCGGATTCATTTATTGATCGTTCACTAGATAGGTCAGGGCCATCATCCGTGAACAGATTGTCCTTATCATTGTGAATCCAATCGTAGATCTCGTCAGGGGAGATAATCCGATCATCCTCGTGCACTGCCACTTCATCCTCGATGAATGCTCCATCCTCATCTACCTCCTTCTCCCACTCATTGATGAAGTTCTTGACGTGTAAAAGTAATCTAACTCATGCTATTTTGATAAAATTATGCTACTAATAATAAAATCTCGAATGTAAACAAAGACAACGGAAATTCAGATTCTTCCTTCAAATTGAGGAAATCGTATTATAACTCGGGAATGATGATCTCTAGCGTGATAATCATATAAATATATTTTGTTGTGCTTATTGAGAGCTTCATTTTCCTTTTTTTAAATAGTGTCTACGACCAATTTGAAGCGATTTATGGTCAAAAAACCATTTTTTGAAAAAAAATGACTAAGTCCGGGAGTACTTTATATTTCGATGTCCCGAAGCCAGAGATGAGTCAAATGAACTACATACGTACCCTATATCTGGTGCGGCGAGTCCACTGGTGCAATAAAATTCATCATCTTTCTGAGAGATTTTCGAGAAACACACACTTTTATAGTAAAAAAATCAGTTTTTTGGGTGAAACACATTGAAGACGGGTTTTCGGCCATTGTGTGCCGAACACCTGTTTTGTAGAGCATACTAATAGGATTCGAATGACCTCTGTCCGGTCTCTGTACGATAAAAATGAACCGAGTTATGGCAATTTCCGTGGTAGATCATAAAAAATCAATAATCTGCGATTTTGGCCAAATCAAGTCGATAAGCCTTCACATCCACCAATCGACTTTCATCCAAATCCGAGAGAAAAAATTTTTCCTAGTGGCAGGCGCTCATACGAGAGCATGTCTTGTGAGGGAATTGACATTCTGACCGGGGGTGCCGAAATAGCAAAAAATAAATTTCTCTGTTTGATGTGGAATAAAATAGTGCTCTGCCAGGTGACCTCAGCCGTGCATATGAGAAAGTTTGATTTTGTGTCTGAAGGTTACTGTAAGAGAAAATGTTCGGCAGGTCAAAAAAATTATTTCGGTTCCCAAGCATCCCGTCGACTCGGGAGTGGTACCAATCGATTCCTCGATCGAATACAAGCAACTTTTACTCCGATCACTTTTTTAGTCAGGACTTCGAAGAATCGAGTTATTCCGAAAATAAACTTTTGAACGTTAATTACTATGCGACGGTTCTCTAGAAGGAAGAAATTAAATTTGCTTAAATCGTTCTACATTCAATAAGCTACCTTATATTTAAATATGAAGGCAAACAAACCTGGTCAAATTTGGTTACGAAAGCAAAATATGACAGCAACTCGGTAAAAAAGTCACTTCACGATCCTTAGTGCGCTTGTCATACTGTAGACACCTGTCTCTTTTCACGGATCTATGTCCGGACTCCCAATATAGGTTTCATTTATTTTGTTTTTACATTTGTTTTGCTTAAAATTAAAACACAAAATAGGGGGAAAACATTTAAAAACAGAATAAATTGAGCAAGAATAAACCAATTAATGTACCCGGGTATAGAGCTGTGAATAAGACAATATGATCTGGTGTTTGAATCCATGCATGATTCAAGTAAAATTCGTGCAATTAATGACATGATCTAGCATGTAAAATACTCGAATCATGCATGGATTTTGAGACTCCATGCACGATTACGGAAAATCCATGCATGATCACGAAGAATCCATGTATGATATCGAACCGTGGATATCCCATGTATGATCATTAATGTCGAATCATGCTGTGTGATCATGTATGATCATCATGTCGAACTATGCTGGTATGCCTGATCATGCATGGATTTAAACACCAGAGTGACAAGGCACCAAAATAATATCGTGAAGTAGTCATAGACTGAGTCACTGTTATATTTTGCGTTCAAATACAAACTTGACCTCGTTTGTTACTCTTCATATTTTAATATAAGGTTTGATGTATAAATATGCTTAAATCGTAATTGAGATGTAGAACGATTTAAGCATATTTATTTTTTTCCTTCTTTGAAATGGTATTATAGCAATTGGTGCCCTGTCATATTTTCTTATTCACGGCTCTATACCCGGGTCCATTAATTGGTTTATTCTTGCTCAATTTATTCTGTTTTTAAATGTTTCCCCCCTATTTTGTGTTTTAATTTTAAGTAAAAAAACATGTAAAAACAAAATAAATTAAACCTAAATTGGGAGTCCGGGCATATAGCCGTGAAAAGAGACAGGTGTCTACAGTATGACAAGCGCACTAAGGATCGTGAAGTGACTTTTTTACCGAGTTGCTGTCATATTTTGCTTTCGTAACCAAATTTGACCAGGTTTGTTTGCCTTCATATTTAAATATAAGGTAGGTTATTGAATGTAGAACGATTTAAGCAAATTTAATTTCTTCCTTCTAGAGAACCGACGCATAGTAATTAACGTTCAAAAGTTTATTTTCGGAATAACTCGATTCTTCGAAGTCCTGACTAAAAAGTGATCGGAGTAAAAGTTGCTTGTATTCGCTCGAGGAATCGATTGGTACCACTCACGAGTCGATGGGATGCTTGGGAACCGAAATAATTTTTTTGACCTACCGAATATTTTCAGTTGCAGTAACCTTCAGACACAAAATCAAACTTTCTCATATGCACGGCTGAGGTCGCCTGGTAGTGCACTATTATATTCCACATCAAACAAAAATATTTATTTTTTGCTATTTCCTCTCATATGTGAGTCCTCTCAGACAGTCTCTCATATACCCTCTTATAAGATTCTGGAAAATTTATTTTATAACCGTCGCAATGACATCGACAAATTAGTATCAATTCATATAAAATCTTAATTATGGAAATTAGAGAACAGATCATCTTGAAACCAATCCTATAGAAACGACTTTTACTATTTAGAACCGTTGCTTTTAGTTTTCATCAGAATCACCCTGCGCTTTCATGTCGCAAGATCATCATGACAGGGCAGCTGGTTAGTGGCACTACAATGGACATTGTTCTAAGGAAATTAACACCGATTACTCCTCTATCTCTTCGTGGATACATTTTCGCAGACATTTCATTGTCAACTACACTATCGATTAGTGTTTTTTAGTCGAATGTATTCTGCGAATATTTTCGGTCGAATAAAATTTAGCTTTTTAGTCGAGCGGTCATTTTATTCTCGACTAAAAATGACATTTTATTCGAGACTAAAATTTAGTCGAGAATAAATTTGCATTTAGTCGAGACTAAAAGTGTTCAAAATGAGATAAAATTAACAATTAGGGAAAACCCTTCCATTACACGGAAGAGAAGAAGCGGACCACTCAGCACCAAAAACGAATGGAAAATGAATGTCTATTCTCGAATATATTCGAAAATATTATTCGAGACTAAATGCAAATTTAGTCGCGAATATTAGTCTATTTGACCATTTAGTCGACTAAAAAGAAAAAAATATTTTCGAATGATTTTTAGTCTCAACTAAAAATGCAAATTTAGTAGAGACTAAATTTTATTCCATCTAAGAACACTACTATCGATGCGCACATTCGACATAAGATTCGACCAATTGACCTCCCTTATTTTATCACGATAGTGACATACATGGGCGCCGACATGGGGGTTCCCCATGTAAAATTAGGACTTTTTGAAAATTGTGTAGAATTCTCCCTGTAGAAAATTACGTTAAGATGAAATTTAAATTTTTTTGAAAGCCCATGCCCGTTCTCCAGAATCGTTCTCCGTGTACTTCGCCCATGTATGCGATAGTCTATTCCAATCACTCTACACTCTATCGAACTCTAGTTGCTTGGCACCTCTCACATCGCTTCACTATCTGCCAAAGTTCGCAGCATAATAAAGGATATACTTATATATGCGTGCTTCTTCTATACTTTTATGCGTACACCTCATATGTATACTCCTCTTCATATACTTCCAATCAGTTCTCCTTCCCTTCAAACTCACTTGATGTCCATTCTCTCTTACACATCAGCATAATCATATCATTTAAAAATCATCCGGTGGTTTCATGTGGCAAGAACATCAGGAAAGTGCAACTTATTCGAGAGACTACAATGCGTAAGGTCCTTGATCTATGTACACATGAAAAACTTGAAAAATGTCGAATTGTAAGAATAAAAGCAAGTCACAAGCGAAACCACCTCACGGTTTCCACTCTGAGTTTTACAACTTGAAGTGTACTTACACTTTCACTTTCTAGACTTGTAAGTTTACTTAAGGTGAAAAAGTCACGTCATTCAATTGAAGTAGACTTAAAGTAAATTTCAAATCGGTGTTTTTTAGAGCGTTTTTGAATACCATAGTATGAGAGTGTTGAGTCAGTGGTGAGAATTAATATAATCACCCGGCAGTTTCATGCCTCAAGCACATTATCAAAGCGCAACTTCTTATTTGAACAGTAATCTGTCGTTGATGTGTGACGTTGAAACTACTTTATCGAATATATGCTATAATAAATACCCATTAAATAAATAAATAATAATTAATAAATAAAACCGTTCAATTAAAAATCATATTCATCAAATCATATCTAATCCAGTTATGAAATTAACACTACTTTTCCATTTCACTTTCTTCTTTTTCAAACTTAAAGCAGTTCTAAACACCGAAAAAAAAGAAAAAAATTAAAAGGCAACAAAAAATTGAAAAAAGTTTGCAAAAGTTTTCACCCGTGGCAGTATTCGAACCCTCGTCGACGATTGTAACGCTAAAAAACGCTGGTTTTTTGCCAATATGTCATATTCCGTAACGGAGATGGTAAAAACAGTTGTGATATTCGGATAGCCCATCTCTTTTTACATAATATATCAACTGCACAAGAAATTGTTGATTGAATTGGATACGAACGAAGTTGATGCAATTGATGATGAGGAGTTGATATCTGATGATGATCTTATGGTCACTTCCATTAGAAACAACATGAATGAAATTTTCAACATGGAAGAAACGATTGAATTGATGGATGGAGAACTTACTGATGTTAATTCTGTTGTGGAAGATGATTCAAATGACAACGATGTGCTTGCTTGATGTATCCACTGATAAAAATGTTTAAAAATGACTACTTCCATTTTCAGAATATTGCATTTTAGGCATTGCTCGATCTGAAAATCACTTAAAGCAGTCCTAAACACCGAAAAAAGATGATTAAAAGCAAACAAATAATTGAAAAAAAGTTTGCAAAAGTTTTCACCCGTGGCAGGATTCGAACCCTCGTCGACGATTGTAACGCTAAAAAACGCTGGTTTTTTGCCAATATGTCATATTCCGTAACGGAGATGGTAAAAACAGTTGTGATATTCGGATAGCCCATCTCTTTTTACATAATATATCAACTGCCCAGAGCCTAGAAATGATGGGAATGTTGTCTGCTTTTTTTTTTTTCTCAAAAACCAATGAACGAAATCTTTTGAAATATGACAGATTTACCTAACTTTCAACGCTCTTTCGAATGATCTATAACATGATTCGAAAAAATCAATATGAAATTTTCACTTTTGGTAGATCAAAAATCGATAATTCGAGCCAATTTTTTTTACTGAAGTGTATCCCACCCCTATTGACTCTAACCACCAAATATGAAAGGTCTAGGATGATTTTGATACTTTGTGCCCTCACCCCTCCGCCCTTACAGAGAGCACGTTTTAAATAAATAAAAAAATAAATAAAATAAGGAAACCGTTCGATTCAAAATCCCGCTGACTACTCATCTAGACCCCATCTAACTTCCGCACGCAAATAATAGAAAAAATTTGCTTTAATCTCATCATTATTAGTTCCGTTTCGTCTTGTTATATCTATTATCATGCGTCGATAAAATCTCTCCGAAACGGAAGAATAAGAAATTGCGAGCAAATCCCACTGCCCCTGACTGAATCTTCTGAACTTTGTGGCGATAAGATAAATGTATTGTATTGTATTTAAAAAAAAATTTTTTTTCGAATCCTCGTTCCCAATCAGTCATAGGTCGAAAAGTATGTTGCAAAGTTCCAAGTCTGACCGCATTTTGAGCCAAAATATGTTAAAAATCGAAAAAAAAAACCGTACCGCATTTTGAAAACCGACAACCTAGCTAATCGACCTATGCAATCAGTCCAACTCACTGGATATTCATTCGGTTGCACATATCGTACACGATGGTCTAGAATACGAGAACGGGTCCGGTCGAACCGATGATTGTCAGTGGCTGGCCAGAGAACAGATGGATGATTGTCAGTGGCTGGCCAGAGAACAGACCATACCACACAGGCAACCTGCAATTGGCAAATGATTAGTGGCTGGCCAGTGACATTGATCGTTGGGTAGCCAAAGGCAACTTGATATGATTGCTGATTCATTGATATCGTCGAAATCAGACGCATTAAAGATGCGGAGAATTAATCAGAGCCGTGAAACACGAAACTAACTGATATCACTGATGAATCTCACATTTACACAACTTTTTTATTCCGATCTAATCAATGCTCAGAAATCAATCAATGTGGACGAAATTAGGACTTGCGGTACGAGAAATAATACAGAAAAGACCTCCTACCATTCCACGAATTTTAGAAAAGCCCTAATTTTACAGGGGGGGGGGGGGGGGGTGCACCCCCATGTTAGCGCCCATGTATGCCTCCTACAATCGATAATTAGCAATCGATAATTGGGATTATATTTGCGTAAACGATATTTTTCCTGGAGACATCATTTTCTACTTAGTACTTATAGTATAATGTACTCCATTAATGACACACCACTAGCTAATTTGAAGCTCTCCGCTCTGACCGCACTCTCTCGTTTTCTTTGTCTACGAGAGAGTGTGGCCAGCGCAGACAGTAAAATCTGAGCGTGTGATACCATATAGTGAAATATAAATATGGTTATCCCCCCAAAGACCAATCCATCGATGCATTCGCCAAACGATCCATCATACATATATTATGCTGCACGAATCAACCGGGTCAGTCTTCAATTCACGAGCTATCTTCGATCTTTCCAATCGTTTACCAAAACATACTCTTTTCGCGATAAATAATTAAAATTTAAAAATTTGTCTCGTGTCTCAAGCGCGCAATCAAAGGGCGACGTGATTTCGGGACTACAATTCTGAATTGTAATCTAAATGTAAGCAACAAACTGCATAAATCTAAAACAAAAACCTCAGTATTTATGAAATAATTTTAAAAAATCGTCAGCTCAGGCTGGTGAACTTTAATTGCGTGAATCGAACATCATAATTCGGAAAAATCAAATAATCAATAAAATCAATCAATACATTCTTGCGCTTCTCTTGTGAGGGCAGTGTGGAGGGCGGCTCGATACGGATGTTCGGATCCCATTCGCCCGGAGGAAGTACCGTAACCTGCAACGATTAGGCGTAGGTAATCGATATCAGACTACTGCCGTAACTTATAATCGATATCAGGAAAAATCAATAAATCGATAACACCCACCAGTGTCGTCCGTGATGCACATGATGAATATGATGAGCGCAGTCCAGATGTGCACCCAGAAGCGGAAGGAGAGATACCTCAAGATACAGTATTCAGATTGGGGTATATTTTATTGATTTTTTGTGAAGCAAAACGAATTACCGTAATACAACAAAGCACACTATGCACCACGGTCACACACACACATTCTCTCTGTGTTTGTGGGTGGCAAGAGACAATCGAAAGTAGATAGAATCAATTACATTCAACTCTCACAACATCACCCGGTGCATTCGTGTTGCAAGAACATCATGAAAGCGCAATTCATTAGTGGAACCACAATGCATAATCTAGCTGGAACATTAGACTAACAAATAACAACCAAATTTTTTCATATCCTCATAATCATAATATATATTTTCAGGTCACTTGATGCGAAACGGACGAAATGGGGCTCGAAAATAATGATTTTTGCTAAATCCACCCACCACATTTCGAAAATCTACCGACTATAAATCAAAATAACGGCGAGGGTACCGAAAATGTATGGAGAGAATCAGTTGCTTTCAGTTCTCAAAATCACCCGGCGCATTCGTGTCGCAAGAACATCATAACAGGCCAACTGTTACGAATGATATTTAAAAAAAAAATTGTTCTCGATTTTTCTTGAATTGCTCGAAAACAAAAATCGATAAATTCTTGTTTCTCGAAATTTTTTGCCGATAACAAGCATGTATCGATGCATTCGCCAAAACGATTCATCAAATAAGAATCATGCTGCATGAATCATCCAGGTTTGTCTTCAATTTACGCGCTAATCTCTTCTGATCAGGGCTGGGAATTTCTGTTTCTGAATTTTCTGTTTTTTTTCTGTTTTCTGGTAATTTTAGAGACCAGAAAATTTTCTGACCAGAAACAGAAAATATATTTTGAAAACAGAAAATTATCAGAAAATATTATTTTTCGAAACAGTTTTTAAGAAAAGGAAAAAAACTCATTTATTGTTCCATATAATGTGGCGCCTTTCGCTTGATGTCGCCGATCAGACCGCCACACAGACGCCCGGTACGCTTCAGCGCCGGATCGTTGCCGTGTGCTGACAATGAGACAATGACAAATGACGATGATAAATGACAAAGAAAGCTAATTTTGTAGCTATTTTAAAGCTAATTTATCTATTCTGACAAGAGAGTCGACATATTCCCAGTTACAGTGGAACAAAACACCAAAGGTATCTTTATGTTCATTCCAAATGAACAAAAATACTAAAATTAGAACAATACAGAGTGTCGGTGAAGGTTCACCGCTTTGTATTTGACCTAACTACTATCTGATTTCGTTTAAAAGGAGCGTAACCTCACTGAATGGTCTCTTCATTGCGCACACTATTTTTCTGTTCTCTAACAACGAGAGAGCATCTCTGGTATTTTGCCACTTAAAGTCTACTTAAACTACGTCACAGACTTTAAGTAGACTTTAAGTAAACTTTAAGTGAAAGAACATTTGACGAAATGCATTACAGTATACCACACCACTTTAAGTAGACTTACGTCTCACTTTAAGTTTACTTAAAGTCTACTTAAAGTGGGAAAGTTTAAGTAGACTTTAAGTGGCAAAATACCAGAGATTGCGCGTCGAATAGACTATTGAGTGAGGTTACGCTCCCTTTAAAGTCAGTCCAAGCATGCCATTAGATTTTCAGTCTTTCCAACCAAATTGGGTTCATCATCTTTGATCTCCGCATATATCCAAACGTAAAATCACTGTTCAACGTCTTTAACCAATGTCGATCTTTGATCTTTGATCTTTGATCTTTCCCTCACCTTCCTCCTCGTGCGCTTCCCCCTTGGCAGTGTGCGCGCCTCGAACCTCCTCCAGGAGGTACTCTTTGCCGACCTTGAAAATCAATCAATAATCATGGGGCCAGTCTCGCAATCAATATGCGTCCTTTAATCAATCAACAAAAGCATCAAATCATTGCTATCACTACCCGGAGATTTCGCGTCTCAAGCGCGCTATCAAAGGGTAACGTGATTTCGGGTCTATAATAGTGTAGAGTAAGGTTACAAACTGCTTAAATCTCCAAAAAAAACTCGATATTTACGAAATAATTTTTAAAAAATCATCAGCTCAGGCTGGCGAACTTTAAGTGCGATAATCGAATATTATAATTAGGAAAAATCAATTAATCAATAACTTTTACTCTCGGAAGATCAAAGATCAAAGAGCAAGCCTCACCTCATCAGACATGAGGGTCGCGATGGCGCCCAATCTCCTTGTACTGCTGTGCATTGCCTAGCGGGACGAGCAGCAGGAAGATGAATCAAGTGGGGACGGGAACCTGAGGAGGATGGCGATGGATTGTGGTAGAACACGGTATTGAGACATTACGGTATCGACTATAATCAAGCTACTAAAACCATAGGTCGAATAGCTAGGTTATCGGTTTCCAATATCCGGTCAGGCTTGGTACTTTGTAACATCCTTTTCGACCTATGACAATAACCAGCCGATTCGGCTTGCTTATAGTAATTGTCCAATGAATGGTAAACGGCTAAATAATCTACCAATTATAAATCAAAATAACGTTGAGGGTACCGACAATTTATGGGGAGCATCAATTGTTTTCAGTTCTCATAAGAATGACCCGTCGTTTTCATGTCGCAAGAACATTATGAAAGAGCAGCACAATAGTGGAACTACAATAAACGAACTCATCGTCTCTTCCACTCACTCCACTATTTTTTAAACTCTCCTGCTCTAGTCGTCTGTCGCATACAGTGGACAACCTTTGCCGTTGGACATTCAAATCGGGTGGGCGGGATGGAAAACTTTCATGTTTGAGTGAATTTTGCACAGATAGAGTGGGTCGGGTGTCAAAACCGGATGGGTTCTTGCCGCTAGCTGCAATGCCGCCCAAGTATGGCCTGTCATATCACTTCAATATCTACCAATGTCCGCACAGGAAAGGGTGTGTTTTGATATCTGTACTTCTTCTATCTTCTATGCTTCTATGTGTACATCCTTTACAGTATAGGCTATAGGCTATACTCCTCTGCATCCTCTTCCCCTCAGTCCCCATAACCCCTTCAGAATCACTCCATATCCATTCCCTCTTGCACATCATCCTCATCAGCATGCACAATTCACAAAATCACCCGGCGCCATAGCTGGGCGCGTGAAAACGAATTATTTTTGCACACAGCCTTGCCTTCCGTTGCGGTTCCTTGCGCATAGCTTTGCCTCGCAAAAATTGGAAAATTTCCAGTCAAACCTGCAAAAAATTAGTGGCCGGCGCTTTCAAGGCGCAAGAATACCACGAAAGAGCGACTATGGCGTGAAACCACACTTCGTAATAGGCTTTCAAGTGGAAAAATGTCTAACAATAACGACGAGTCACAGTAAAACCGCTTGATGGCCTTCTATCATACATTGCCATACCCTCGCAGTGCGAGGATTGGCCCGCTATTAAAGGTCCATTTTAGGCCACTTGATAAAAAGAAGCTAAAGATGACGATATTTAATCGAAAATAACGAATTTTGTGAATCAACCCAGCCTATTTCGAGAATTGACCCATAAAATAAAAATTAAAGGAGAGGGTACCGAAAATGAAAACGAAAAGAAAATGCTTCTATGTGAGTGGTCAGCCATCGTCAGAGTGGTGAGAATCAATCCTTTTCATATGTGAGAATCACCCGGTGGTTTCATGTCACGAGCCCACTATCAAGGCGCAACTTCTCAGTTGAGCATCAATAACTTTCATGCACGGTGCAAATAAATAACCAGCAATTAATAAATAAATAAATAATAAAACCGTTCGATTCAAAATCCCGCTGCGTACTCATCAAATCATTTCTAACTGAGGATGCATATAATCTTTTTTTCGTTCCCAAAATCCACCAATTCAAATCACTTGATATCCATTCTATGGCACATATCATCCCCATCATTCGCAAAATCACCCGGCAGTTTCATGCCACGAGCCCACTACCAAATCACAACTTTATAGTTGAACATCAATTCCTTTCATGTACCTCGCCAATAAAAAACCAGCAAATAAAAAATAAATAAACAAACCCGTTTCATTCAAACTTCCGTTGCTCATCTAGACCCTATTTAACTTCTGCATGCAAATAATAGATCCACTGCTTTAATTTTATCATTATTTGTTCTTAGTTGAACTTCAATGCTACCCCCCCCCCCTAAGCAACGAATATCCAGCAAATAAATGAAATAATTTAAAAATAATAATGACCGTTCCATGCAAAACCCCTACTATTCATGAAGTCTCTATCTAACTACCGCATGCAAATAATTATCATTATCATCATCATTGTTGCTTAAGATTATTGGTTCCGCTTCTCCTCGATAAATTATTATATTCCCCGCACTCCTCATGCTGTCCGTGAAACACGAATCTCACTGGTATCACTGATGAATCTCTCTCACACAACTCTTTTATTCCGACAAAGCAATACTTATTAATATAGTAGAAATATCAATAGTATAGAAGAGACCTCCTACAGAAAGACACTTAAGATAAGCCCCGCCCCCTTTTGCCCAGTATGTACCGTACCCCCAATAAGATTCTCCATGGCGGCCATTCTCTGATGGGTGGCCTCCTCGAGTAGACCACCGAACGTGACGATGGGTGCGAGAAGGGAAAAGTACATGAAGCAAGTCGTGGCGACACATCTGGAAGATCAATCGATCGATATTTTGTGTTGTAATTTTTCAAAAAATTGTTCTCGATTTTTCTTGAATTGTTCGAAAACAAAAATCGATAAATTCTTGTTTCTCGAAATTTTCTTGCCTATCCCAAATGTGTATCGATGCATTCGCCAAAACGATTCATCAAATAATAATCATACTGCATGAATCAACAAGGTCTGTCTTCAATTTATGCGCTAATCTCTTCTGATCTTTCCAATCTTTTGCCAAAACCTACTCTTTTCACGATAAATAATTAAAATTAAAAAAAAAATCTAATAATAATACTCACTGTATGTTGAAGGCGTCGAATAAATCCGACAGATAGTGTGGCGCTTTGCGCTTGATGTCGCCGATCAGACCGCCACACAGACGCCCGGTACTCTTCAGCGCCGGAACGTTGCCGGGTCCTGGGAATGAGACAAATGACAACTGACAATGATAAGTGACAAATGACAATGATAATGACAAATGACAATGACAGAGAAAGCTAATTTTTAGCTATTTTGTAAAGCTAATTTATTTATACTAATATGGAGTCGCCAATTTTGTAAAAACAGTGGAACAAAACACCAAAGGAGTCGGCGGAGGTTCGCAACTTTGTCTTTGCGTTATCTATATCGTTTAATGCCAGTCCAGGCTTGCCATTTGATTTTCCATCTTTAACTGGGCCGAAACACTGGATCGTTTTTTATCTCTAGATATTAGGTCTTTATATAGTTTCTTTTCTAACACAACCTACTTTAAAACCATTCTTTCATTACTTTAACTCTAATTTCCAACAAAATGGGTTCTTGATCAAATGATCTTTGATCTCTACATGTTATCACTGATCAACGTCTTTAGCCAATGTTGATCTTTGATCTTTGATCTTCCCCTCATCTTCCTCCTCGTGCGCTTCCTCCTTGCAGTTGTTGGCAGTGTGCGCGCCTGGAACCTCCTCCAGAAGGTACTCCTTGCCGACCTTGAAAATCAATCAATAATCATGCCTTCAATAAATCAATAATCATCAGGTTTTAGCTGATATAGATCAGATGGAATGGTAGATGATGAGAATTAAGTCGAATGATACAAGTTTCTCCGTCAAGGAGAGGGGAGAGAACGGTAGAAGAGAATGCAAGTAAAGGTGCATTGCATATTAAATAGAAGAATAATGCTATGGTAGATGATCTAGTATGCTCAAACTAATATAAGCAAGTCTCGCGATCAATAATCACTCTTCAATCAATCGACAAATCCAAATTACTATTATTACCCGACGCTTTCGTATATCAAGCGCGCAATCAAAGGGTGCGTGATTTTTGATCTATAATGTCATAAATTATAACAACATTCTGCTCAAATCTCCTATAACTTGCAATGGTCAGGCGTTGGTAATCGATATCAAGACACGCTACTGCAACCTAGAATTAATATAAAGATACCACCGTAACCTACAAACAATATCAAAACCACATATACCGTAGCCCGTGGTGCATACCGTATACCGTACCTGGTCAAGGAATTCATCGATACCGTCCAAGAGATCTTTTCTTTGTGGACATTCACAAAGCATAACAACAGAAAGAATAAAAGGATTAGAGATTCGGAAGACTCAAGTTGCAAGAATCCCAACTACTGGTATCCTGTCACTTTCATGTTTCGAGTATCTCATTTTATCTCGGACGAGATGGGTTCATTGATTTCATGAAATGATTTTTACATGTTTAAAGAATTATTATTTATTGACCCAAAGTTTACTCTTTTCCATACTTCTTTTCACTCTCTTTCTCATCGTGTAAATTCATCTCAGCGCTCTCTGTCTCTCCCCCACATCTCTCTCTCTACATATCCCCCCCCCCTATCTTCTCCTCCCTCTCGAGGGGGATAGAGAGAGATAGAAATATAGAGATAGAGAGAGAATGGGAGAGAGAGGAGGAGAGAGATCCACAAACTGAGCTATCAGTTTTGGGATCTTTTTTTCAACCCCGCTACAGCTTGAAATCGGAGTCAGAGCCATTCTGATTTTTTTGCATCGGCAGCCCCAGTAGATGTCTCCATTCTCAACTATTTTCTGAATAACTGGATTTTAAAATAAAGAACTCGAAATTACTAGTCTCACTGAAAAACATTTCAAAAAATGTCAAAAAAATATTTATTATTATCCAACATTATTTTTTAGGCCCTCTAACGTTTAATCGATAAACCTGAATAATCAATAAATCGATAAATCAATCAATAATTAAATTCCACCATACTTCTGTTCTTCCACAGCTTCATGATGGCTTCATGAAGACACACTAGGTACTACAATCATACACACACTCTCACTATGTTTGTGGGTAGTTAGACACGTCGAGTGTGGAAAGAATCAATTGCTTTCAGTTCTCAGAATCACCCGTCGCTTTCACGTCGCAAGAACATCATGAAAGCGCAACTCATTAGTGGAACCACAATGCTCCTGGGTATAAGTCGAATGGAAACACAATCAATCAATCAATTAACATCATCTACCGTATCCCCGTGTATCCCCTTGGGATCCTGATCAATATTAGCCTCGGGTCATACCCCCCTAGAATGGGTCAATCAGGAGCAATGGCTTTCCTTTACTTGCATATGGAATGCAATAGGTCCGTTGTACGGGACCTCAGCACGCCCAGACTAATCAGTCGTATAGGGATAACCATGTAAAAAAAGGCTCTTCCCCTTTTCTTTGTGGACATTCACCAACCATCACAACATAAAAAATAAAATGATTAGAGACACAAATTGCTAGAGTTCCCTCTATCTCTTTTCGGGGGGGGGGGGGCGATCATTTGCACAACGGATCATAAATCGGTTGTGATTTGGCGTATGGCAACCAAAGTTGTACCATTGTTATCAGTGGGACTGCACGGTATAGTGCTGCCGTAACCGTCGGGAATCGCGAACTGATTTTTTTCATTCGAACCATGACCATGTTCATGGTTGAAAATGGCCTAAGTCGAAAAATTCATGATCGCCCTAGATCAAATACGGGTTGCCATTATGCCAACAGTGAGGCAACTTTTATCTTACTGGATACCGTAACCCGAATTACCGTAATCTAGCTACCGTAGCCAACAATATTATAGTGAAATCCACGGCAAATCCCGGATTGATTACGGTAGTTCGGGTTACGGTAGCTAGAAAGATAAAAGTTGGCTCACTGCAGATATATTAGCAACTAGTATTTTGTCCAGGAGTATCATGAATTTTTGACTTCGTCCATTTTCGACCATGAACCATGGTCATGGGTCGATTGAAACAATTCAGTTCGCGATTCCCGACGATAACGGTAGCACAATACCGTACGCTCACACTGATAACAATGGTACAACTTTGGTTGCCTTGCGCCACCTCCCGACCGATTTATGATCCGTTGTGCGAATGATCGTTGTGCAAATGATCGCCCCCCCCCCTCTTTTCATACAGCCAGTTTCATGTTTCGAATCTTTCATTTTGCCTGGTACGAGATGGGTTGATTAATTTCTGAACGCGAAAGATTCAAAAAATATTATTTATGCACTCAAAGCCCCTTCTCCTTTTCCATACGTTTCACTCTCTTTCGCATCATGTAAATTCATCTCAGCGCTATCCATCTCTCCCCTCCTCTCTCTCTCTCCCTCTCTCTCTCTCTCTCTCTCTCTCTCTCTCTATATATATATATATATATATATATATATATATATATATATATATATATATATATATATATATATATATATATATATATATGTATATATATATATATATATATATATATATATATATATATATATATATATATATATATATATATATATATATATATATATATCACTCTCTCCCCCTCTCTCTCGCTTTCCAAGAGGAGGAGAGAAGGAGAGAGGGAGAGATAGAAATATAGAGATAGAGAGAGAATGGGGAGAGCAGAGGAGATCTACAAACTGAGCTTTCAGTTTTGGGACTCAAAAAAACCACGCTACAGCTTAAAATCGGAGTCTTAGTCATTCTGATTTTGTTTGCATGGGCAGCCCTTCTGGATTTTTCAGAATCACAGGACATTTTATTAAAGAACTAGAATTAGATTAGAGTCTCATTGAGAACCATTTCAATAAATGTCAGCAACTTTAAAGAGAAACACAGTATTTAACAATCCACTCTGTACAAAAAACTCCCATTTTGCTTGTCTTCATGTGCCGATTGCGCCATTCCCCACTGAAAACGATAGTATGAATACATTCGGATACGCGGTTTCCGCGTTGGATGAATCGTGGGGGGGGGGACAATATTACGATTTTAGAACTCAGCGTGGTCCATACTTGGTCCATACTTGATCCATACTTGATCCATACTTTATGTGAATCTCATTGATACAGTGTTCATGAAAAAAAGTTAGTTCACGATTGACGGTCATTCTATGGGACCTCTCTCACTCACTAGACGTTAACGCAGGGAGAGCGAGAATGCATCTAGTAAAAAATGGCAAAAAGGATTTGCCACAATTGGCAGATGATTTCTTTTGCTGATCCTTCTCGGGGATTCGAACTTTCCTGCCGACCAACCGATCCGGTTGATTGCCCGATCTCTTATTCACTAGACCACGGGTCCCTATTATCTCATGTGTCAAAGGATCTAGATATACTCACGCGCACCCGTTCTTATATACCGATGCTTGGCTCCGCCCATTTTTGGTGAGTCCTATTTATATAGCGATATTGACTCCGCCCATTTAAATTCGCGGGCTTGGACACCGATTTCAAACATTAACAACCCCAAATTCTTTATTATTTCGGAAAATGAGATCCAAGCGATTCTGATGGATTGAGATAAATAGCTAGATCCTCCCTCAAGAATAGCGTTGATCATCAGCAACGGTGGAGACGTACTTCTGATGACGTCCTCGGCCAAGATAACGAAGCGATGAACACCCTGAAGAATGATATATTACCACTTATTCAAACATTTACCCCATCGTCACCATTTTGTACATATTGTACACAGGACTTTGCCAATATTGGATGGTAAAGATGTTGGTGGCAAAGGTTTTTCTTTCACTAAAATTTTCAGTTATTATAGTTGAAGTCTATTTTAAAGACATATCCCGTGATAATTTGAAACTCTACGCTCCGGCAACACTCTCTCGCATACAAAGAAAGCACAGATAAGAGAAACAACATAGAAGATTGAGAAACGTTTCGAAAACTTGTCAATGCTGCCAGAGCTTTCTGATCTGTCAATGCTGCCAGAGCTTTCTGATCTACGATTATGTTTATGACCATGTAATATACAAATGAAATCTGATTAGGTGAAACTACCATAACTTTGTTCGAATGATCCTCGTTCTGACGCTTGTTGCGTTAACCTTCAACGATGTCGACGACTCCTTCATACATAGTCATCGACGACTGAGATGTACATCCTGTAGAATAGTTCAATGACTTGACCATTTCATTTGTATTTTTCACCATTTCTTTCAGTATTGATCTGAGAGGGGACGAAGGATCTCTTAATCGATGCAAGCTCTAAAACGTGTTCCCTATTTACATTCCCTTAAATACATTTTTCAGATGCTTTAAGCACAAGATAAGCCAAATTGATCTTACTCCTAGCAACAATATCGTGGATTTCCGCGAAAACACGCAGCTGAAGTTGACGCAGCCAAAGATATTTCATCCACGATGATGTTTATCACGGGTCTCCTGTAAAAGTGTAGCAAAATCGGCCCTTTCTGCCACTAGGAAAAAATTTTTGTCTCCGATTTTGATGAAAGTTCTTTGGTAGATGTGGGGTTGGGGGCCATGAGAAGGCCTAGCTACTTGATTTGGCCAAAATCGCAGATCATCGATTTTTTGTGATCTACCCTGAAAATGATCATAACATTTTTTTTACCTAAAAGGTGACCTGTTCTAGAAAATTTTCTCTTGGAATCATCCGTTTTATTGCACAAATTATGTTTTCAAACCACGCACAATATCACTATGTAGTTCGTTGCCCGTATCTCTTGGCCCGGAGGGTCGATTACTAGATCGCTCATGGACTTAGTCGATTTTTTATCACTTTCCGTATTTTGATCGTATCTCACTTCAAGGTTGTCCAATCACCTTTTCAAAAAAAAAATGAAAATGATTCTCTCGAAATGGAGATTGAAAAGTTTTCTGTTGTCCAAATTGTTACATCATGCCGTTTTCGAGTTATTAATGTAAAACTGCTCCAATTTCGATTTTTACCGCTTTCATGTGAAAAGACATGTTTTTCCTATCAAAATTCAATCAATTCGACGAATAAGTTTACTTCACAATAGAAACTGTAATAATACGATGAAGATGGATGAGGGATTGAGGATGAAGTACAAGTACACGAGAATGATCTGACCGTCTCCTGCGATATATGATTGGATATATGACAGTGATGAAGACTTTGTTCTCGGACGATGCCCCGGAGTTATCTACTACCCTCGTATTTGACTAGTGAAGTTGATATATGCACAGTCTTTGCTCAAATATATTACAGTTTCTATTGTGAAGTAAACATATTCGTCGAATTGATTGAATTTTGATAGGAAAAACATGTCTTTTCACATGAAAGCGGTAAAAATCGAAATTGGAGCAGTTTTACATTAATAACTCGAAAACGGCATGATGTAACAATTTGGACAACAGAAAACTTTTCAATCTCCATTTCGAGAGAATCATTTTCATTTTTTTTGAAAAGGTGATTGAACAACCTTGAAGTGAGATACGATCAAAATACGGAAAGTGATAAAAAATCGACTAAGTCCATGAGCGATCTAGTAATCGACCCTCCGGGCCAAGAGATACGGGTAACGAACTACATAGTGATATTGTGCGTGGTTTGAAAACATAATTTGTGCAATAAAACGGATGATCCCAAGAGAAAATTTTCGAGAACAGGTCACCTTTTAGGTAAAAAAATCTGTTTTTCGCATTTTTCACCATGAAGACGACTTCGTAGAGAAAGGGTCATTGATAACTTTTTTGGAGAGCATTAACATTCGGTTCGAACGACACCTGTCAGCTCGTTGTACAATGAAAATTAACCGAGTTATGATCATTTTCATGGTAGATCACAAAAAATCGATAATCTGGAATTTTGTCCAAATCAAGTAGCTAGGCCTTCTCATGGCCCCCAACCACATCTACCAAAGAACTTTCATCAAAATCGGAGACAAAAATTTTTTCCTAGTGGCAGGCGTTGCTACACTTTTACAGGAGACCCGTGTTATAGCAATGTACTGATGATTCTTGAATTATGGTGCAACTACCGTACCTTAGGCCAAGTGATGGTTTCCTTGGTGTCCTTTAACGATTTGCACTCGAATATCTGCACCATCTCTCAGAGTGCGTCGGCAGCGTAATGGTTTCATGAAACAAAGTCAATTAAATCGACACCAAAAGCTAATTTGAAACTATCCGCTCTGGTCACACTCTCTCGCTTTCTTTGTCTACAAGAGAGTGTTACCAATGCGGAGAGTAAAATTAGCTTGGGGTGTGCTTTTAAATTTTTTCGAAGAAGAAATAGAAGAAAAGCAAAATAACTTGAACAATAGCACAGTGGAAAAAAGGCGGGAAAGAGGAGCAGATTGTATGGATTAGTAAACAATTTTGGATCATGTCTTTCTTTCTCTGACCGCTCTCACATTTCCTCACTCTCTCTCTCATATCTACACAGTCTTTACTCTGATCAAAGAACGATCACTCACGACGTGGGAAGAAGGAGATGGTGAGAGAAGACGCGAAAGGAGAGAGAGAGAGACAGACAACGAGAATATTTCTTGGCATAGTGCCAAGAATATGCTATAAATGAATAAATGAAATTATACAAGTAAAGGATTGCATGCACAATAAATATAAGTTTTAAAATGTGAACATTTTAAATAATAATAAAAAATAATACCATTAACATTGAAACAACTTTATCACCTAGTTAATCATTTGGCACTTTCCTGATTTTTGGCCCGGGGAAAATTTGCATTAAACTCGCTATTATTCACCACTCGCCATTTCATAATTTGTTTCTGTTTCTCCATTGCGCGGTCTAAATGTGTTGTAAAATGTGTAAAAACCGACCCTACCATTGCGGAATGCGAAGATAAAATGAAGAATTGCTCTCTCAATTTTCGTACTCTCTCGTTCAAATCCTAACACAAATTAATATAATTACAAATATCTATAAAAGCCGTCTTCCTTCTTCTTCGTTTCAGTCCAGCGCTCTCCCATTTCGAGGAGAGGGCGGGGAGCACCGGCCCCCATTGGACTGCCCTCCCTAAAATGGGAGGATAAGCCTCCCCCTCGTAGGGGAGCAGGGGGATCTTATGCAAATTACCCCGGGCCAAAAAACAGGAAAGTTCCAATCATTTATTCGATTCATTTTCACTAAAGAACTGTTAATTCTCAGAAAAGTGTACTTCGATTGAGACATCACTAGGCAACAGTGAGCTAATTTAATTACACCAATACGACATGGTTATATTCGTTGATAAATTCTGTGCCTTGACTCAAAAGATCAGCTTAATTACTTTCCTGGATCAAAAGTTATGAAAAATGAATATGTTTCCGATGGCTTTTGGCCGATACTGTAACTATAGGTTGCAGAAGAATTGGTTGCCTGCACATTAATGCTAAAATTAAGTATGTTCTAAAAAATTAAATTAATAATATGCCTTACGGTGGTTCGGCCGTGAAAATAGGAATTTACCATCGATTCTAGTGCTCGTTAAAATAATTCGACAAAAAATTTTTATAATATTTATCTTTAATTATGCGATAAATTTAACAGAAATAAACGAAATTTGATTGGTGGAGCGAGAAAGTAGGCAAGTAATAACGGTGACATTACCAGATCACAGAAAAGTGAGGGCGAAGGGAAGGGGAATAAGTACACTCGGTTTAAAGGAAACTCCTCCAAGACACAATTATGTTTGTGATGAAATACTTTCATCCTCAGCCTCTGATATATCAGAGAAACCGTCCGGCTGAATCATCATACTCGGTCGACGAATTTCTGAAAAGTAACAATAAATTTTACTTCACCAATTTGTAAAAAAATCAATATTATAATCATTTAATTTTAAACAAAAGGTAAATCATACGAAAATACGCATATTTCCTCTTTTCAACAATCATCCTTTTTTCTCATCAACTCTCCTATAATAATTTTGACATTTCACATAATTTCCTTGCACTCGAACATTTTGTAGATAATGAAACACCCTTGTGGCGCGCGATAACTAAATAAGTTATGACGATTGTCCCATACGACGAAATGACTCACCCATCGCTCGTTTCAACTGTTGGGTGGTCTCTCTATCTTGAGGCAGCACTTTGGCCACGACCTCCAACATCTTTGGTGTGCCCGCTACCGTAATCTTGCACGTCTCTTCCAGTTTCTTGTCAGCATTCGCCGCTTTGCCTTCCGTCTTTCGGTCCTTGTTCAGCATCTCACTGCAAGGAAAATATTTAAAACCCAACCGCAATCGAGTAAATCGACGGAACTCCATCACTTCAAGTCCTTCTGTCAAATCTTTCCGTAAATCTATCGCTTCATTACTTTCTGCATAATAATTTGCATATTATTGTAACATTCACCTTTGCTACCTAAGCCGTAGTCGTATTTATGCGTACTATATTATTATTATATAAAATATAATAATAATATATAATAATATAATAATAATATATAATTATGTATAAATGGAGTGATAATCGTAGGCATCTTCTCTACTTTTACACTCTCTAGTCCCTCACAGATCATTCTCTCCCACTTCGCTGTTGTCCCTTCCCTTCCTAAATCTCCTCATATACCTCCCTCTATCTTTTGCAAACCACGGAGCGTCGTGGCGGGCGCTTGTAAGCCAGCTTCTAGGCCGTAGATTGAAGTGGAGTGAGTGAGGAGCGGATGACTGGATGGTGTTCGGTCTGCGACGACCGGACGTCCGTGCCAAGCGACGCGTCACTAGGGTGTGCATCCCGGAAGGGAAGTTCTACCCGGGTGGATAAGAACGACCGTATGGCTCAGGCCCGAAAGGGAGCAGGCAAAAGGTTGTGCGCCTTGACAGTGGCCGGATAGCGTCTGCGAGTAGAGTGGCCTATTCAGCCGTTCTCATACCTCACGACCTTCAATCGATTTTTATGTTTTTTTTCAACTTTTCGGGCCCCATGAAAGTTTATGGATCCCATGAAAGTTAGACCCGAAAGGGAGCAGGCAAAAGGTTGTACGCGTTGACAGTGGCCGGATAGCGTCTGCGAGTAGAGTGGCCTATTCAGCCGTTCTCATACCTCACGACCTTCAATCGATTTTTGCTTTGTCTTTCAACGTTTTTCAACTTTTCAGGTCTAGTTTTTCTGGTGTACATGGCATTCCAATACCTGCCATTGGCTTGATGTCGCACGATCTATTGGAGCGGGCTCTCCCTTTTTATTTCCCGCGATGGGGGAGGGGACCATTCGATCACAATTTCATAGATTTAATAGAGTTTACAGTTAGACTCTCTTTATCAAGATTAAATAAATATGTAAAGATATGGAATTATTCTGATGACTTTGAAGACCAAAAGGACTACTAAATGAACAAAGCCTCAACATAAAATGCTCTCTCGTCTGAATTTTCGACTTTGGTCATTTTCAACCATGAACCCCGTCATGGGCCATGGGTCGATTGAAAAATAATCAGTTCGCGATTCCCGACGGTTATGGTAGACAATACCGTACACTCCTACTGAAAACAATGATAGAACTTTGGTTCCAACCGATTTACAGTTACAGTTGAGGAATTGATCCTTAGCGAAATGCTCCACAGCGTTTCGAGAACAGAAAAAAATAGACCCAAAAAAGAGAGCTATTGTACGGAAAAGTGAGAGAGCGCAGATTTTAATTGAGCGCTCTCCCCATGCTTGAGAAACGCTGTAAGTTAGAGTTATGTTTCACCATTAACATTTCTTCATTACATCGCTCTACCATTTCGGTTATACTTTCATCGGCTAACCAAATGAATTTCAAAACCTACGCTGCTTTCTTCTTTAGTATATGCTGTGCTGTTGGATAGTACTTGATGACATCTAAAATCTATTGATTGATTTTTATTAATATTAATAATATTATTAAACCTTGAAGGTCTTGCTTGGCTAGTACGAAGAGAGTAGCGTAGCCTTTAGCACGAATCGAGGCCGTTCGACGATTGTTTCCACCTGAATATACTCAGTTTAATTGATTATTATTGAATATTTTCCTCATTTTTATTGATTGATTGATTGCATACCAAATCCCTCGGCCAAACGAACTCTTGGTAACTGTGGTATGAATGAATGTATAAATGAATTCTGCTTTGTTAAAGTAACACCAAGAGCTAATTTGAAACTCTCCGCTCTGATAAGTTCTCCGGTTTTGTAGGGTAAGATTATAGTAAGTAGCGCGCTAAAAGTAACTTACCTTTTACTTACTTTTTTGTTACTGTTTAGCTATTTCTTGTATTTATAGCGTAAAAGTAAGTAAACAGTAAGTTACTTTTTGCGCGCTACTTACTGTAATATTACCCTGCAAAACCAGTTTTTGAAATTGCAAAAGACCCGAACCAATCGCGAGTAGAGAGATCTCGCCGAAAACACTGCCTTGCTTCAGTTCCGCGAATACCTGTGAAACTTTAATACGTTTTTTTGCTCTACAAAAAATTATAGTACATAAATTGATGGACAATGGAGTAAATTAAAACAGTGAAATAATGCAATTTATTGCGATTTTTGTAATTCAATCAAAGAAAAATTTATTCTTGAAACCTTCTCATTATGATCCCCTCCGACTACTTGTAGCACACCTTGATTCACAATGTACATCTCCTTGCCGACGTCACCCTGCAATGATTTGGACTTTTTCTTTTGCCTTTTTTCCAATTGGCATACGAATCACGATTTTTAACGCGCCTTTGAAGTTCAAACGTACATACCGAGAAAATTTTTTGGATAAAGAATGCGAGAGAGCATTCGCTGCTAAACAAAGAAAGAACTATCGATCAACTCCCCACTTTTTCTCCCCTCCTTCCTCGCTCTCTCTGATCTAGGTACTATCTCACTTGTGCTGTCTCACTAAACATAGAAACACATGTGGCTGTGGCTGGCTACTCTCGTACCAAATAAACAAGTGCATTTTATACGGTCAATAACATTGCTTGCCAACCTTCTGGCAGACCATATCACCGGGCAGAAAGATGACGGCTCGGAGCTTCAATACGAGATCCCTCAGAAGTGCCCTCTCACAGTCCTTGAACAGCTGCACTTTGCTTAGTGTGGAGTAGTGTACAGACAAGGCTGAATTATTGATTGATTTATCGATTTATCGATTGATTTATCGATTTATTTATTGATTAAACGAATGAATTATTGATTCTTCCTTCAATTTAATGTAGATGTTTCATTCAAACACAGTAAATAACTAGCCAAGAAGATATTGGGGAATTGTGATTCCGAAAAAATCGACAAATCAATACATACCAAGATCAGTTTGCAGCTTGAGAGGAAGTTTTTCAATGAGCCTCTTCTCGTCAAGTGTCTTGTGCTGCTCCCACGTGTAAATGAACCAGGAACGAACCTTGAAAAGTATTTCGATAGTAACGTAACCTCCTAGAGTAACATTCTACCGTAACCTCCTACCGTAACCACGTGACGTATAAATAATGCCCTTTTCAAGAGTATCTAAGTTTAGCTGTTTTTTTTTAAATTCAATTCACTACCCTCACCAATAGTAAATGTAATGAAAACCTATGCGAGTATACAACATCGGTGCCACCACCCATGGGCAGAAGGAAATCGTTATTGAGCTCGGGATTCTCATTCAAACTTTCCCCACCCATAAAAGGCAGAAACTGCCACTACGCACCAAGAACGAAAGGAACGTATTCAATCTATATCACAATCAGACCCATAGTTGAAACCCAGCTGACGCAACAAACTAATCTGAAAAAGTAGGTCAAATGTTTTATTATAAATGAACAATTACACAACTCTTCGCACTTCATATCGCCACATCCCGTACACTAAAAACATCCTACCGTACCACAACAATTCGTTCTTCAGTATTCTGACCGTGCCCTAACATTACAATTTATTTTACAGTATCCCTACCGTACCCTGGCAATCAATTCGTCGGGTATTTTCAATCTGGTACAGTGTGCCAGCGCTGCATCCATCTTTCGTCGGTACTCTTCCTGATTTCTATTAGCATTCGATACAATGTCTCGAATCTGAAAAAAGAATAGCTCATAGTCTTATTAAAATAATAATAATTTATCTACGCCCGAGGCGCAACAGCAATTGAAAGAAACAATAGGTGGTAGATATGATTGACGACTCTAAAATGGAATAAAATTTAAAAAATGCTCTGAGATATGTCGCCATAAATAAGATTATGGTAATTCTACTTATTTAAAAATCAATCAATCAATCTTTATCACGGATCTCCTGTAAGAATGAAAGAAGCCAACCGACAGTTTTTAAACTTTTCTCACCGATTTGGATGAGATTTATATGATTGACCATAGTGAGGTAAAGTAGAAGGCCTAGGCACTTGATTTCGCCAAATTTGCATTTTTATCGATTTTTTGATCTTCCACTTCTGGCAGCCATATCTCACTCAATTTTTGACCTACAACAAAAAATTTTTTTCCAATCGATTCGAAATGAACTAATCTAGATGATACTCAAGAAAGGATACGTACAAAAATGCGATCTTCTACCTGTTTTCTTCAAAAAATGATCTTTTGAGTACAAAATGCTAATTTTCTCAAAACATTTCCACAAAGGATACGATTTTTATTCGCGATTCTGATTCCCCATCTTCGAATTGAGGTACGTACATATTTCTTCAGTCATAACTCACGACAAGCCATATCGATCCTCAGAGAGAGCCGGACTTTGCGTTATTTTCATTCAAAAATACATTTCTTATCTCACCTCTCCTCATTTTCATGCAAATTCTCAAGCATAGTATACCAATCGAAAGCTCTCGACGAGCTCTACAAAAATGACTTAGTAGTACAAGTCATGAAATTTTACCGTATTCAAGATATTCAAGAAAATCCGTTTTTTTTCACTGGCAATTGTTGTGCAATGTAATCGATTCACAACGAAACATTGTTCTTTGCGTTTTCCAATGTGTGTTGTGTGTTTTTTTTAAAAAAATATTTGTTAATAATGTTAAAGGAAGGAACAATAAATAAAATTGCAAAAAGGTTTATCTGAGATATTCATCATTGAAAAATAAACTTTCTGAAATACGAAACTATTCATCGATATTTCCGATATCGGAATCGGAATGATCGAAAAAACTATCCGGATCATTGAAATACTCATTGAGATCGGTGTGAACAAAATCATAGATAGCCTCAGCAGTGACCTCTCTATCATCCTCTTCCACATCCACCTCCTCCTCGATCTGAATCTCTTCGTCCTCCAAATCCATGAGCATATCATCCAGAAATGCTCTTTTTCTTCTGCTCCTCACTCCCTCACTCTCGAGTTGTTTCTTCTTCGCTGCGACGACAGTTCTGATGAGGTTCTTGATTTGTTCGTGGGTCATTCTCTCAGCGGGCAGGATGTCCACTTTTTCTTTCATTCTTTTCTCGACCTCCTCCGCTCTGCAATTTTAGGGGGGCCAATAATTTGTTCGAACAATTTTGGGTGCCTAAAATTTGGCTACCAGACAAGCCCCACTTTTAAAGTTGAGTCAATAATTTGGTTTAGCTAAAATTTTAGCCAAAGTTTGGCTAAAATTTTGGCCAAAATTTGGCTAAAATTTTGGACTAAAATAACAACCCCACTTCGAACCAAATTATTGGCTCAACCACCAAATTATTGACTCAACTTTAAAAGTGGGGCTTGTCTGGTAGCCAAATTTTAGGATCAACTTTTACGGTCCACCAAATTATTGACCCCACTTCGACCAAATTATTGGCCTCCTTAAAATTGCGGAGCGCACGCAGCTTCTTGCCATCATTGTAGTACTCGTTGAAAAGTGCAGTGACCAGATCTTTCGCTTTCTGGTTGTACTTCCCTCCCTTCTTCGTAGTCCTTAGTGCCCATCCAATCGGCTTGGGATGATCAGCAGCCTGCTGGTACTCCTTCAAAGACTCAACGAGAAGATCGATTCCCTCTCCTTGCTGCACTTCGTCGAGCATTCTCTTGTAGAGACCGAGGGCGAAATCGTACTGAGATCTTCTTCTGTCTGATAGTGTGTTGTCCCTTGTCGATGTGCTGGAGGAGATTCGAGTGTCGAATAAAGCTGGAAGAGCACCGACTGCATGCGAAGAGAGGGGAAGAGGGTGTCAGTCTCATGACAGGGCAGGATTGGATAACGCAAAGAGCAATGTTTCGTTGTGAATCGATTACATTGCACAACAATTGCCAGTGAAAAAAAACGGATTTTCTTGAATATCTTGAATACGGTAAAATTTCATGACTTGTACTACTAAGTCATTTTTGTAGAGCTCGTCGAGAGCTTTCGATTGGTATACTATGCTTGAGAATTTGCATGAAAATGAGGAGAGGTGAGATAAGAAATGTATTTTTGAATGAAAATAACGCAAAGTCCGGCTCTCTCTGAGGATCGATATGGCTTGTCGTGAGTTATGACTGAAGAAATATGTACGTACCTCAATTCGAAGATGGGGAATCAGAATCGCGAATAAAAATCGTATCCTTTGTGGAAATGTTTTGAGAAAATTAGCATTTTGTACTCAAAAAATCAGTTTTTTGAAGAAAACAGGTAGAAGATCGCATTTTTGTACGTATCCTTTCTTGAGTATCATCTAGATAGTTCATTTCGAATCGATTGGAAAAAAATTTTTTGTTGTAGGTCAAAAATTGAGTGAGATATGGCTGCCAGAAGTGGAAGATCAAAAAATCGATAAAAATGCAAATTTGGCGAAATCAAGTGCCTAGGCCTTCTACTTTACCTCACTATGGTCAATCATATAAATCTCATCCAAATCGGTGAGAAAAGTTTAAAAACTGTCGGGAAAAGGTCTCATTTTCCTACGTTTTTACAGGAGACCCGTGTTATATCTTTTCTTGTATGTGGATATCTTTGTCTAAAGGTATCGGTAATTAAAATTTGATATTTGATTACACATTGTTGTTACTGCAGTATGCCAATGGTTTCTTGATGACTTTAACTACCGTATCCCTAGTTATTGTACATTACTATAACTACCGTACCCCTCTTGTCTCTTGATTACGGTAACTACCGTACCCCTCTTGTCTCTGGATTACGGTGACTACTGTACCCCTCTGGTCTCTGGATTACGGTAACTACCGTACCTGACCGAGCAGCAAGGCGAACACGAAGACGCCCATCATCCACGAGAATGTCATGTAGATGTATTCGATGACGTTGGTGGGAGCCGGATTGTTGCCGGTCGAAGTGGCGACCGCGGCCGTGAAATAGAAACAGCGGATGTAGGAGTTGCCTCAATGAATTATGGTTAGTGAATAACCATTCAGTGTGGGGCAAGCACAGCATTCTGCATGCATGGACAACGGAAAACCGTTTTCTGGAAAATGTGACGTTATTAGGATAGGCGGAGGCGTTTTCCAAAAATCCTCTTTCCAAAAAATTTTCCGTTCCGTTTCACATTCACTTTTTCCCGGAAAACGGTTTCCGTTGTTCATGCATACGGCCACTGGTTCTAGCCATCTTTTTTTGAAAGCCAAACAATCCAGAGTATCACAGTAAGTTCTTAGCGTTTAGCCGATCATTTTGACTTGATTCAAAATCGGATATGAAATGTACGTGAAACGGAGACCAATGTCGGTTATTATCCAGTAATAGGCAAAAATATTATAATATATTAAATTATATTATAATATTGTTATTATAATATTAAAAGTAGCAATAATCACCTTGATTGTTGTAGACCCACTTGTTCAGATAGTATTTGCCGTTATAGGTGTAGGCGATCTGACCGAAAGCCTTAAAAGAAAGCTTCATAATTTACCCTGATACCTCCAGGCGTAAATATCCTTTTTTCCTAGATTCACCCTTAGCTCCCAAGCTGCCACTGTACCCAAAGCCCACACCGATTTGGCTAGATTAGCAAAGGACAACCATCGTTTCCCTCATGTCATCCCATTTTCAATTATGTATAATATGATGGAATAAAGAAAAAGAATAAGATATGTATTTTGAGTAAACTGTTCTCTTATGTTTAGCCCCACAATCCTTCCTCAACAAGCATCGGTGGTTCAGTGGTAGAATGCTCGCCTGCTACGCGGGCGGCACGGGTTCGATTCCCGGCCGATGCAATCCTTTGTTTGAAACAAAAAAATGTTGTTTAATTTTATCACACAGTAGTTTTAAGCGAATTAAAACTTGCAATGAATTTTTTTGTCATTGGAAAATCAATAATTTGCTCTGAAATCCACAGGTCTAATTACACATTTTTTGAAGATTCGCCCTTAGCTTCCAAACTACTACTGCCTTATGTATTGATTGATTTGTTTAATGACAATGTGTGGGTTTTGGATACAGTAGTAGCTTCCAAACTACTACTGTATCCAAAACCCATACCGATTTGGCTAGATTAGCGAAGGACATCCATCGTTTCCCTCATGTCATCCCATTTTCAATTATGTATAATATGATGGAATAAAGAAAAAGAATAAGATATGTATTTTGAGTAAACTGTTCTCTTATGTTTAGCCCCACAATCCTTCTTCAACAAGCATCGGTGGTTCAGTGGTAGAATGCTCGCCTGCCACGCGGGCGGCCCGGGTTCGATTCCCGGCCGTTGCAATCTTTTGTTTGAAACAAAAAAATGTTGTTTAATTTTATCACACAGTAGTTTTAAGCGAATTAAAACTTGCAATGAATTTTTTTGTCATTGGAAAATCAATAATTTGCTCTGAAATCCACAGGTCTAATTACACATTTTTTGAAGATTCGCCCTTAGCTTCCAAACTACTACTGCCTTATGTATTGATTGATTTGTTTAATGACAATGTGTGGGTTTTGGATACAGTAGTAGCTTCCAAACTACTACTGTATCCAAAACCCATACCGATTTGGCTAGATTAGCGAAGGACATCCATCGTTTCCCTCATGTCATCCCATTTTCAATTATGTATAATATGATGGAATAAAGAAAAAGAATAAGATATGTATTTTGAGTAAACTGTTCTCTTATGTTTAGCCCCACAATCCTTCCTCAACAAGAATCGGTGGTTCAGTGGTAGAATGCTCGCCTGCCACGCGGGCGGCCCGGGTTTGATTCCCGGCCGATGCAAACTTTTGTTTGAAACAAAAAAATGTTGTTTAATTTTATCACACAGTAGTTTTAAGCGAATTAAAACTTGCAATGAATTTTTTTGTCATTGGAAAATCAATAATTTGCTCTGAAATCCACAGGTCTAATTACACATTTTTTGAAGATTCGCCCTTAGCTTCCAAACTACTACTGCCTTATGTATTGATTGATTTGTTTAATGACAATGTGTGGGTTTTGGATACAGTAGTAGCTTCCAAACTACTACTGTATCCAAAACCCATACCGATTTGGCTAGATTAGCGAAGGACATCCATCGTTTCCCTCATGTCATCCCATTTTCAATTATGTATAATATGATGGAATAAAGAAAAAGAATAAGATATGTATTTTGAGTAAACTGTTCTCTTATGTTTAGCCCCACAATCCTTCTTCAACAAGCATCGGTGGTTCAGTGGTAGAATGCTCGCCTGCCACGCGGGCGGCCCGGGTTCGATTCCCGGCCGATGCAATCTTTTGTTTGAAACAAAAAAATGTTGTTTAATTTTATCACACAGTAGTTTTAAGCGAATTAAAACTTGCAATGAATTTTTTTGTCATTGGAAAATCAATAATTTGCTCTGAAATCCACAGGTCTAATTACACATTTTTTGAAGATTCGCCCTTAGCTTCCAAACTACTACTGCCTTATGTATTGATTGATTTGTTTAATGACAATGTGTGGGTTTTGGATACAGTAGTAGCTTCCAAGCTGCCACGGTACCCAAAGCCCACACCGATTTGGCTAGATTAGCAAAGGACAACCATCGTTTCCCTCATGTCATCCCATTTTCAATTATGTATAATATGATGGAATAAAGAAAAAGAATAAGATATGTATTTTGAGTAAACTGTTCTCTTATGTTTAGCCCCACAATCCTTCTTCAACAAGCATCGGTGGTTCAGTGGTAGAATGCTCGCCTGCCACGCGGGCGGCCCGGGTTCGATTCCCGGCCGATGCAATCTTTTGTTTGAAACAAAAAAATGTTGTTTAATTTTATCACGTTTTATGCGATATGCGAATATCTCACATATCGAATATATCACTTGCAATGAACTTTTTCAGGGGAAAAATCAATAATTTGCTCTGAAATTCCCATTTTTCCAAGATTCGCCCTTGGCTCCCAAACTGCCCCAGGTCGCTAATTCGTAACATTGCTCACGGATTCTGACTAAGTCGAAAGTTGAAATTAAGTTGAAATGGATTCTGACTAATTCGACTATGCTGATTATCATTACGTAGGTCACTCCCCGCAGATTCATCCGGGTAGGATACTGTTCTCTAGTCAGTATTCTTTGATATTACAAAATTTTCTTCGTTCTTCCTTTTTATGCATGATATATGATACACAGAATATCGTTATTTCCTCTTGTCTAATAGTTAGGAACGGCAAAAATATATAAATATAAATAAATATAAATATAAATCGCACCTGCCAAGCGCTGAGCAGGTAATAGATGCAGCTATTCACATGGATGATATAGATCATGTACGATAACGTCCTGGCTACTCGGATCGCGTACGGGTTCGAGAACGAGTTGTCGAGCATATCGAACAGTTGACCGAACGCCTTAAATTAATATATTTAATTTTTTTTTAAAT
Source organism: Parapristionchus giblindavisi (assembly GCA_943737045.1). Lineage (NCBI taxonomy): Eukaryota > Metazoa > Nematoda > Chromadorea > Rhabditida > Diplogasteridae > Parapristionchus > Parapristionchus giblindavisi. Next base: position 83,282 of record CALSFV010000342.1, read on the forward strand.
AAAAAATAAATAAATAAAATGCCTTGTAAATCTTTTGAATCCCAATACAGTTTTCCATAATCTCAATTGGGAAGAGAAGGGAGTTAGGGTCAATGGGGAATATCTCTCACATTTACTATACGCAGATGATTGTGTTCTCATCGCGCATGATGCTCGTCAAGCCCAAACCATGGTTGCTCAATTGGAAGGGGAGTTGCAAAAGGTGGGGCTGCGTCTCTACGGGAATAAAACTGTGGCGCTATCTACCAATCCAAGAAGTGAACCGGTTACTGTTGCGGGAGATCAGGTGAAGGTTGTGGAAAGGGTTGTTTGTTTGGGGCAGGAAATTACTCTGGGAATAAAACGGTTTGAGGGTGAAATTCACCGAAGAATTCGAAGTGGGAACTGGGCATTCTTCAAATATTCGGAATTCTTCCGAAAAAGGGGTTGTCCAATGTATTTGAAAAAACGGCTGTTTGATGGGGTGATCCTCCCTGCATTCCTTTATGGCGCCGAAACATGGTATCGCAGTAAACGTGAAAAGCAAAGGCTGTCAGTTGCCCAGCGTAGACTCGAACGTAAAACTCTCGGGATTTCAATTCTGGACCGAATATCCAATGAGCGGATCCGTGACATTACAAGTTTCAAGGACGTTGTTAGGGAAGCGGAGAGACGGAGGTGGTTGTGGGTGGAGAGGCTCTCGAGACTGCGACATGATCGATGGTCGCTGAGTGTGCTCAATTGGACCCCCAGTTGCAAGAGGAAACAGGGACGCCCAGTCAAGGGATGGAGGGACGATTTCGTGAAGGCTGCTGGTCCTAAATTCATGCAAATTGCGAGGCACAATCGTTCGGAATGGAGAAATTTCATGGCAACCCAGCTACGAAACAACCATTAGCTGATAAAGTTGTTCAATGTCAAAAATGTCAAAATCGTAAAGCTGCTTTGAATCATTCATAATTGAACGATTTTTGGAAGAACTAATCAATAATGGGCTACAGTATACCTTAAAGTGCAGGAATCGATTGATGCGGACAATCGGTATGGGACCGACTAGACCGTAGAAACCGTCAGTCGGCAGGACGGAGATGACGTCGATGCGAAACTCGATGCTCTTGAAGTAGTTGCGGCTCGTGTCGGCTAGCGACTTCTGCAAAAGAGTGAATGATTCAACGATTCATAAGGTTTACGTGAATTTATGCCAACGAAGTCACCTAGAAAAATACTTTCCAACATTTTTTTGAACCTTCGTTGAGCTTGAAAAAGTCGATTTTTCATTCTCGAGTAACACATTTTCTCGTCAAGTCGTTTTAAATTGTAAATTGCATAAATTTGATTGGAAATTAAAGATTAATGATCAAAGATTAAAAATTAAATTTAAAGATCAAAGATCAAAGATCAAAGATCAAAACCCACCATGGGTATGCCTCCTCTCATGAACTGTCGTCGCGGCTTCCATATCAGCATATCCAGCAGGTACAGAACGTCACAGGCGTAGTCGCCGATGAGCCAGTACATTAGGTTGGACTAAGAATCAATATCTTTATACTAAAAATCAATAATCATAAATCAATAATTCTAGCTTGACGGATACGAAATAACTAACAATAAATGTGTCTCTCACACCACGAGCCAATTTTACTCTCCGCTCCGGCAACACTCTCTCGTAGACAGCGAAAGCGAGAGCGTGTAGCCAGAGCGGAGGCTTAAAAATTAGCTCGGGGTGCTGTGCCTTCCAACCTTGGTCTGATATGGATAACTGCTTCTCAGCGGTATACTGATGGCATTGTAGAGGAATGCGAACGTCTGGATGGTCAGCCACGCCATGTTCAGTTTGGCTGAAAGTATTCAATCGGAATATTTTGAATTTCGACGATTGTCATATGATGACATATAGCGTGACATATGACATATGACATATGACATCCCTATTCCAGCGCATGAATGCGTGAAGATGATTATTGATTGATTGAATTAATAGACGATTGATTTTTATGAAATTAGAATCCTTTCAATCGAATTTTATTGAAAAAAATAAAGATTTAAAAATCTCGACGCTCTCTTCAATCGAATTATTACATTTTCGATTTTCTGAAATTTGATAAATCTGCTATAGCATATCGATAAAAAGACACTTCTCTGTTTCTTCGACCAGCTATTTCGCAATTCACATAAACATTTTTTTTGACTTTTATTTAGGCACAGAAGAGCAAATGAATGACAATGGGAGTTGGAAGAGAGGGGGGTTTTAAAAAACCCAAAAGTGCTGGTAAGAAACGGTAAGGTACGAAATAGTAGCAAAGAGAGAAGCAGAGTTTCTGATCAGAGGTGGGAATGATCTAGTATGCAAGAAAAATCGATAAGCTCACTATTCGGATCAATGGTCCTTCGCAAGATCGACTTCCTCTGCGCCATCTCATCTTCTTCGAGTTTCTGAAAATTTTGTTAAATTATGGCCAATCAATTATTCATCATCCTTGTCCTTTCTCGCAAAGACCTATCTCAATTGTGAGAAAATTCTCCGTAAGTGTAGTCTATTTTCTGAACTGATAGTGTAGTCGATCGATATTCTATTTATTTATTTATTTAATTATTTATTTGATACATCCGTGACAGGTGCGACAGCAAATACAGAAACGATAAGAAAAATAATACTAATAATGGACTTGTTTGTACTCGGTTATCTTCATTTGTAACGTTTGGTTGAACTTGTAATATTCTGTGTGAGACCAGATGGATAATGGACTCTAGCAGATGTTGATCAATCGATAATCATAGCTATACGATTATAATCGCAACCTCCCTACGATTGGGGTATATCACGCGTGTCGCGTAAGGTTCGAATAAACCGTGGCACATTGAAAAAGTCGAAAATGAGCAGAGGTGATTTTTTAGTAGTCCATAGGGTCCCTAACAAGATAGCGCGAGCTTTTTTGCGTATCTTCATTTTTAACGTCGAGAGACGACGTCAAACTTTTTGGACGCAGAAATCGGCCGACTTTGGAGCTCTGTAACTCTTCGGGGTGTGGATTTGGTATCGAGTAGTCAACAGAAGAATTTCCTAGAATGTCCAGGAGAATGCACCTGCATCATTAGCCGATCGATATTTTAATCAGTATTTTTGTAAATAGATTTTATTGTTTAGTTTTCGTGAAAATATAGGAGCCAAAGTTTTGCTATAGCTCATTCGACTGATCTCGATTAGAGGATTTCAATGGTATGCTGAACGTTTTTGTATGTGGATGCGCTCGAAAGTTATGAGCGTTTCAAGATTTTCATTGCATGCGATCACACGAGAGGAGAGTGATGCAGCCAGTGATCTACCCACTCATGTGCCTCCTGCGAACAATTCGCTCATTTTAATTAGTTTTACTGTTGTTCTAGTACATCTCCAAGTTATTATTGATAATTTTCGAATATTCATTTATATAATTTCATTCATAATTCATAACCAATCGATGAATATTGCTCACCATGAAAGCAAATTACAACATGACATCAGAGAGGAGTCAAATTGACAGGATTAGTTCATCTCCCTCTCCCTCGACTACTATCCTACTGAATTCATCTTCGTTTTGTCCTAGAATAGCTCCATCCTCATCCTCTCCCTCTTTGAAGACGTTATCGTACATCTCCGAGTCTTTCGATTCCTCCACAACTCTTCTCTTCCTGGTCCATCCACTGGCTGATCGAATACTCGACTTCGTTCTAGTGCTCTTCGGATACAATTGGAACCATTTTGACATCTGACAGAGCTTTATCGAAAACATTATACATAAAAAATCAGCAAAAGAAATCTGCGGCAAGGGGGATCGAACCCCCGACAGACAAAAGTGAATGTAGACCTTATCCACTACACCAGACAGGCACTTGAAGTTATCGTTGATAGATTAGTTCACTAACCAATCCGGATGTATTGTGTAGAAAACCTCACGAATTTCTCTCTCGAATTTTTTTGAAACGCTCATAACTTTCGAGCGCATTAATATAAAGTATAAGTTCAGCATACCATTGAAATCCTCTCATCGAGATCAGTCGAATGAGCTATAGAAAAACTTTGGCTCCTATATTTTTACGAAAACTAAACAATAAAATCTATTTACAAAAATACTGATTAAAATATCGATCTTCTAATGATGCAGGTGCATTCTCCTGGACATTCTAGGAAATTCTGCTGTTGACTACTCGATACCAAAACCACACCCCGAAGAGCTACAGAGCTTCAAAGTCGGCCGATTTCGGCGTCGAAAAAGTTTGACGTCGTCTCTCGACGTTGAAAATGAAGATACGCAAAAAAGCTCGCGCTATCATGTTAGGGACCCTATAGACTATCGAAAAATGAAGTAATATATGGTGGTCAAAAAATGTGCCAACCACCCCCGGATTTTACTCGATTCTTCAGCGACACGCGTGATATACTACTACATATGAGCTGTTCATGAGAATATGAGCTACAGCACATTTACCACATATGAGCTGTGATAAATGTGTTGTAAATGTAAATGAAAATGAGCTGTTCAAAATGGAAGTGACGAAAAAAATCCAAGAAAATTCTTCTCTACTTAAGCACTCTCTCTCCTCTTTTCTTTCCCTTTCGCAACTGCCGGGATCAAGTGATTCTGGTAGTACTCCTTTTCCAATCAAGATACGGTAGATATTTGATAAATAATCAATCGATAATCTTATCAGTATGATTATGATCTGTACAATGGCCTATCAAGCACGACGACGTCGACGATCAAAATCGCAATCATCGAAGAGTTTATTACACTCTCTCGTGCTTCCATGCGATTGATGATAGTGATAGGGAGGGGGAGAGGGAGAGGGAGAGGGAGAAGGAGAAGGAGAGGGACAAGGGAAGGGGGGAAGAGAAGGAGAGAGGGAGAGAGAGATGAATAGAGAGAGAGGAAGTTTGAGAGGACTGAGGTGGGGAAAAGAATGAAACGTTGCTAGATGATTCCGATTATTTGCTTTTTCTGAGATCAATCGTATTATTTTCTTCATTCATCTCGTACACGCCTTTACATTAATTTTCTTATTGTTTTAGTTTCATAATAGTTCCGTATCACTAGCCTAGTAGTCATTTCCGTAGGACTTGTTATGAGTACAAGAGTGTCTTGCATAACGGAATTTAACATTACCATTTATGCAAAAATAGTGAGTACACGAACCCCCCCCCCCCAAGGGCCTTCCGACTGACAATTTCTTCGAGTACCCGGGAGACGCATTTCTGATCGCTCACTCAACGGGTAGCCAAAATAAGAGCAAAAAATCACGGGTGTGCGGAAAATATGATTCTTTTTTTAGTTACTTGGATATTCTTCTCTGTTCAAAGTGCTCAAATGTGCAAATCTGAATATTTTTCGAATCTATATGCCAAGTGCTATTCTAAAGCATAGAGACGATAGCTAGAACATAAGCCAGATGACGTACACGAGCGCGATGCTTTCGTTAGAATAATTTTTTTTTAATTTTAAAACTCGCCTAACTTCCTATGAAACTAGACGGACTGACCGACAGGCAGAATCATATTGATGAGATTATCGATTGATTAAATTATCGATTGATTAAAATTATCGATTGATTAAGATTATCGATTGATTAGAACTCGCCTGAATTCCGATCAGACTCGACAGACTGGCTTTGCGGTCTGTGGTGTCCTGCACGACCGAACCCGCCTCCTCCTCCGCCTCTTGTAGTAGGCCTGCAATCACGAACGCTGATGGTCTATCAATATCCCAGACCCTTCAGATGCTTGTGGGTACCCCGAGGTTGAGACAGAAGCGCGTGTGGGTACCCTAAAAACCGTAAAAATTTCAACAAATATTGTTTGCTGTAAAAGGCACACCAAGCTAATTGGACTCCCCGCTCTGGCCACACTTTAACACAGACAAAGAAAGCGAGAGAGCGTTGCGAGAGCGGACATTTCCAAATTAGCTCCGGGAGTGCATTTAATAAATTTTTGCTTTCTTGTATCTGAAGATAGTTCCATTGTCGTCTTGCTAAGATTATTAACAAGGGAACTATTTAACCTTACCACAAAATTCTCTAATTTTGACACCCTGGCGTAAATCTACATGGAAAAAGGTTTCTAAAAAGTTAAATCAAAAGTTCCACATTCGCGTTTTAAGTCCTTTTTCGGGCCTCTGAAAATGCACTGGATTTGACCAATAAGATTCCAAAAAAAAACTAAAAGACGCAGAAAGCCAAAAATGTTCAAAAATGGCCATAAATACACAAAAAGTAGACCCAAAGAGGGCCAAAAAGGCAAAAAAATGTCCAAACAGGTCCAAAAAAGCCTAAAAATGCTCTTTTCAGAAGACCGAAACAGGCCTTAAAAAGCGAATGTGGAACTTTTGACCTAACTTTTTAGAAACCTTTTTCCATGTAGATTTACGCCAGGGTTTCAAAATTAGAGAATTTTGTGGTAAGGTTAAATAGTTCCCTTGTAAGTTAAATGTTTCATTCGAAACATATTTGAAACTGCGCACTCTGGACCAATAAATTCCCTAAAAATATCACTTTTGGCCACGTTTTTGAGTTTCTTTGGACAAATCTTGTTTGAGCTGTGCTTGATAGGAACGTTTTAGCGTTCGTCGGTGTATATTTGGGAAAATTATAATCTTTGGCCCAAATCAGGCAAAAACCGTTTTAGGGTTGACGAATGATTCATTTTGAAATGCGAAATTGAATATGTTTCACTTTTCGTATATTTCGACTTGTGATCTTCGGATGCGATGATCAATTCCCATTGCATTATACTCTGTTCAATAGTTGCGAAAAGAAAAGAAAATCAGCCTCGTTTCGCCTCGTTTTCTTTGCTTTTCGATACCAAAATTGCAAAAATTGTTCGGTATCAAAACAAACCGAATCTGCTTGTTTTCTTGTTTGTTATTTTTTGTCAGAACCTTGCTTGTACTGGAAAGGTTGTTTTAATTTTTATTTATTTATTAAAAATATTTTTACCTTGTTTGACATCCGATGTACGCCTCTGTACTTCTTTCACGAGTAGATGAAGACGATCTTTGACGATGAAACTTAGTTGAGATCTGGAAAATCGATATTAGGGACAAGTTCAAAAATCGATAATACCAATAATTACAATAGAGGGGTTATCAGTTTGGTTTTTCGGTTTCCCTTTACAGGAAATGCCTGTAATTGTTCAAATCATCTGTAAAAAACCCTTGTATCGGACCTCATTGTCGAACTAATCAGTCACTCATTGGCAACCATTCACTCCTCAATGGGCATGTGCCTGATAAAGGTCATTATAATGTTTGGTATTGACTTGTGGAAGTAGTCAAATTAAAGAACCAAGTCAATTTGACATCGAGATAAGCATGTTGAACAGCCCTCTCTAATGAATTCTAATCTCGCATTGTATGAACTGTATCATCTCTCAGTATACTTTGTGGATTAACAGAGTAGGAGACGGGAAATGCGACGTGCGATTGGTTTGAGATATCATGGCGGCACGTCCCTGGTTTTTTGGCCTAGGCAATGTTTGAATTGCACGTGCACTCCCGCAGGACTGTGGCTTGAATAATGGGCGGCACATTTACCTTTTCCTCTTGCCCCACCCCCCTTTGTTCTGCGCGGTCAATCATTACCAAAATGAGTGTGGCGTAGAATTGCAAAATAGTCTTGGCCAAAAAGCAGAGAAGTGCAAATAGTCTTGGCCAAAAAGCAGAGAAGTGCAAATAGTCTTGGCCAAAAAGCAGAGAAGTGCAAATAGTCTTGGCCAAAAAGCAGAGAAGTGCAAATAGTCTTGGCCAAAAAGCAGAGAAGTGCCATCATGGTAATTAATGATATCTTATGGACACTATTTTTGAGGAAAAACATAATAATGATGCCAGACATGCATAGTTATTCCTTTTTATGTAAAAAAGACGCTGTGTACTCACAATTAAAATTTTGGACATGACATCTATTCGGAAAAGATATTCGGTTACCTTCCGGTCTTTGAGCGAATACATTTGCAAATATATTCAACATGTCTAACAAACCAAAAAACCCCTCTTGGTTCAGTGATTGAATGTGTTCCCTAAAATATAAGTTTGGCCTTGGGAATAAGTTGAAATATTATCCGAACATTGCAGAAGCGAGTTCTCGCAATTTTGCGATTCACTGCAGTTTTCAGGATTTCGTATCTCAAAAATTGTTCATTGTCTAATTATGCGTTTGGCTATTTATGATGAATAAATTATTACATATTACAGACTGCTTGGAATTTCACGCTTTATATTAATAGTAATTTATCCACGCCCGAACAGTTGAAATGAAAATAATTCTGATTTGATATGGATAATGATTCTCCAGGGCATCACGGTTGAAATGGTGTCTTACTTCTTACAAGTGTCTAGTTAGTGTCTTGTGCCTTCTTTCTTGCCTCCTGACTTTATCATATTCCAAACATTTAAATGAATCTTACAATAAACTCCGAGGTCAGATAAATTTATTATTATTATAAACGTCTTGAAATTTCATGTTTTGTCTTAATTCTTAGTCCATCTTCATGTCTTTAGCCCTCGCTTATTTGAGAAGCATGTTATCTCCATTGTTTGTCTTCGCTTTGTTGATCTAACTTCTTTCGAGTAAGTCTAGAGAGTACGGAATTTTGTTGAGGAAAGTCACATTCCTATGTAGATCGAGCTCAGTTTCATTCTCTAGTCCCGCCCTTTGCTTTCACGAAGAGACAAAGCCTCTAATTCATATCTGACGTACATAAATCTGAAATTCTGAAACTTTCAAGTTCAAAAGTCTCGTATTATATATTATAATATCATTCTATTTATTTATCTATTGATCTATCTATCTATTTTATTGGTGCACACAACTGATATCTATGTATACATTTTTGCCTATGGAAAATTTCAAAGGCACTTCCGAGCTAATTTTACTCTCCGCTCTGGTAGCGCTCTCTCGTAGACAAAGAAGGCGTGAGAGCGTTTCCAGCGCGGATAGTTTCAAATAAGCTGGCTGTGCCAGTAAAAAGCCATTCTTTCTTATTATAGAATTAAAACTGTCCGAACAATACAAATTCCGCTATTTGCCGCGCAATACTCAGACTCCGCCCACTTCTTCGCGCGACATACCATTTTCTCTTATTTCATCGATTTTTATGGCGTCTTCTCGTCATTTAATTGGGCTTTCAGCAAAAATAAAATTATATGCATTTACAAAACGTTCGGAAAAACCTCCCGAAATTAGGCGAAAATTTTGGAGTGCGTTTTTCTCAACGGTGGAGAAGTTTACTATATTCGGCATTTGCGCGATGTATGCAAAACTTTTGTAATTCTATAATATCTCAGTATTCCCAGACACCTGTTTACAGCCACTCTAAGTGCGGCCTTTAGTATTTCGTCAGCACAAGAAACTCTCTGGCCACGCTATCTCGCTTTGTTTATCTACGAGAGAATATTGCCAGAGCGGTGAGCAAAATTAGCCTGGAGTATGTCTATAATAGCAGACATCTGTTTACAGTCATAGAAAGTGCGTCCTTTACAATAGGATTTCGTCAGCACAAGAAATAGTCCCGTCTATCCCACTTTGTTGACCTACGCACAGTTACTGCAAATGCCACAGCGCGACCGGTCACCCCCACCGCGCACTCTCTCATATTCTAACACTCTCTCGTCCGTCTGCCATGGTACTCTCTCATATTCCAATACTCTCTCATCCGTCTGTCACCGTACTCTCTCATATTCCTTTACTCTCTCGTACGTCTGCAACGGTACTCTCTCATTTTCGCACACTCTCTCGTCTGTCTGTCTGAACACAAAGGCTATTCGAAAAAACTATGCGAAAAAGTGTGGAAGAACTGTGCAGTGTTGTCCGTGTTTCACTAGTTAACTAGTCGTTCAGTTAACCAGTTAACTTCACTAGTTGACTGTTTTTCGCGTTATTTGTTTGTATTATTGCCTAGCTTGGGTACATGGAGCGGCTTTGTAAAAAGTATAGAATTCTCCAGTATTTGCTACCTTCTAGTTCTCTCTCGTCCCTTTTGTTCTTCTTCCGCCCCTTGGGCTTTTTTTCGATTCTTCATCATATGTTTGTTGCTCTGCCTTCTCTCACTCTCTTCGTCTCTCTAATACTCCATCTCTCTCTCCTCCTCCTCCTCCTCCTCTCTCTCTCTCTCGCTTTCTAGCCGTCTCTTCAGCTGTTTATGCTCTCTCGTCGGCAGTGATCTCTGGCATAGCATAGTCTTGAGTGATCTCTGGTAAGAGTGTAGATCCCTCTTGAAAGACGTGCACCGCAACATCACTTCGAGAAAGAGAAAACAGGTGAGAGAGCACGCAAAACGAGAGAACCAGACAGCCAGAAATTCTTGGCACCTTGCCAAGAACCAAGGGTTTCTTGGATTCCGACCTCCTGACGTAGCGTAATATATTTCTTATCTGCACACATCACACGCTTCTATCATTCCGCCTCCCTGTTATCTCTTGGCCCGGTGCCAAGAGCCACTCTCGCTGTCTGACTCTCTTCATTTGCCTTGTCTCTCGTCATTTCTCCGCTTCTCTGTAGTGTTCTGGCCGAATCATTGTTATCGCTTACTACGCAACTGATTCTTGAAAAGCTCAAATCATCATTAAGTCTTTTAAGGAGTCTTTTATCTCTTGCTTCTAATGCAACGACGTTTATAGGCCACTTTGCACAGCTTGTGTTCTTTTTTCTTCCTCTTCCGTGACTTTATTGTTTTCTTTGCTTTGCTGTTTTCTTTTTTTCTACTTTTCCTTTCTTCTTCTTTTCTTTTTTCTTTTCTTTTCGTTTCTTTTCGTTTTCTTACTTTCTGAGGATAAGACAATCCTGAATGTGTTAAGCGGTGCCTCCCTTATCACGATACTATAAAGTTTTTTCTCACAACTGTCCCACTCTGATCTTTGATCTTGGCACTAGAGAATACGTTATTGATACGCCCCCGACCATCTTCACCTCGCCTTACCTATTTTCCCATTGTCTATTCCGCCCTATTTTATTCCATGTGCAAATCTTCTTCATCATATCGTTTTTTACTTGCTGAAACATCTTCGCGATGTATGATAAATAAATAAAAATAACTGTGCAACGTTTCGTTTTTTCTTCATTTATTTCTTTAGAAGCTAATGTTGCTGATTTTCTTCTTTATTTTCTTATTTTTATATTAGTTCCTCGATGAAACAAATGGAGAGTGGTCGCTCATGTTAGGCTCGCTGCTCTTAATGAGCAACGTGAAACATATTCCAAAACGTGAATAACTGTGATTTATCAACCGTATGGGATCGTATATTTCGTCGAGTTCATTAATCTGTGATCGGAGGAATCCTTTAAACCAGAAATAGTTTGAAATAGTTCCGCTCTCGCCATGCACTCTCACAGATAAAGAAAGCGAGAGAGCATAGCCAGAGCGGAGAGTTTCAAATTAGCCTAGTGTGTTACTTTAAGTGACTGTTGTAGGCGCGTGAACTTGAGCGACAACTACGTTGAAATATCTGTCTTTGTCTGATATTCACAGAAGTTAGAGAAAGAGACGAGAGAGTGTGCAAAACGAGAGAGTCAGACGGCGAGAGATATGGCGAGAGAGTGTGCAAAACGAGAGATGTCTGACATGCTCACTCTTTTCACCGTCTAGCATGTGTCACGGAGTGCTAGCATAGAGTGCAGAATTTAGCCCCAGGCGTTAGACTTCACAGGAGCATCGATTTTTCTTGTTGATTATCCTCTTTTTTTTAAATCTAAAATAATATTGTGAATGGAAAAATTAAAATAAAATAACGCTATGCGTTTATTAAAATAAATAATGGATTGACATCTCCTTATTGCTACCTTATTGCTATTTTATCTACGCCCGAGCATTAAATAAATAATATTAATGCATGTACAAGAATAAGTATGCATGCACTTTAAATGTAAATTATAAAATAAATAAGTTAGCTAATGATGTGCCCTATGGTGATTCGGCTGCTACGTCGATGTCATATTTCAAAGCCATTTTATCATTCTTGAAACATTTGGATTTTGATCTCGATTCGCTTCACTATTCATGTATGAGCCATCCCCCGCAGATGAGCAATCAGAGTTTCTTTCTAAATGATTCTGCTCTTTTCGTTTACACTGGAATAGCGTGGAGCCATTTCGTTGATGGATTTTTATCTTGTTCAAAATTTGCCTTTCAACGCTCTAACCATGTGAAATACAGTCGCGCCGGAAAGTCAGTGCCAACTTTTTGTTTTTGCTATATTTGTTGAACCAAGCGTGGTATGGGGTCGCTCTCGCGAGTTCTTATGGGAAATTTATCGAGGAATCCGGCCCTGATATTGCCGACTCATGAAAATGTCTCATTATTGCGTAATGATGACGCAATCGAAGTCCACTTTTTTGAAAAATCATAACTCCGAGGAAAAATTTTTTCCAGCCTACCGTTCTTCTATAAGTTTGAGATCTACGCGTCGGCTACCCAGAAAAAATTTTTTAGGTTGCTGCGATTTTTTTCAACCGCAGCGGCCTTGCTGCAAAATGGCGGCTGCAAACTCAGATCTCAGCTCCAAGACATGCTAGAGACTCGTTCTTGGGATCAAAATGATCCTTATGATGTCCCAAATAATCGCTGATAGTTTGGTTCTGATCGGACCACAATTGCCTTCAGTACACCAAAAAGTCACTTTTTCAGATGACCTCACTTTGAGGGCCTACAATTATGAGAGTGATTTTTCTAAAAAATGTGGTTCTTGTGCTATAATATGCCAAATCCATCCCAGAAGCCATCCTCACACTTTGGTGAAAGCACCTTGCTTCGCATCTTCACGGCAAACGATAAGCGAGCATGCACCCGCTTCGGAGGCGCACGTCCGGGGGAGGGGAGGGGAGGGAGGGGCGCGCGCACTCACAGTGAGTGTGTGCGGGAAAGACTGATGTGGCACCGAGGGGCTGCAATATGGGTTCTCCCAAGCTTGCAGACGTATTATATGATGGTTTCGGCACAGTTTCGCACAAGAACGGAAATTTTAGAAAAATCACTGTCATAATTGCATGCCCTCAAAGTGAGGTCATCTGAAAAAAGCGACTTTTTGGAGTACTTTATGGTGGCCTAGTGAATTTTTATAATTGAAAAGAATACATTTTACTACAAGAATTTTCAAAAATTAGAAAAATTAGTAGGACACCAAAAAGTACTCCAAAAAGTCACTTTTTTCAGATGACCTCACTTTGAGGGCATGCAATTATGACAGTGATTTTTCTAAAATTTCCGTTCTTGTGCTAAAATGTGCCGAAACCATCATAGAATACGTCTGCAAGTTTGGGGGAACCCATCTTGCAGCCCCTCGGTGCCACATCAGTCTTTCCCGCACGCACTTACTGTGCGTGCGCGCGCCCCTCCCTCCTCTCCCCTCCCCTGGACGTGCGCCTCCGAAACGGGTGCATGCTCGCTTATCGTTTGCCGTAAAGATGCGAAGCAAGGTGCTTTCACCAAAGTGTGAGGATGGCTTCTGGGATGGATTTGGCATATTATAGCACAAGAACCACATTTTTAGAAAAATCACTCTCATAATTGTAGGCCCTCAAAGTGAGGTCATCTGAAAAAGTGACTTTTTGGTGTACTGAAGGCAATTGTGGTCCGATCAGAACCAAACTATCAGCGATTATTTGGGACATAATAAGGATCATTTTGATCCCAAGAACGAGTCTCTAGCATGTCTTGGAGCTGAGATCTGAGTTTGCAGCCGCCATTTTGCAGCAAGGCCGCTGCGGTTGAAAAAAATCGCAGCAACCTAAAAAATTTTTTCTGGGTAGCCGACGCGTAGATCTCAAACTTATAGAAGAACGGTAGGCTGGAAAAAATTTTTCCTCGGAGTTATGATTTTTCAAAAAAGTGGACTTCGATTGCGTCATCATTACGCAATAATGAGACATTTTCATGAGTCGGCAATATCAGGGCCGGATTCCTCGATAAATTTCCCATAAGAGCTCGCGAGAGCGACCCCATACCACGCTTGGTTCAACAAATATAGCAAAAACAAAAAGTTGGCACTGACTTTCCGGCGCGACTGTAGGACTCGCCCTGTGTTAGTTTGAAATTGTTGTTGAGAAAGAACGGATGAATTGGCAAATATTGTGCTGTTCATGTTTTCGTTTCTTTGTTTCACTATTTTTCCTCGCTATTAGCTAGAATAAGTATGAAGCACCTCAGCACGCCCAGACTAATCTGTCGTTTAGTGGCAACCATTCCCTCCCCAATGGTTCTGTGCTTGATAAAGGTCATTAATCTGTAAATTAGCTAGAAAGCACTCACAAACAATGTGTTTTTTTTTCTGTACGAAAGACACACTCCGAGCTAATTTTACTCCCCGCTATAACAACGCTCTCTCGCTGACAAAGAAAGCTATAGACTCTAGTATGGAGTATAGCCAGAGCGGAAAGTTTCAAATTTGTTCGGAATGTCCCTTTAATAAAACACCGACAAATACCTAGGAAAGTTATTGAGAGTGTCCAAAGTGTTGCCAACAAGCATTTCGTATTCCTTTGAACTTCGCAACCGCGAAGCCATCGATCATAGAACTGTTTCTCTTATCTTTGAAGCTTTTTTGTTCCAAACCTTGATCACCCATCACTATTACCAAGGAAGAGTGGATGAATAGATCACTAATCGCTGAACCCATCAGTCGATAAGCTGACCGTAAAAGACAGCTCATTTTACTCTCCGCTCTGGCAACACTCTCGCACACAAAGAAAGCGAGAGAGTAGCAAAGTATCTTTAGGTGTCACTTTAAGCTCCCGATTAATTTTTCGATTGACAGTTTTCTTATCGGCTGATGGGTTCAATGATTAGCGAGCGCACTACGTCACTGGTTTCCCTCAAAGAGATTAAGATAAGCGTCAGTGCCAAATTTGAAGAAATACTATGCAAGTTTACGAATTCTCAAAGTAAATACTGTCGATTAGGTCCCTACAAACGTAGAATTTATCGAAATGTCGTTATGCGCAATGTTTCCTAGACCCATTCTGTCTGTCTGATCTGATATTTTGATCTTGTCTGGCTATCAAAGAAATAAACGTCTTATGTCATACTACCGTGAAATCATAGCGTGATCATTTCTTCCTTTGTCTTGATCGCAAGGTGTACCCCATAATTCTATCGCATTATCTTCTTATCAATTGTGATCCTATCAGTGCTATCATAATGAAGATGAGCGGGCCCCGACCGGGCGACGCCTGCTCGACTTATAGTCTCCAGTGATTGATACGATGAGTCAGGGTTGATCTTTGATCTTTGGGGGGGGGGGGGGCGCTAACATCAGATTCGCGTGTGCTACGTGACTTTTGATTTGGTCGCTTTGTGATTTATTTCTGCCTTTGCTCTGATAAATGTCAGAGAAGCCAAAGGTGGAGATGGGATGGAAGACAGGGACACTCTTCTCACTAGCAATAGTTCTTTTACAAATACAAAGTGCTTTATTTCTGTATTTATTTCTTTATTTCCTATATTTTAAAAACAAATTATTACTTATTTTAATTAAATTGATTTTCTTTCTGCATATTCATCCATTGGGGGATGGTTGCCACTAAATAACAGCCAGTGCACGCGAAGCATACATTTTCGGTGCCCTCACCGAATTGTTTTTATATAGTGGGTCGATTTATAAAAATCGTTATTTTTCGCAAAAATTGTAATCTTTCACATAAAAATGAGCATTATATAGTGGGTCAACCCTGAAAATGCGCCGTATATAGTGGGTCATTCCGCACACTGTGAGGGTATGAAAATGTATGACGCGAAGGCGCGAATCTTGAGCTAGTTCTTCTGACTCTTATTGGGCTACTGATATCAACTACTGACGCTTTTCGCAGTATCAGAGCCGTTACACATTCACACTTCTCGAATGGCTATCACAACCATCCAGGATGATATCGGTGTTCTCATTTTTCTTCTTTATTTTCCGAATTATTTTTTGCGCTGTGCTCATTAGTGATCTTTGGATAACTCCGCAGCACTTGTTCATTTGTTCCCACTCATCGAACTTTTTCATCAAGGTCTGAATCATCCGTGTTTTAAGCAGATGTTAGCAACAAAAAATGCATTCCTTGTCCTAGACGCATTCCGTTGAAATAACAGAGTGGACAAAAAAGGCACAGACCGAGCAAATTTTACTTTCCGTTCTGGCAACGCTCTCTCGTAGACAAATAAACTGAAGGCAACACTCTCTCACCTCTTTGTATAAGAGTGTGTGTACCAGAGTTTCAACTAATCCTTTTCAAGCAGTTCTGTATTTAAAATATTGCAGCATGAGTAAAATGCAAACCCGATCAAATTTGAAATTCTCTGCTCTGGCACAGCTATCTCGTCTCCTTTGCCTACCAGAGAGTGTAGCCAGAGCGGGTGTCAAATTAGCTCGGGGTGTTTTTTTTTTAAACTAAACCCACCTCTCATCATCCATCGCTCCGCTCTCGGACTTTGTCATCCTCTGCGTGATTCCCCCATTCACCTCATCTCCTTCATCGTCGTCAAACGTCTCGATTATGATCGGTCCCATCGTGTGACGTCTCAGAACGCCCTGGAACCGATCGATAATCAATCGATAATCGACTATTTATAGTTTCCAAATATGAAGTCAAATTAGTTCGGGATGTGCCTCTAATCAAGCACGGAGATGGTATGGTAATAATCGATCAATCAATATTCAACAAATAAGGATATTGATGGGCCTGCTCATGACAGATATGGAATAGGAATTAATCGATAATATCTCAAATCGATCAATAATCAGTGAAATCTGTCTTGACAAAACTTATTCATAGCGTTATTTGGAATATGTTTCAAGCCATATATTTCATCTTGCAAGCTTTGGAACTTTTAGTAGTTCGGTGTCCTCTACGCAGAAAATCTAACAATAAGTAATGTGTACACCTACAGCTAATTTGTAGCCCTGCGCTCTGGCAAAGTTCTTTCGTAGACAGAGAAAACGAGAGAGAGAGTGTAGCCAGAGCGGAGAGTTCGAAAATAGCTCGGCGAGTGCCTTCACATATTTTTAAAATATTATATTGCTCGCCTGTTTTGTCGGTTCCTCATCAGCGGCACTACTCTCCGGTTCCGGCTCTTCATCCTCTTCCTCGTCGTAGTTGCGTGCGACCGGGTCGTAGTATTGAATCATCTCGACCTAAAAATCGATAATTTGACAAAAAAAGTCAGCTTGAGCAGCTTAACTATGGGAATAAATGTTATTTATATCGTTATTGTTGGGTTGCTGCAAGAACAAGTGAAAACTTAGATTACTACATGGTTGAATTGAGACTGGGTAATATCCTATTCATGGCTGGGTCAGCTCTTTGAAGCATAGTTGATGCAGGTTGGCAAATTATTGACACAAGAAGGGAGTTAAATCCATGACATTTGCCTATCCCGTGCGTTGCTCTAACCAATGAACTAATGATGTATGGTTATTATGAAAATAACTGCTCAAATATGTACAGTCCCGCCCGATCGCCTTGTCTTAACGCGGCACGCCGCGGCACGCGGCGTGCCGCCTGTGCCGCATCTCGTTTTACGGGCTGAATAATGTTTCTAAAAATATGGAAAGTGTATTGGCCATTGTTTGGTCCGATATGATTAATAATGCCGCAGAAACGAAAAATATTGGGTGACTCTGGATAGTGCAAAATAATTTATTACAAAATTGCTTAGGTACTGTAATGCTACCGTATGCAATATTCAAATTTTGAATTTCCCTCAATTTTTATTCTTCGCGTCATATTGATTGATTGTTTTTACACGTTTTTCACGTTCCTGCTTTACTCTCTCTCTCGTTTTCTTTGAATTTTATGAATTAAATTGGATTTCATTGAATGTTCTACGTTTATTTACTTTATATTTATCATCCAATCGGATAGTTATCATTCCCTACTGCAGGTATCTTGATTTCCTCATTCAATTTTCTCACTCTTTATTTAATAAAGGCTGTATTTTAGCCAATTCTCGTGAAGAATTTCTATTTCTCTCATACTTTTATGTAGATTAGGCGGATGTGGTATGTAAATAGATATATTATATCGTTTCTTACACGCCACTATTGTTAATGTAAGGCTCTTTCATTGTGTTACAAAGGTTAGTCGTACTTTGAATAATCTTTTCGTGCCTCATTCCGACGTCAGCACTTTAATTCAGACCTCTTCACTGATTGATCCAACGTGTATTAATCATTCATTAATCAATGTTACGTTTCTATTTTGGATATTGCATACTATTCGAGGTATTTTTATTTAAATTTAATGCACTATTAGCAGAATTGTAAGAGCGTATTCCAATCTTATCTTCGTTTTATTTATTCGAAACATTTAATATTAATGAACATGAATGAGGAATAACGTATTGCTTCTTGTAGGGTGTGATCGACTACAGTGTCCTCGGTAGATCTCGCGTAGATAGATGTCTTCACTATTGATCACACCATCGCCAACCAGATGACGGAGGTCGTCAAGGTACATGTCTAATCAATACTTTCATTCTTTCTCATTTTTTCAATCAATAATTACTTACTTGCAATTGGCTATGAGATCATGTGATACAGTATCTGATTTGAATTATATCTATGATAAACACTATTTTGGCTAATCGATATTCCGTTCAAGATGAAACATCTCATCGAACTGCGACCGATGTGTTTTCTGAGTCGAATCGCCAGAGGCGGATATTGGGCGTCTCAAGGTATATTTATTTCATGTCAACAATTGGTCCTAATCGCATTTTCTAATGTCTTATGAAACTAAAAGATAAGAGAATCCCGTTTTCATGAATATGTGGTAGATCAATCTCTTCAAACTAGTACGGTCGAAGTTTCATCTTGTGTGCATAATATTCGTCAACATTTCCCCTTTTCGCTACTCTTATTTTTTTCGTTTCTTTTTTATTTGGATATTGAGACGTTCTAGAAGTATTTATTGATTAGGTAAATTTCAGTTCACTCCCGCTCAACGGAAATTTCAATTGGCACATCGCTACTTGGGATTCAAGGACATCCATGACAGCTTCCAGGTACGTGTCTAATCAATACTTCCATTCTTTCTCATCTTAGATGATTGCAGATACGAAATTTTGATTAGAAGTTTTTTTTATATGAAGATGTATATAATATTTTGATTAATTATTTCTGAATTTGTTGGAAAGTAAGAGTGGAAAGCGCATCAGATTCTGCTGTTTCTGAAGTCTGCTTAGATGTTACTGTAGTTAACTGTGAACACGATTTATCGAATGCTGAATACTGTACACGCCATTATCGATTGAATCATTCTCTATTCATAAATTCTTTTGTTTCTGCTCTCAGCGATTGTCTGCTTTCAAATCTCAATATTCCTTTTCAGTCCGTCCTCTCGACTACCGTCCGCGTGCATCTACTGTATTCAAGATTTTACACATTCGTTGGTGTAACATATCTCATCAACTACGATGTCACTCCATTACTTCAAAGTTACTTCATTTGTCACTCCATTACTTCAAAGTCATTATATTCTACCCTATTCACTGACTATGGTTGAATGATGATCCAATTTCTTCCATCGGCTACCATACCCCAGACTTTTGTAATCTATTATATTTATAAAAAACTCTTTGGGGTACGTATAAAGACGTTTTTTCCTCGTGTTGTTATATGTGGATGAGCAGTGAATGCACCAGCGAACTCACTCTCTGTCCACTTTGTTCCATTGATTTACTACTGCATGAGAGTGCTTATTGATTGGTTGAGCGGCTGATGTAGATTGATTAGCTTACCAGGTAAGGGCGATTATTTTCGTAATTTATTATTGATCATGTGGAACGGTACGTGCTCTTTTTTACCGCACACACTGATATACAACGATACAACAACACAACAATTAACAAGCTAATCCAGAACGGGCTAGAAATAATAATACTTATTTATCATCATGAAAAGTCACTAGAAAGAAAAAAATCGATAAATCAATAATCTACTTGATCAATACTCGGTTTTGGGTGAATACACATTCGTCTCATGGATGTCCTTGAATCCCAAGTAGCGATGTGCCAATTGAAATTTCCGTTGAGCGGGAGTGAACTGAAATTTACCTAATCAATAAATACTTCTAGAACGTCTCAATATCCAAATAAAAAAGAAACGAAAAAAATAAGAGTAGCGAAAAGGGGAAAATGTTGACGAATATTATGCACACAAGATGAAACTTCGACCGTACTAGTTTGAAGAGATTGATCTACCACATATTCATGAAAACGGGATTCTCTTATCTTTTAGTTTCATAAGACATTAGAAAATGCGATTAGGACCAATTGTTGACATGAAATAAATATACCTTGAGACGCCCAATATCCGCCTCTGGCGATTCGACTCAGAAAACACATCGGTCGCAGTTCGATGAGATGTTTCATCACTGAGAGCAAACTTACCCAAATATGGGTAATAGATTTGCCAACTTACGATACTTGTGGACACGATTTGCCCACATTCGGGCAAATGGTAGCCCAAAAACCACCGATTTACCCATATACAGGCTAGCATTTGTTTGAATACGGGCAAATCGTTCGCCAACTAACAGCATTCGGGTAAATTTAATCTCTGTGTAACACAATGAAAGAGCCTTACATTAACAATAGTGGCGTGTAAGAAACGATATAATATATCTATTTACATACCACATCCGCCTAATCTACATAAAAGTATGAGAGAAATAGAAATTCTTCACGAGAATTGGCTAAAATACAGCCTTTATTAAATAAAGAGTGAGAAAATTGAATGAGGAAATCAAGATACCTGCAGTAGGGAATGATAACTATCCGATTGGATGATAAATATAAAGTAAATAAACGTAGAACATTCAATGAAATCCAATTTAATTCATAAAATTCAAAGAAAACGAGAGAGAGAGTAAAGCAGGAACGTGAAAAACGTGTAAAAACAATCAATCAATATGACGCGAAGAATAAAAATTGAGGGAAATTCAAAATTTGAATATTGCATACGGTAGCATTACAGTACCTAAGCAATTTTGTAATAAATTATTTTGCACTATCCAGAGTCACCCAATATTTTTCGTTTCTGCGGCATTATTAATCATGTCGGACCAAACAATGGCCAATACACTTTCCATATTTTTAGAAACATTATTCAGCCCGTAAAACGAGATGCGGCACAGGCGGCACGCCGCGTGCCGCGGCGTGCCGCGTTAAGACAAGGCGATCGGGCGGGACTGTAATGTCAAATAAATTAAGTATTAAATATGAATTCTCACCACACTTCTTCGTTTCGCTCCTTTCCGGATCTTGTTAGAGCGGCTAGTCCCAAGCTCTTCAAGCTCACTTGAAATACTTAAGTTTGAGAAAATTCACTTTAAAAATCTCTCTTTACCTCTTCGTAGTGTCGATAGAGCTGGTATCATCTTCACTATATAGTCGATGAGGCGTACTTTGTTTCTATAAATTTAATTTTTAAATATAATTAATGAAAATACTTAAAAATCAATATTTTTAGCAAAAATTAAATAATAAATCAAGCGATCAATATAGCTTGGCATACTGTAGAAATCAAAAGTGTGACAGCATTTGACTACTTGCGAAATGTTATACTGTATTCGCGCATTAGTTTCATTGATTGACGAAATGCTGTTTTCGAATCTTGTGCTCCTTATTTTTTACTCTTTTTCTTTCGCTATTTGATTATAATTTGCTTACAGCCGATCCACTAGAGCTGTTAATCGTTTTTATCGTTACCTTAATTTGAAAATGCCTCGAAATTTCGAATTTCGTGCGAAACTCACGAGTTTGTCCAGAAATTGAAATCGCCGCTGGTGTAGTCGCTCCGGGAACGAGGACATTTTGTCGATGGTCCCGATTTACTGTGCCGTTGATCACTGTATTCGATGAGTTGTTAAAGGAAGCGAAACCTCACTCAATGGTCTCTTCATTGCGCACACTATTTCTCTGTACTCTAACAACGAGATAGCATTACGCGTCGAAGAGACCATTGAGAGAGGTTACGCTCCCTTTAATATCAACGTATTAGGGGAGGATTCCTTCTCGAAGTTGTCGTTGCCTTGACAACCCTCATCCTGCTCATCATCAATGCTATATCATACGAGAGAGCCAAGTCATTAGCGGAAACCGGGCGATAGAGCGTTAACTCTAGAAGAGACATGGCGTGTAGGTAGACGAGAGAGCGGAAGCCGTAGAAGAGACGGCATGTCAGAGTCGACGAGAGAGCGGAGCATCGTGAAGAGACCGCTTAATGATGGATTTGCCTAAGGCATGCATAAAACAGACATCAATGTTCCGAGTAGGAGGATATCTCCCTGAATGCCTCCGTAGTTTCTCGTCGATTTTCCTTATTTTAAGAGGGTATGCTGAGTTATCTTCATAGTGTGGAAGGTATCTTAGTGTTGTGCTTGATCCAACCCTTCATAATCTATGGCATAACCAAGCACAACACTAGCATACTTTCCTTATTCTATTCGAATCTAGAGGTCAAACGATGAGAGTTTATTTTATTTATCTTGTATTTCGTCGCTGCTTCGACGATTGAAAATCTAGTACTTATGAAAAAGCATCGCGTTTCAACAGTAAATATCCTGAAACCGGGTTTAGCTCTCTGGAACCCGGTTTTCCGGGGCATTGTTCCTCTCGTCTCTTATATATTCTTTATATTCCGACAGTTGGTTATCGCTCTTTTTGCGACGCTGTAACACCGGGGAAATATGCGAGAGAAGAAGAGGAAGATACTACGAGTAGTAATGGAGACTATGATACTAGTGGGGCATCGAACATAGAACTTGTCTGCTGGCACGAATGCTAGATGGCATGCTGCGAGATAGATGGCTTGTAAGTAGCCTCCCGAATGGATAGTGATATACTTTAGACAATAGAAAACGAAAGGTAATTAAAAGTGCAAGCCACGCCCCTTTTTGTATTTTCTAAGAAGAACAAGACATGAGTGATCATTCCTTCTGGTCATCTCCCTCGTCTTGATCAGTTGAATTGTGGTATCTCTCTCTTTCTCCTCTCTATCTCTATGTCTCTCTATTTGTATCTCTCTCTATCTCTCTCACCACCCTCTCTCTCTATCTCTGCTTCTCTGACCTCTCTAACTGCCCAGTGCACTCTCGCTGTCATATCAGTTCCGTTGACCAGGCCGAGAGGTCGCATGTTATTTTTCCAGTTTCTGTTCCTTTCATAGTACATTTTTGTCGAGTTTTTAAAATAAGCTCCGCCCTTCCACTTCCGGTAAATCATCCTGGCCATACGTGGGCGGGCATTGCCGCTGGTAATGAAAATCGGGAGGTCGGACGCAAAAATCGGGGGTCCGAAGCAAAAAATGGAGCATTTATACGTCATGTGATATATTCGGAAAATCGGGGGGTCGGGTATCAAAAATCGGGGGTGTATTGCCGCTAGCGGCAGTGGTGCCCACGTATGCCTTCGACTTCCGGTCAGTCATTCGGTTTGCACGGGAGTTTGTCGAAATGAACAGCCGTGCGAACGGGGGAGAATTGGTGATTGGTTTGACACGAATGTAGCATCTAGAGTAGGCAAGACTTTAGTCATTTATCATTTGCAAGATAGATCCCGTAAGTCGACTCGTTGTTTGCGTAAAAAAAGGTAAAGCATAGGACGAAATGTACGTGCAAACTACGAAGCCTGAGCGCATTTTGGTTTTTTTTAAACCTGGGATTTACGCTTGTTGGGATTTTTTTCCGTGGAGCCCAATCTCTTCTTCGCGCCTATTTAATAGCGCGTGATCTGATTTGTTTGTGTACGAGATGTTATTTCATTAATTTGTTTATTCCATACGCTCGTTTTATTCTTTACAATTAGAGAAATATGATAGCCTTTTAGAGCGTAACTAACTCTATCAACGATCTCTGTCTCGTTTGTATATATGAGATAAACCAAGAATTCACTAAAGTACTTGCCAAAAATATATGGTATTGTGTTTTTTCCTGAACTATTTTATCCACAAATCGAGAAATTTTGGTATTCTTAGTTATTCTGTACGGACACCGTTCTGTAGTGTAACCACGCTGTATTACTAGGAAGCCCTACCTATTAATTCATAATTTCACTTAAATAAAGCGAAAAAAACAAAGTGATAGAGAGTATAGGTGAATTTTCTGACTCATTCTCGGAACAAGTCCATACATCCAAAGTCAGGCTTCCTAGTAATCTTTCACGTACGCGTACGCTTCATTTTCTCATTCAGAAAGGGTTTCGAGAATACTTTTTTTCATCCAAGTTGGTGGCCATAAAAGTTATATCCCCCTTAGCCGTGAGTCATTACTAGTCTTGTTGTTAGTGTTTTATTTCCAAATTGAACTTTCCATGAGCCTTGGTTTCTACGCATGCTACGTGTTATTCCGTTTGGACGTTTGGACTTATTCTTATGAGTCAGAGAATTCACTTACACTTTGTACAAAGAAAAAACTCCAAATCTATATCATGACTCAGAAATACGAAGCTTTTCTAATTCTCTCACATTATATCGCTTTATTTTTTGCTTTATTTTAAGGGAAATCATGAATTTACAAGTTATCTAGTAACCATGTTAGCCTAAACATCGGAGGTCAAACAGTGATCTGACCCCTAACAGTGATCCCTCTAATTCAAAAATGAATTGCTCGACAAAGTTTACGTGCTTTCCGTGTTATTTTCATGGAACTATTTCTTCCAAGAATTTGCTTACAAAATTCAGTTAAACTTTTAACCACTTCCTGATAGGAAGTTCCTTTTCTGTTGTTGTTTTTTTAAAGTAAATTATCCATCCTATCTGAATCACATCTATTTATCTGATTCTATCTATCTGATCTTTCTATCTGAATCTATCTATCTCATTCTATCTGATCTATCTATCTGATCTTTCTATCTGATTCTATCTATCTCATTCTATCTATCTGATTCTATTTGACTAGTAGTAGTATTCGTTATCTGTTGTTCCCTGAAATGTTTTTGCTCTTTAATAGTGTATCACTTTTCGATGGTCTTTTTGCGTTTACGAGAAACAATAAACACAAAATATCTCAACATCTCTTTTATTTGATGGATTCTTGCTATAAATCGTAAACTTTGCGAGATCTAAGAAGCTTGCGAGTATCGTTGTTGTTGTTGTTTTTTAAAGTGAATTATCTACTTTCTACTACTACTTCTAGTATTCTAATGTCTATTATCTATCTACTAGCATTATAGTATTTATTATCTATCTACTAATATTCTAGACATATCTATCTACTAGCATTCTAGCATTACTATCTATTTGCCAGTATTATAGTATTATCTATCTGGTAGTATTCTAGCGTCTATTATCTATCCACTAGTAGTCTAGAATTATTCGTTTATATCTGTTAGTGCTCGTTCCTCGTATTACGGGGTGCTGGTAATCATTCATTCCGTTGTTGACTATACGGGTGGAGAAAGGGCGCATCGCGCCTGTGCTCAAAGGTAGCCTGTCCTTTATCTGTGGTCTGTCTAAATTTTGTACACTATTTCTCTGTTTCCTGACCATTGTCTCTCACTTTTTACACTATTTATCTTTTTCTCTGATTACGCTCTCTTCATTTCACACACTATTTCTTCGTAGTTTTCTGTTCCCTGACCACGGTCTCTTCAATTCGCACGCTATTTCTCTTTTTCCTGACCATTGTCTCTCCATTTTACACACTATTTCCCTTTTCTCTGCTTGCGTTCCCTCCTATCCACACAGTTTTTCTCTGTTCCCTGACCACGGACTCTTCATTTCATACATTGTTTCTTTGTCTTTGGCCTACGAGAGACTCTGCCTTCTGAAAATATCATATCCTTTTCCTGCGGTCTCTTCGTTATGTCCTAGCGTTGACGAAAATTGTGTAATTTGTGCCATACGTGGGCACCACTGCCGCTAGCGGCAATACACCCCCGATTTTTGGCACCCGACCCCCCGGTTTTCCGAAAAAATCACTCAAAATGACGAATAAATGCTCCATTTTTTGCTTCCGACCCCCGATTTTCATTTCCAGAGGCAATGCCCTGCCCACGTATGATTTGTGGCCCCTGTTACGCGCCATAACGACCGCTGATTAAGCAAACCTCACCGTTGATAACGTTATAATAATAGTAATTTATAATATTTTATTTATTTTTACCGATAAACAGAGAGCGAAAAGTGAAAATCAATAAAAATTATGGCGTGAGACGAAGCATTCTCGTCATTTGCGTGCCTGTCCGATCATACTTTGATCTCCGAGAATTCTGTTGACCGACCCTCCCCTCCGTCGCCCCCGTGTTCATCGTGTTCTATTATTCGGTTAGTGTATTACCATCTCGTCGTGTACCTCGCAGTTTTTGTGCGCACTCCCACACACAGAAGCCACCATTCATCGAGCGAGCACTGAGAGTTCATACATTCATTTAGACGTCGCTCTCGTGGGGACGCGCAGAGCACAGAAGGCACCGTTAGGCAGTCAAAGGGCGACGAATAGATAGCTAGGTAGACACGGGGAAGAAGAAGCCGAGAGCGCAAGCGAGGAAGAGGGCATCGTTGTGTAAACAAACACACAAATCAACCGCCTTCCGCACACCCTCACAGACGAAGCTCCGCCCCCAGAGTGATCATCTACTCTTGATCATCTACTCTTGATCATCTACTCTTGGTAATCTACGACCGAACGGTTGCCCCCGAGCAGAGGGAACTGACGAACCGAGGAACGCTGTCAGCCTGAGTAAGTGAAGTAGTGGGTGTCTCACTCTCCCTATCTCTCTCTACCTCTCCCTATCCCTCTCTACCTCTCCCACTCTCTCTCCCTCTATCTCTCAATCCCTCTCTCTCTCTCCCTATCCCTCTCTCTCTCCTATCTCTCTCTCACTCCCACTCTCTCTCCCACTCACTTCAGGCCTGAGGGGCCTCTCTATGCGAGTTGGAGATCGATTGTGTTGTGAGGGGAGAGGGAGGACTCTCTCTCCTCCTTCCGCCCTGACGGCTGTCAAGGAGAGGGGAGGGAGAGGGAGAGGGAGAGGGAGGGAGAGAGGGAGGGGGAGAGAGAGAGAGAGAGAATGACAGAGATAGAGTGAAAGCAGTCCTACTCCTCCCCTTTCTGCTTTCTCCCCTCCCTCCCCTTCTTATTTCATCCTAACTTACTCTGCTGCGCTCACTACAACTGACAAAACAAACCGAACCCGGACCCAAGCTCCCTAACCCCGAGCTCCCGAACCCCGAGCTCCCGAACCCCGAGCTCCCGAACCCCGAGCTCCCGACCCAAGTATGCCCGGCGGAGGCGAGGAAAAAGCGTCCTCGTCCTCCAAGCGGGACTCCATCTGGGGTGAGGTGTCCGAGCTCTACGATGTCGATGAGACCAGGTATACTGTAGTGGTGTAGGTGGTGCGGGGAGTGAGGCGACGTTTACCAGGTGTACGGAAGAGAGATAGAGATGGTGTACGGTCGTGGGGGTGTGGTATGGCGACGTTTATCAATCTGTGAAAAAGGTGTAATATCTGCAGGCAGGCACGTCGCGAACGCAGAATGAGCAAGCGGCACGATTCGATCGAGCTGGCGAGTCTGGGTGAGTAGTGCGGTGGAGTTTATAAATTGCCTGAAGTCGAGGTTTCATTGAGTTATATTGTTTTTGTTTATGGGTCTGGGTGAGTCTGGCGGTGGAGTTTATAAATTGCCTGAAGTCATAGGTCGAATAGCTAGGTTATCGGTTTACAAAATGCGGTCAGGTTTTTAGACTTTTGGCAAATTTGGCTCAAAATGCGGTCAGGTTTTTCGATTTTTGTGAAATTTTGGCTTAAAATGCGGTCAGGTTTTACGATTTTTTTGGAAATTTGGCTCAAAATGCGGTCAGGCTTGGTGCTTTGTAACATACTTTTCGACCTATGCCTGAAGTCGAGGTTTCATACGAGTTATATTGTTTATGTTCTTGTTTCTCTCGAGCCTTTTCCGTACTTTTACCTCGTTTCATAGTGTAGAATCTGTAGTGTAGGTGTGATAGGAGTGTTTTATCCAATGAAACTAGTGACCAGCAATATATTGTATATGAAAAATTGGGAAAGACAACAGTGCACAAATCTAGTATCACAGCGTTCTCATGACTTTCAAAGCAAGAACGACCGCTCAACATACAAACTCTCTCGAATACAATGGTCTCTCCTTTGTCTTGCTTTGGAAGAAAAATGGCTTGGACCAGAATACTGTGGTATAAGTGTCATTGTCTTTACTTTTCTGATGCATACAGCGCACGATGATGCGATAAGTAAGTGTTGTATTTGGGTAACTAGGTGGTTCTCGCTTTCACCAAGCCTACTTAAACCCCCCTTATGAAGCCTGTACTTGCAGCTCCCGGCACGCGCGTCATGTTCCTGCTGAAGGAGAAGAGCGAGCTGCCCGCCCTCTTCACGGAGATGGGCGAACTCGGCGGGAACGAGTGGCGCGAGACCGCCCGATGGGTCAAGTTCGAGGAGGAGGTTGAGCAAGGTACGGTATTGATTGATTTTATTGATTCGGGGTACTGTAATTGATTGATTTTATTGATTCGGGGTACTGTAATTGATTATTGATTGATTCCGAGCAAGGTACGGTAGAGTTATCGATTGATTAGGAGCAAGGTACGGTAGATTCATTTTATTGATTGGTTCGGAGCAAGGTACGGTAGAGTTATTGATTGATTTTATTGATTCGAAGAACACTACGGTAGAGTTATCGATTTATTGATTGATTAGGAGCAAGGTGCGGTAGGAGTTATTTTATTGATTGATTCGGAGCAAGGTACGATAGAGTTATTTCATTGATTGATTCGGAGTAAGGTATTGTAATTGTTGTTTGATTTTTTCTAAACTCCGCAGCAGCATTGTGTTATATTTGACTCTTGTCTTTACGATAGATTAATGAAACTGGCAAGTGACGGGTCGAGGCTAGGTTTGGTAGAGTTGTTTTATTGATTTATTAGGAGCAAGGTACCGTAATTAGTGGTTGATTGATTTATTGGGATCATATAAAATCCGAACCGGAATTGTGTTATGTTTGATTCTTACCTTTACGATAACTTACTGAAACAGGCAAGTGACGGGTCGAAGCTAGGTTCGGTAGATATTGGTTTGTTGCATAGGTGGGCTCGTGAAAACGAATATTTTTTTCAAACAGCCTTGCCTTCCCAAGGGGGGACTTGCGCATAGCCTTGCCTCGCGAAAATCGGGCAATTTCCAGTCGAATTCGTCAAAAAAATAGCCATGCGCACAGCCTTGCCTTACCCTTCCCCGGTTTGCGCACAGCCTTTCCCCCAGCGTGCCCACCTATGGTTTGTTGTTTGGTTTATTGATATTCGTTTGATTAAATTGGTGAATCGTTCTAAATTTGATTCTAGCCTTTATAAAGATGATACAGATCAGATCTTTATAAAGAAGATCATAAATGATACAGTGCTGAAACACACAAGTGACGGGTTGAACGCACGAATCTTGTATACTTTTGCTCTTGATTACTTTTATGGTTGCAGTTCCACTTATTGTTTATATTATTGATTTTTCGTTATTTCTACAGTATCCCTTCTCTACAGTGTGTGCGCGCTTGCTCATTCCTACCGTACTCTAGTAATCAGCTCTTGCTCAATTTATCTCTCATTGTTATTGCTCTTATCCCGAGGGACAGGTATGTAGATCTGATTTAGCCAGATGTATTGTGGAGTGATGGCACATGTCCTAGTAGCGGCAAATTAATCAATAATTCACTTAATCAATAACCCAATCAGTCTATAGTAGTTCTGTATGGGAGGAGGTGTAATTAGGCCAATTTATTACTTGTTCAGCCCTACTTCCTCGTATTTGTACCGGTTTGGGATTATTTGATTTAGCATGCCGCATGGGTTGATAAGTTAGACGCGAATATTGACAAAGGTTACTCTCCCTTTAACAGCACATCGGTGTGCGGAGTGCACTAACAGTGTTGCCAATACAAGCCTGACAGTCGTTTGCCACAGATCCGCCTTGGTCTCAAGAGTAAAGAGAGCTCTAGAGCACATTTTGTGCATTGCCACAAGCACGTGAACGCATATATCCCCAGATATTTCTCCCAGACAGCTTAGAGGGGGGGGGATGGATTCTTTGATGTTCGATCTCTCTAACTCTCTCTCTCTCTCTCTCTCTCTCTCTCTCTCTCTCTCTCTCTCTCTCTCTCTCTCTCTCTCTCCTCTCACTCTCCTTCTCTCTGTCTCTCTCCCCCTCTCTCTCACTCTTCTCTCGTTCTCTCTCTCTCTCTCTCTCTCTCTCTCTCTCTCCTCTCACTCTCCTTCTCTCTGTCACTCTCCCCCTCTCTCTCACTCTTCTCTCTTTCTCTCTCTCTCTCCTTCTCTCTCTCTCTCTCTCTCCTCTCACTCTCCTTCTCTCTGTCACTCTCCCCCTCTCTCTCACTCTTCTCTCGTTCTCTCTCTCTCTCTCTCTCTCTCTCTCTCTCTCTCTCTCTCTCTCTCTCCATCTGAGATCTCCTTCCTCCATTCTTCAATCAGTTTGAGAGGAGGGACGGAATTGGATTAGGCTTCTTCGAATCTTCAAAGCATTGAAAGAGTGTGTTGTGCGGAAGTGGATATAGAGAGCGAGAGAGTATTCGAAACGAGGAGAGTGATAGAGAAAGAGAGAGACAGAGTGAGAGAGTATGCGAAACGAAGAGAGCGGCTAGAGAGTCAGACAGATTTGTTTAGATGAAGCGGGATTCCGGGGAGATTCTCGAATCGATCGATAGAGAGCCTGATTCAGGGGATGTATGAAATCGATCGATACATGGAGCTGGCACTACCTCGTTGTTATCTCGGTAAGCGTAGCCAAGCGCAAGAATTGTAATGCCATGCACACCAGAGTCCTCGTCCATTCGATCCCTTGATAAATGTGTTTGAAATGAAATGGAATACATGTGGTACGGTACAGTTTTTTATTGATTGATTCGGTGGCCCTCTAATAAGCTGCGTGACGAGCGCACTTTGGGTGCCAAAGTAGGACCAAGATAGTTCCATAGAAAATAATTACGATAGAAAGAGTAGATAGTACGGGAAATGGAGAGAGCGCCAGAGAAGCAGAGAGTGGTTGTTACGGCCACTGGCCCTGAAGAATGTGGAATGTGGCCGAACGTTGGGCTGAACTTTGGCCAGCCTCTGGCCAGACAGACTCCCCCACAGAGTGACATGTGTCTGCTTGGGTGTTTATCCGATGTTGAGAAAATCAATAAGTTATGATTGATTATCGATTGATATTGCATCTGATTCATGATAATAGTATGGGAAACGCTCGCTAGATTCCATCAATCATCTTCAGCGTTTTCTCCCTAGATCTATCTATGTCTGCTTCTCTGCACTCTCTTATTTCCATACACTCTCTAATGTTTCTGCGTCTCTGTCGATCTCTTACTGTTCCGCATTATTTCGTTTACATCTGTCTTCCAGCGTCTCGTGCAATTCCGCGCGCGCTCTTCATTATGCATGCTCTCTCCTCTGTCTGTTTCTCTCGCGCACTCTCCATATCCCGTGCTGTCTAGTCTGTTTCTCCTTCTTTGTTTCCTATACTCTCTCTGGTCTGCCTCTCTATCTCTATTGTCTCCGATATATCTACACTCTCTTCCTCTCCCACACTATTTCTTTCTCTCTTTCTCGTTCTCTCCTCTCTCTCTCTCCCCTCTCTCTCCGTACCTCGGTCTTGATGAAATCCCGTCGGCCAGTTTGTACAGCTGTTGGTTGCTTTTGTGCTGTTCCCCGTGACAACAGTACCTTCCCCTGTATCTATTCGTTGGGATTGTCCGAACGACCTTTTGACTAAGTGAGACTTAAGGCCGTTAAGTCTTAAGTCACAGTCTTAAGTCTTAAAACTTAAGGGCTGAATATGAATAATGGCCGTTGATAAGTCCTAGTCACGTTAGTTCAGCCTCTGTAATAGCAGGGCACCAATGAAATATCGTTTTCCACCGCTGGCAGAAGTTTTAGAAAAAAAGATTGAATATAAAGAGGGCGCGGCGGATGTCAGACGGCTTTGGTGGGATTCATTAGAGAGGATGTGCGTGCGCGATGGCATCCAATGATTGTCTCTATCGCAATCTCCGCCGCGCTACCAAACCTGTCTGACGTGCGCCGCTCTGTCTAATGACTATCGTCTCATTATTGCAAAAACACACCAAGGCGCGCACCACAGATTTGGAAAGTCGCTTTCAGCATTCCTTTTGCCCCGCTATTCCCGTCTCTTTCACATTTTGAACTAACGTGTAGTGACGTTATGATTAGGGAGAGACTTAAGGTACTTAATGTACTCAAGGAGACTTAACTGACTTTGTTTTGACGAGAGAAAGGAAGACGAATAAGCGCGATTATGAGTGCTTTGGAGGGATCATTTCACTTCTAGCCTGAGGCACTTATGTGGCGTTCGAGAGAAGAAGAAGGGGGAACATGCGAGAGAACGTGCAAAACGAGGAGAGTTTTTCTCTCTGGTGGTCTCTTCATTTCCCATACTCTCTAGCTTACTTATTTATCCCTGAATATTCACGGAAAGAAATGGGAGATGCGAGAGAGTGTACAAGACTGGGGGAGTATTTTCTGTTCACGTGTTTTGGTTTCTCTAACCTTGGCAGAGGGTTCTCTTGTTTTCAACGAGCCTCAAACTACTTCCATTTCCTTCTCTGGTGTATTCAGGGACTTGGCTTATTCCCGCACACGCCATTTTAATCTTCCCTCCATCCTGCCTCGGGATTCTCAGATTTTATTTCTCGGACTATCTCTCTCTCTCGCTCTTCTCCTCTCTCTCTCTATCTCTCTCTCTCCTCTCTCTCTTTCTCTCTCTCTCTCTCTCCCCCCTCTCTCTCTCTCTCGCTCTTCTCCTCTCTCTCTCTCTCTCTCTGTCCTCTCTCTCTCTCGCCCTCCCCTCTCTCTCTATCTTAATCATCTGCTCCCTCCATCCCATCTCATCTGTCTTTCCTTATTCCTTCTACCTCTTCTATTCCTCCTTCTCTTTATTTCCTCCTTCTCTAACTATTCCTCTCTCTCTCTTTCTAGAGTCTAGTTCCCACGGAGCTGCAGCGACACAATAAGAAATTATTTATTATTATTGTTGTTATCTGCCTAGTATATATTTTATAGTCTAGGATAGGTAGGTTGGCGAAAACATAATTGTTTAATTATAATTATAAGTATAATTTATTATTATTGTTATCAGCCGAGGCTATAGACCATAGGTGGGCGCGTAAAAACGAATATTTTTTACGCACAGCCTTGCCTTCCCATAGGGGACTTGCGCATAGCCTTTCCTCGCAACAATCGGACTATTTCCGGTCGAATTCGTCAAAAAAAAATAGCCATGCGCACAGCCTTGCCTCACCCTTCCCCGGTTTGCGCACAGCCTTTCCCCCCAGCGTGCCCACCTATGCTATAGACTAGGATAGGTGGATTGGATTGCAAGAGCATAATTGTTTCATGTTTGCTCTGTTGGGCGGCTCTATTGTATCGAGTGCTACTTCGTTCTATTGGTGATCTGGTCGGGGTGAAACGCGCATTCAACTGGTGTGTTGAGACTGTTGAGACCATGCTATGAAATTATTATTATTATTATTATTATTATTATTATTATTATTATTATTATTATTATTATTATTATTATTATTATTATTATTATTACCGTTATTGGTCGAGTCTAGGACAGCCAGGAGAACTGCATCGAGGATTGCGGTGTGCTATGACTGAACTAATAACGTTGAAACGGGTAGTCAACTGGTCTCACTCTTGACCAAGGACTCGGGGTCCTCGAGAATAAGAATACTACCATCGAATGCACATAGACGAACGAGTTCACACTACTAAGATGACAGAGATCAAAGATCAGACTACAAAGATCAAAGATCAATCTTTCCAGGTGGCAATCGTTGGTCGAAGCCGCACGTCGCGGCGCTCTCGCTGCACGCGCTCTTCCAGCTGCGCTCCTGCCTGCTGCAGGGACTGTTCCTGACCGAGCTAGAGCACACCGACCTGCCCACGATAGTTGGTGAGTGATTATTGATTGATTGGAGGTTATTGATTGATTGGGGTACGGTAGGCGTGGAATTATTGATTGATTGTGGTACGGTAAGCATGGAATTATTGATTGGATGGTTACGGTAGGAGGTAAAATACAGTATACGGGGCGGGGGGGGGGTATTCTTGACGGATCACATATATCTTTTGACAAGGGTAAGTGATTATTTATTGATTTGTGGGGATACAGTATGTGGTTGTCATGCGGTAGTCATCCGGGATACGGTAGGTTGTGGGTTGATATTTGCTTAGGATGTGACGGGATATGTGCATAGGTCGAAAAGTATGTTACAAAGTACCAAGCCTGACCGCATTTTGAGCCAAAATTTCCCAAAAATCGATAAACCTGACCGCATTTTGAGCCCAAATTTCACAAAAATCGAAAAACCTGACCGCATTTTGAGCCAAATTTGCCTAAAATTGAAAAACCTGACCGCATTTTAAAATCCGATAACCTAGCTATTCGACCTATGGATATGTGTATTTCCTGCGCGTTTCGATGAACTTCCTCATCATCAGAGCAGATTAATAAACCTCCCTAATCTCTTACTTTGAAACCCGCGAATAATAAATAAGTAATAAATAATAATAAGCATAATAAATATAATAAATAATAATAAGCACATGCGTGAATAATACGGGGATTGGCGCTTTGATCTGTTTGATTCTTTTTTTCTAAAGTAAATATTTGTTGAAAGGCAGCGTTACCTCTCTCAATGGTCTCTGCATTGTGCACACTATCTCTTTGTTCTCTAACAACGAGAGAGCATTGCGCGTCGAAGAGACCATTGAGAGCGGCTACGCTTCCTTTCATTATATTCCTTTCCCATTGGGCGATCTCTGATTTGCGATGTGGCGAACGGGGGGGGGGGGGGGAGCATGAAGGCATTAGGCGGAAGGGGCAAAGCAAACTTTTTCGAAGCTGTGGCTGCAAAATGCATTTTTGGAACCTTTTTCGTGCCATTTTCCTTCCCTTAGCTGCAAAATGCATTTGACTGTTTGCCTGAGTATAGGGATTCAATAGGGTTTACAATGCTGAAATCTTTTTCGTTTGTTCAAGCTTACTTTCGTTTACATCGTCTTGGTCGATGAACCCGCCGATGCAATGAACTTGACGCGGCGAAGGCGAGACGGGTTTGGTGCGCGTGGGAGACAGGGGGGGGGGGGTGAGGCGCGGTGAGCGCGCTTGAAGGAATCAGACTCTGACTGTCAGAGGGTCGCGAGAGTGCAAACTAATTCTGATCTTTTTTTTGCATGGACATGACCAAGGTGGTATAAGGTAAGTCCGTGGGGACTATTGAGACAAGACAAGAAGAAGTTTGAATGAAACCCCCTGCTTAAGTCTTCAGGGAAGAAAAAATATAGATGAAAGCCTAGCCTAATCGGTACTCCATGCACCTCTGCCTCTTCTTCTCCGTCTCCCCACTCCATCTCTCCCTATCCCTCTCCTCTCTCCATCCCTCTCCCTCTCTCCTCCCCCTTCCTCTCCCCTCTCTTCTCACTTTTTCAAAGCCGGACACACGAATTTGATTACCCCCTTCTTCTTTTCGTTGGGGGGGGGGGGGGGGGCTTTCCTGCCTCAGTGAGAGAATAGAGAGCGTTGTGGTTGTGAGGTTCAAGTTTGCTCGTTCCTACACAAATAATGCTTGAAATGGACAATCTACATACACTTTTCATACACTTTTCCTCGGAATTCGTACACTTTTTATAAAAACCAAACACCTTGACGTATGGTGTACCCGGAAATGTTTTGACGCAGGTGCATTGCGGAAAGAGAGAGAGAGGAGAGAGAGGAGGAAGGAAGGTTCCTAGCACACTCGCAGATATTGCG
The DNA here is from genome assembly GCA_943737045.1 of Parapristionchus giblindavisi. Lineage (NCBI taxonomy): Eukaryota > Metazoa > Nematoda > Chromadorea > Rhabditida > Diplogasteridae > Parapristionchus > Parapristionchus giblindavisi. The sequence continues at coordinate 119,073 of CALSFV010000342.1, forward strand.
TGTGAGAGAGACTTGGATATGGGATCATACACGGTCGGGGTACAGAGGGAGCTCGATTCTACAGGGGGGGGTATCCGAACTGTAAAAAGGAGTAATTTTACAGGGGGTAGGGGGGCATTTCACCCAATTTTTGAAAAACATTAATTTTACAGGGACGTGAGTGCTATTATTTACGGTAATTGTTGCCCACAATTTTGGTGGATATTATACCTTGATAAGTACGGTAATTGCGGCGGGAACGATGGTTTGAAGTTGTGACTACTACGGTAACTTGTTGTTACGGTAATTGTGGGCGAACCTTAAAAAAATCAATAATCCGTGCCTGATTCAGAGTCGCTGGTGGACGCCTTCATCCAGGCGGGAGACGTCGACGACGCAGACAGGGCGGAGCTGAGCGAGATCCTGAACAGACGACACGTCCATCAGTATGAGCAGGTTATTGATTGATTGGATTGGATTACGGTAGATTGAGGATATTGATTGACTTATTGATCAATTGGTTGCGATAGCCGATAGTTTGTTGCGTTTATCTTTATCTCGATAAACTCAACAAACTATCCTAATGGAATAGAATGGCATGTAACCCGGGATGAATACCGACGACTCATCCCCATCTGACCAGCAATGTCTGATATTATAAATAATTTAATTGAGTGAATTGAGTACAAATTATTGAAGTGTGGGTTTTGTTCATTAATTCAATGTGACCACGAAACATGAATGCGCGAGGGTGGTGAGGCTATTGAAAGTACTGCCTCTGGTATTTCGAAACCTAGTAGACTTAAGTTTAAACCTTGTAGACTCAAGTTTAACTTGAAGTAGAGTTACAAGTCTACTCCAAGTGCAGACCTTGAGTAGAGTTTAAGTTTCAAAATACCAGAGGCTATTGCGGGAGACCCTTACCCCATCATAGGTGGGCGCGTGAAAACGAATTATTTTTGCGCACAGCCTTGCCTTCCCTTGCGGGACCTTGCGCATAGCCTTGCCTCGTAAAAATTGGAAAATTCCCAGTCAAATCTGCTAAAAAATGGCCATGCGCATATCCTTGCCTTACCTTTCTCCGGGTTGCGCACAGCCTTTCCCCTTGCGTGCCCACCTATGTCCCCCATTATGAGTCTGAATTTCGCTCACCCCCGCATCTTCTGCATTGAGTCAATCTATTTCTTTAGCTGCTTAAATTGAATGGAGACCCTGAAATATGGATGCCCGAGTTGATAATCAATCAATAAATCAATAATCAATCAATAAATCAATAATCAATCCCCTTGCAGGCTCGTAGATCGGGTGCGACGGGCGAGAAGGAGGGCGGCTTCCTCTCCGCGGTGCGCTCCATATCGGATATTGGTGAGTGTGGGTCTATCACGGTACGATCGGGCATGAACACCTAAGCGTACGGTCTGATCGGGCATGGACACCAGAGGCCGTATGCATGAACGCCGGCAAACCGTTTGCCCGACAAACGTGACGTCAAAAGCGTAGGCGGAGGATTTTCGACAAACGCCTCCGCCTACGGTTGTGACGTCACGTTTGTCGGGCAAACGGTTTGCCGGCGTTCATGCATACGGCCTCAGGTGCATCGGTGCGACAGTGTGTTGCGAACCAAATTGGTTTGGCTGGTTGATTTGTGGTTTCATATTTATCTGATAGAATATGTTAGTGATTTGAAAGTGATGGACTTGGTGGGCACGAGTGTAGTACACAAATATAATAATCATACATTTTCGGCGCCTTCTTTTACATAGTGGATCGATTTTCAACATATGGTGGAACGATCTTGAAAAAAAAGTTATTTTCGCATGAAAATGACCCTTCGATTGGGTCGATTCTGGGTGGGTCGATTCGGGTCGAGTGGGTCGATTCTCACTTTGTGAGGGTATGCAAATGTATGATTGACTGGCTGATTTGTGGTTTCACATTCACGGTATAGAGCATTTTAATCATACGACAGTGATAGTACGCTATTATACAATATAAGTAGGATAATAAAGTATAGAGTGGTATTAATTGTAAGTTCATGTTATTGTGAATGTTTTGTGGATCAATCGATAATTTTAAATATTGATTGACATTATCGATCCCTGTTTTGCAGGCAAGTCGTTCTCGCACGGCAAGAACCTCGGCAAGGCGCACGAGGATGTCAAGAGCGGTCCCACCCTCGGACTACCCAAGGTACGGTACATTTTACGGTTAAGGTAGGTTGTACGGCATGTCTAATGTGTGATTGCGCCCGGTTACTGTATAGGGTACGGTATGATGATTTGATACGGTTACCGTAGACTACAGTATTCCTGAGATGGTAGGCTACAGTATGCTTAAGATGGTAGGCTACAGTATGTTACGGTAGACTACAGTATGCTTTAGAGCTAGTTGTCGATGCATGCATAGTATAGTGGAGATGTGATCTCGTACGAGGAAATAGGAGAGTTTATGTGGGGGAGCCAAATTTGTAATGAGAGGAAACCCCAAAGAGGAAGCTACGGGGAAATTTGTCCTCTTGTTTCTTTGTAGTCGTAAGGGTAGCGAGGGAGAGAGAGAGAGAGAGAGAGAGAGAGAGAGACTACTTAGTGTAGAGGGACGTGCTGTACATGAATTGTACTCCCGAAGAAACGTGGAGATTCGTACAACAGTATTTTGATATTTGTGAAGAACATAATATAGACTTCGATGGACGTGGTCATACATTTTCGGTACCCTCGCCGTCTATTTTTATATAGTGGGTCAATTGTCGAAATAGGGTGGGTAGATGCATAAAATTTGTTATTTTTGTTTAAAAATCGTCATTTTTAGCTTCCTTTTTTTATCAAGTGGCCTAAAATTGGCTTTATATAGTGGGTCAATCCTCGCACTGCGAGGGTATGGCAATGTATGGACGTGGTGTTGATGATGCAGATGATATGCATAGATGGGCGCGTGAAAACGAATTCTTTTTGCGCACAGCCTTTCCTTCCGTTGCAGGGCCTTGCGCATAGCCTTGCCTAGCAAAAATCGGAACATTTCCAGTGAAATCTGCTAAAAATTGCCATGCGCATAGCCTTGCCTTACAGTTCCCCGGTTTGCGCACAGCCTTTCCCCCAGCGTGCCCACCTACGGATGATATGTTAGACCGCGTAGTAATGAAGAAGGCTGAATATACTTTAATGGAGAACGTTTCGTGACTGGTACCAGGGGAGGGGCAATCGGGACGAGAAAACGTACTAGAGAGACCAGGATAGAGACGGGGGAGGGAGGGGTGGGACCGGGTAGATTCGCGCAACGGGATTATGATCATAGGTGGGCGCGTAAAAACGAATCTTTTTGGCGCTCAGCCTTGCCTAAACTCCTGGGCCTTGCGCATAGCCTGGCATAATTGGGAAAATGTGAAAATTTGCTTTAAAAACGGTTTTAATGCCCTTTCGTAGCCATGCGCACAGCCTTGTCTATCCCCTGCCAAGTTTGCGCACAGCCTTTCCGCCAGTGTGCCCACCTATGATTATGATATGTATGAAGAGCATCGTTTGGTATTGTTATTCCGTTTATTGACAGTGATTGCAATGATAATGTGGCAAAACGTATGCTAGGCCATACATTTTCATGCCCTCACAGTGTGAGGATTGACCCACTATATTCGGCTAATGGCCAGGGTCGACCCACTATATACAGCTTATTTTCATGTGAAAGATGACAAGTTAAGCGAAAAATGACGATTTTTCTAAATTGACCCACTATATGAAAATAATTCGGTGAGGGCATCGAAAATGTATGATGCTAGGCCATAGGTCGAATAACAAAATTGCGGATTTTCAAATTGTGGCCAGTTTTTCAACAACAGCAAGAATCCCAGAATGCGGCCAGGCTTCGTCGTCGGTAACGTAGTCCTTTTCGACCTATGGCTAGGCCAATGGAGACTGGGACCAGGGGGATTCGCGCTACACTTTGGCGGTATATGGACGGAAGATCGACTAAGTTGTTGCTTTGTTCGTGGAGATATATAATTGTAAAATGGGAAAGCCCTTTCCATTTGCAAGCAATGTGTTTATGAATTTGATATAATAAATAAATAAATGAATAATATTGATTGTGCACGGAACCTGGTGGATTCGCGTATTATAGCAATGATAGGGTTTGGAGAAAGAACAACTAATTTGCTTTTGGTCTTTATAGTGTTACAAAGCCATGCTAGTCCGCTAGAGGCTGCTGACCTGGTGCATTCGTGCAGCGCAATGGTTTTATTCGCAGAATGAGTTGTCAACTTGGATGCCTCATCGCTTCTCATTGTCAAAAACAATTATTCAATCAATCATTGGTGCTTACTGTAGCACGAACCCTATCCGATCAATAAATAAAGATTACTGTACACTATTGTCAGTCAGTCAATCAATAAAATACCTACTGTACATTATATTTCAAACAATCAATAAATGTAGACTACTGTGCATTATGTATCAATCAATCAATAAATAGAGACTACCGTACACTATTATCGATCGATCGATCAATCAATAAAATAATCCTCCCCTCGATTCAGGTGGACTCGTCGCCGCGCGAGATGAGCAAGGAGGGCTCGGCGTCGGACGTGAACAAGGGCAACGTGCACTTCCTGAAGAAGCTGCCCACCGGCGTGGAGGCCAGCAACGTCCTCATCGGAGAGGTACGGTGGCTTGTGGTGGGGTACTGTAGGGATATGGAGAGGTACGGTAGCTTGTGGTGGGGTACTGTAGGGTATACGGAGAGGTACGGTAGCTTGTGGTGGGGTACAGTAGGGATACGGTAGACCTTGGGGCTGCTGTTAGCTACTCGGGCAGGGATGCCTGATAATGGTTAGGGGATGCGGTAGTCTTGACTGATCGGGCATGGACACCTAAGAGCATTAGTTTATGGTAATCCTTCGAGTACGGTAGGATTAGCTGCTTTCGTGATTGGGTTTGGTAGTTTCAAGCGAGGAAATCCGGGGTTTAAGCGAATTTTCTCTGAGTTTGTTTGTTGCTTATGCCATTGCATATTTTGTATATTTTGTGTTCATTGTTCGTCTATTTTCGGATTCTCTCCATCTCTATTTCTTCTATTGTTCTCTTTCTTGGTCTCTCTCTCTCCCTCTCTCTTTGTCTCATTTTTATATTTCTGCCTTGGGTATTATGAGGTCTGTGAAATCTCTACGGGCCTTAGTCGTGTTGTTTATATTTTTCGGCAGTGTTCTAAAGCATGCTAGCGATATGCCAGCATCTTGCTAGTGGCGCTTAAAGTATACTGGGTGATATACCAGCAGCATGCTAGTTGTGCACTGGCAGAGCAATAAAACGCTCCGCCATATGCGCCATTAATGACAGCTTCCGAGTGCACACATAAGTAATAAAAGAAATATAAAAGAGGAAATGGACCCCTGGGGGCGAGTGCAAGCGCCTATTCTATGTGTGCTTTGACTAGCAGTACAGTATGTGAGGGCGTGGAAGTTTATATATAGATCGACCTCACACATTTTCGAGCACCCACATTGTGAGTGCGGGTCAGTTTATAAATTGGTCAGCATTAGAAAATCGGGTCACTTTATAACATATTTTGGCAAAAAATGCGAAAAATAAGCAATTTTACGGCCAGTTTATAATCGCGCCCGTTTATCACAGTTACGGGTCAGCTTATAATTCTGAAAATGTGAGTTGAACAAAAATGTATGATCGACCTGCTCAGCATGAGACAATACACCTTTGAAAAGCAGAAGTAATTATGTCAAAAGTGTGTGCACTTCTTCTAAACCATAGAAACAGATGTATTTCAAGATAGCAATGTTGGTCATACATTTTCGGTACCCTCGCCGTCTATTTTTATATAGTGGGTCAATTGTCGAAATAGGGTGGGTAGATGCACAAAATATGTTATTTTTGCTTAAAAATCGTCATTTTTAGCTTCTTTTTTTTATCCAGTGGCCTAAAATTGGCTTTATATAGTGGGTCAATCCTCGTACTGCGAGGGTATGGCAATGTATGATGTTGGTGCATGAAGCTTCTTTGAAGTGAAGTTGGGTGCGGTATTTTTGATCTTCGTTCGACTAATAAGTCCGTTGTTCTGAAGGTTTAACGCTCCGCGTTGATTTTGTGCCTGGGAGCACGTCTCATAGTTCAGGATCACTTGCGTTTGTAGTCATTTAGCGTATTATACATTGCTTGAGCTTGTTCTTTACCTCTGCCTCTACATCTACTTCTCCCTATGCTTCTACCGCTACCTCGTCCTCTTCCTCTCTCCCTCTACCTCTGCCTCTCCCTCTCCCTCTACCTCTGCCTCTTAGAGGCTTCTGAATACTCCCATGGCGTCATCGTCGAAACAGAGGAGGAGTTTGGAGCCGAGACCATACGTTCAAGCCGAGGGCACACCTTTTCATATAAACACACAAACTTCCCAAGACCAAACCCTCATGAGCTCAGTTTTGTGCGCGCACTCTCCATGTCTGCGCACTCTACCTATGTTGTTATCTCTCGTCCTTTCTCCGTCTGCACTCTCTCACTTCCACACACTTTCTCGTCCTTTCTCATCTGTAATCTCTCACTTCCACACACACTCTCTCGCGCTTTCTCCGTTTCCGCTCTCTCACTTCCACACACTCTCTCGGTCTATCTCTGCTGCTCGCTATCATTTTGAGTGCATCTCTCTCTCTGTCTCGTTGATGTGATTAGAGAGAGAGAAGGTGAGAGATTGGGAGTGGGAGCGGGCTTATCAGAGGCATGCAAGGGCGGGGATCTCCAGAATGATGCTGGCTGCCACATGCACTACTTATCATTTATCATCATAGTTTGATTTATGGACTGAGACAGATAGAGTGACTGACAGATATAATATACAGACAGAGACAGACTGAGACACAGATAGATAGACAGATTGACAGATAAATAAACAGATTGACAGATAAATAAACAGATTGACAGATAAATAAACAGATTGACAGATAAATAAACAGAGTCGGAGAGTTAAAATAAGGGTAGGGTGCCGCAAAATGATTGTGTGATTGTTTGCGGCGCAAACTTTGTGATTGTTTGAGCTTTTAGGTGTGCCGAGTTGTTTGGAGGAAGTTGGGGAAGGTTACTTTTAAAAAAAAGTTCCTTTTTTTTGAACCACGATGAAGTAGAGAAGAGAACATTCCAACTCAATACATCAGTAGAATTTATTAAATAAATTTTAATAATAATAAATTTATCTGACCTCGGAGGGTATCTTAAGATTCATAATTAGATGTTTGAAAAATATGATAAAGTCAGGAGGTGAGAAAGAAGGCTACAAGAGACATGATCGATTTCCGATTCATCCCTATGGTATCGCTCTACATGGTTCTTGATATTTGCATGAATCAAGCTGTGTTCCATAGTGTTCCATAAGAGGGTATTCGACCGCTGCAGCATGCATGAGGTTGCCTCATATTTGTCCTCTTCTGCCTTCTTATTTCGTTTTTCACTCTACTTCAATGTCTCTGCCCCTCTGCGTCTCTACATCCTCTCCCCTCTATATTCCTCCATCTTGTGCAGAAAGAGAGTGTTTGAAGGCGCAACGAGGCCTTCTGACTGCATTGGTCTCTGTGCTCTAGGTCCTCTGAATTATGTCCCTCTAACCAGGGAGATTCGAGGGAGAGTGGAATTTTAGGAGGGGTGAGATAAATATGTATTTGGAGATGTGCAACAATGTGTCAATTCTCACTGCATTGGTCTCTGTGCTATGCCCTCTGAAATCGAGACTGTGATATGTCGCAAAGAGTTTACTCGCCTCCAATTTGACCGGTTGATTTGTTGTTTCACATTTATGCGAAAGTGTGCGGATGGTATGCGAGAGTGATGCTTACGCGGATGATATAAATATAATAAATATAATCAATAATTGATACAGGCTAGCAAAATATTGACACAACCACGAAGTCGAACCCACGACCTCTGCCCATCCGGGGCTTTGCTCTGTCCATTGAGCTAGGTGTGCTATTATTGGTATGTTATTGAGTGATGACGCTATATTTCCAGTCGTCACTTCGCTTTCGACTTGTCGTTTGACATTTCCAACTTGTCACTTCAGTTTCTGTCAGCGTGTGACAGAATGAGTGCCTCACGCAGTTGAGGTCTAATTGTCGTTCCGAAGTGACAGATTAATGATCACTTCGAATGAAATGACAGGAAAAAAAGGAAAAGAAGAGAATGCTCTCCTTGTTTCGCATACTCTCTAGCCTCTTTTTCTGTTCTTTTCGTGAATTTTGTCATGACACTTAAGTGAGTCCCTTGCGAACAGCAATTAGTCGCACAGATTGAGAAAAGAACATGTACACAACTATAGACTATTCAAAGTGAAGCCTGGATATATGGCAAATATCTAGGAATTTGTTTCTCTGACTCTCCTTTCACTGGATCACTCACTCTCTATATGCCTATCTCTCTCCTCTCTCTCTCACTCTCTCCCTCTCTCTATCTCTTTCTCTCTATCTCTATGTCTATCTCTCTCCCTCTCTCTCTTCCTCTCTCTCTATCTCTATGCATTATCTCTCTCTTTCTATTCTGTTTCCCTCCTTCCTTCATCTTCTTCCTCACCGAAGCCAAACGACACGACGACTACGGGGAAAGACCAAAAGGCATAGAGTGAAATCATGTTGTGAAGGGGGGAGGAAGAGGGAAGAGGAAGAGAGAAGTGGGAGAAGAAGAAGAGGAAGAGAGAAGAAGAGGAAGAGAGAAGAAAGAAGGAGAGGAGGGGAGAGAGAAGAGGAGGAGATAAGAGAGAAAAAGAGAGAAGAGCTCCAGAAGAGACGCCCCGAAGGGGGCGGAGCGAGCGTGACGTAGCGAGTTCAGTGCGGGACTGCCTGGAGAGATAGAGTGAGAGAGAATTACTCTGTCTGCTTCTCTGGAGCTCTCTTGAGCTCTCTGGAGCTATCTCCCTCTGTGTCTCTATCTCTAACTATCCCTTCTCTACTTCTATTGGAAAACGAGAGAGAGAGAGGGAGGGAGGATAGAGAGGAGAGAGAGAGAGAGAGAGAGAGAGAGAGAGAGAGAGAGAGAGAGAGAGAGAGAGAGTTGGGGTAGAGATGGAGAGCGCTGAGATGAATTTACACGATGAGAAAGAGAGAGAGAGCGAAAAAAAAAGAAGTATGGAAAAGGAGAAGGGGGCTTTGAGTGAATAAATAAAAAATAGAGGAACAGTTTTGTTGGTCGGGGATGTGTAATCAAGCATTCGCAAATGGGTTGAGGCGGACTATGAAGAAAAAAAAGATCAACTAATCATCATTGTACAATTTCATTTATAACACATTTATCAAGAGTTGGCATAGACAAGGGCTCTGATGTGCATGGAATTCCAATTCTTGCACTTAGCTTCGCTTATAAAGTTGCATCCAACAGTCTTCCGAAAGAGGTCGCTCCATCTTGTGGGGGGACAATAAAATACCAAAAATTGTACAATAAAATACCTAAAATGGAATAAGAGTGGGACAAAATAGATCCAGAGACATGAACATTTGCGAATAATGCTTCTTGAGATCAACCAGCCCATCTCGTACCAGCACAAAATGAGATATGAGAAACATGAAATTGACTGGATGCAAAGAGATGGAGGGAACTCTTGCAACATATGTCTTGCGTCTCTAATCATTTCTTTTTTTTTGTGTGGTGATGGTTGGTGAATAACACCTATTCTTCATGTGCGTACCTACAAAAAAGGGGGAAGCCTGTAAAGGAACACCACAGCTAATTTGAAACACGCCGCTCTGGCAGTGCGCTCGCGCTTTCTTTGTTTACGAGAGAGCGTTGTTGGAGCGGAAAGTTACAAATTAACTAGGGATGTGCCTTTAAAGGGAGCGTAACCTCTCTCAATGGTCACTATGTTTTCTCGTTGTTAGAGAACAGAGAAATAGTGTGTACAATATAGAGACCATTGAGAGAGGTAACGCTCCTTTTAAAAGAGAAAAAGTTCCTTTAAACAGAAAGAATACTTTGATATCTACCGTCAAAACGAAAAAAAGTGAAACATTTGTCAAAATTTTTGAAAATTTTTGACAAAAGTTCACAAGATTTTGAAAATTTTGAATTATGATATCTAAATGGGGTTGCTGGTTATTTTTTAGATAATAGGGTATTTGAGCATCTCTAAGCTTGCCTAATTTACCTGTGAAGAATAATTTTGAAATAAATCACTGTCAACGCTGTTTTGTGAAACTGGTATACGGTAGGATTTTCTACAGTATACCACTTTTGCAGCCTGATCTTTGCCAAGATCCAAACAGTGCAAATTCGCTATAGGAAGTCAGGTAATGCTATATATAACCATTATTAGACAAAAAAAGCTCGATGGCAGCAGGTTTACAGTAAGATTCTACAGTATGCTACAGTATACCAATTCTGTTGTGGAGCTTCCCAATTAATTTTTTTCACTTTTGTCGTGCATAACTGTATTGGGCAAACACATCCACAATGAAAAACCTTAGATAATACATCATCAAGATCGTGAAAAATGCTCAAACATGGAATCTTGTGAACTTTTGTCAAATTTTTTCAAAATTTTTGAAAAATGTTTCACTTTTTTTCGTTTTGACGGTATCTCTTCATCCCCTATCCTTCCGAATGTTCATCGATCCCATTCAATTCCAAGTGCAGAAGAGCCATTGCTGCTTTACGACCCATTCTAGGGGGGTATGACCCGAGGATAATATTGCGCAGGGTCCTGAGGGGATACACGGGGATACGGTAGATGATATTTATTGATATATTGTTATTTTGGGTCTCACCTTGTTCCCGAGGGGTACTGTAGATGGCGTTCATTTATTGATTGATTTCATTTCAGGTAGACTTCCTGCAACATCACATCTGCGGCTTCATCCGCCTCAAGACGGCAGCGGTGCTGGGTGATCTGACTGAGGTACGGTAGTGCATGGGTATACGGTAGTTTGGGGAAATTATGGATCGATAAGAATCATTCTGCTGTTTGGTTACTGTAATACAAAAATTTAATATTGATTGGACAATACGATAACCAAGCCGAATCGGCTGATTATCATAGCTTGGCGCTCGTGCCGATACCGTAATCTCCCGATGCCGTAATCTCTGAATACCGTATTCTACCGTAACCTACCGTAATCCTTATCAGGTTCCCGTCCCTACCCGTTTTATCTTCGTGTTGCTCGGCCCACTTGGCAATGCACAGCAGTACAAGGAGATTGGTCGCGCCATCGCGACCCTCATGTCTGATGAGGTGAGGCTTGAACTTTGATCTTTGAACTTTGATCTTCTGAGAGTGCAATCTGGAAATGTGGATACCAAATGTCAAGTAAATCTTTCTTTTCAGTATATTAATATTTAAATATTTAAAATAAATATCGATTATATGTAGATCTTCCATGACGTCGCCTTCACGGCACGCAAGCGCGAAGACCTCTTGGACGGTATCGACGAATTCCTTGACCAGGTACGGTATACGGTATACACAATGCATTACGGTAGTAGTCTGGTATCGATTCTAGGTTACGGTAGCAGCCTGATATCAATTTTGGGTTACGGTAGTAATCTGGTATCGATTCTAGGTTACTGTAGTTTCTGATATCTATCCTATGTCACGGTTGTGTCCCTGATATCGATTACTATCGCCTGACTGTTGCAGGTTACGGTACTTCCTCCGGGCGAATGGGATCCGAACATTCGTATCGAGCCACCCTCCACACTGCCATCACAAGAGAAACGCAAGAATGTATTGATTTATTTTATTGATTTATTGATTTTTAAGAATAATAGTATTCGATTATCGCAATTAAGTTCGCCAGCCTGAGCTGATGATTATTCTATTATTTCATAAATATCGAGGTTCTATTGGAGATTTAAGCAATTCGTAAACTCGATAAAGCTTCTCTAATGTAGACCCGAAATCACGTTACTCTTTGATAGCACGCTTGATACACGAAAACGCCGGGTAGTGAGAGCAATGATTTGATGCTTTTGTTGATTGATTAAAGGACGCATATTGATTGCGAGACTCGCTTTTATTAGTCTGATTGTGAGTCTAGTAGATCACCCATCTGAGATATATCAGTGAAAGCCTGTTGATTATTGATTGATTGAGGAAATGATTATTGATTGATTCAATTGATTGAAGGTCGGCAAGGAGTATCTGTTGGAAGAGGTTCCAGGCGCGCACACTGCGAATAACAGCAAGGAGGAAGCGCACGAGGAGGAAGGTGAGGGGAAGATCAAAGATCAAAGATCAACATTTGCTAAAGAAGTTGATCAGTGATAATATGTAGAGATCAAAGATCGTGAACCCTTGATGTTTCTCTCCACTGTAACTGCGAATTTATCGGATCCTTCTCAGAATTTAAATTTAAATAATGGCTGTGTGACATTGATGAACAAAATAAAATAGTGAAAATAGTGAACGACTCGGTGTGTAAAAAATAAGCTGCCCTTTGTCATTTGTCATTGTCACTTGTCTCATTGTCATTATCATTTGTCATTTTTCTCATTTCCAGGACACGGCAACGATCCAGCGCTGAAGCGTACCGGGCGTCTGTGTGGCGGTCTGATCGCCGACATCAAGCGAAAGGCGCCACACTATCTGTCGGATTTCACTGACGCCTTCAACATACAGTGAGTATTATTATTGTTATTATTATTATTATTATTATTATTATTATTATTATAATTATTATTATTATTATTATTTTTAAAATTACAATTATTTATCGCAGAGTATGCTTTGGCAAACGATTGGAAAGATCAGAGATAGCTCGTAAAATGAAGACAAACCTGGTTGATTCGTGCAGCACGATTCGTGTTTGATGAATCGTTTGGCATATTATTTGATTTGTCGAAGGATAGCTTTACGGTTAACTTTTTTATATTGCGCGTAAGACCTGATTCTATTATGCGTATTAGCAACGCTCTCTGTGTGGTATGGTGTACCATTTGTCGAAGGATAGCTTTACGGTTAACTTTTTTATATTGCGCGTAAGACCTGATTCTATTATGCGTATTAGCAACGCTCTCTCGTAGACAAAGAAAGCAAGAGAGTGCGCCAGAGCGGAGAGCTTCAAGTTAGCTCTGGTTGTGCCTTTAAGAGAGTACATCTTTTTCTTAATATACGTGCCAATTATGTATTGATCTTCCAGTTATCAAATTATCGATTGCCTAATTATCGATCGATATTCCAGATGTGTCGCCACGACTTGCTTCATGTACTTTGCCCTTCTCGCACCCATCGTCACATTCGGTGGTCTACTCGAGGAGGCCACCCATCAGAGAATGGCCGCCATGGAGAATCTTATAGGAGGTACGGTATATACTGGGCGAAAGTGGGCGGGGCTTAGCTTAGGGGTCTGTCTGTCTTTCTGGAGGCCTCTACTATGATATTTCCACTACCGCAAATCCTGTTTTAGCCATTATTGATTGATTTCTGAGTAATGATCGCTCGAAATAGAAGAGTTGTGCAAGTCAACAGTGATACCAGTGAATTTCATGTTTCACGGTCAGCATAAGCTTTGATTAAATCTCCGAATCTTCAATTCGTCTTCTTCTGACGAGGATCATTAATCAACAAGCATATCAATTCGCCTTTGGCCAGCCAAAGATCAAGGTCACTGGCCAGCCACTAATCGATTGAAATTGCAGGTTGCCTGTGTGGTATGGTGTACCATCTGTTCTCTGGCCAGCCACTGACAATCATCGGTTCGACCGGACCGGTCCTCGTATTCGAGACCATCGTGTACGATATATGCAACCGAATGGGCATCCAGTGAGTTGGGTTGGCAATCAATTGGCGGGAGGATATTATGCATGGGGTGGTTAGATATGACTACATTTAGATGAGTAGGCAGTGGGATTTTGATTCGAACGGTTTTATTTACTATTTTTTTAAATTTATTTTTTAATGCGTGCCATGTAGACATATTGACGTTCAACTGACAACTTGCGCTTTGATAATGGGCTTGAAGTATGAATCCGCCGGGTGATTCTCACATATGAAAAGGATTGATTCTCACCACTCGCATAGAAGTCGTGTGGCGCGATTTTATGTGACTGCACGTTATTGTTAGACATTTTTTTTCAAATTCAATCTCTTATTCATTGTAGTTTCACTAAGAAGTTGAAAAAGACTACACATTGTTGCTCCACTAATCAGTTGGCCTGTTATGATGTTCTTGCGACACGAAAACGCCGGGTGATTTTGAGAACGAAAAGCAACCGATGCTCTCCATACATTTTCGGTACCCTCGTCGTTATTTTGACATAGTGGGTAGATTTTCGAAATATGGTGGTGGATTTAGCAAAAATCGTTATTCCCGAGCCCAATTTCTTCCGTTTCGCATTAAGTAACCTGAACATGATATATTCTGATCATGAGGGCATGCAAAATATGGTTGTTATTGAGCGTATAAAAATCACTTGTTATTATTTGTAGAAGTGACTTTCTTGTTTTGCATGGTTCAGAAACTATGCCGATCTCTTTTATATATCATATAGCGCGCGGCGAAGGTCAGCCGGGTTAGAGAGAGTAGGCAGTGGGATTTTGATTCGAACGGTTTTATTTACTATTTTTTTAAATTTATTTTTTAATGCGTGCCATGTAGACATATTGACGTTCAACTGACAACTTGCGCTTTGATAATGGGCTTGAAGTATGAATCCGCCGGGTGATTCTCACATATGAAAAGGATTGATTCTCACCACTCGCATAGAAGTCGTGTGGCGCGATTTTATGTGACTGCACGTTATTGTTAGACATTTTTTTTCAAATTCAATCTCTTATTCATTGTAGTTTCACTAAGAAGTTGAAAAAGACTACACATTGTTGCTCCACTAATCAGTTGGCCTGTTATGATGTTCTTGCGACACGAAAACGCCGGGTGATTTTGAGAACGAAAAGCAACCGATGCTCTCCATACATTTTCGGTACCCTCGTCGTTATTTTGACATAGTGGGTAGATTTTCGAAATATGGTGGTGGATTTAGCAAAAATCGTTATTCCCGAGCCCAATTTCTTCCGTTTCGCATTAAGTAACCTGAACATGATATATTCTGATCATGAGGGCATGCAAAATATGGTTGTTATTGAGCGTATAAAAATCACTTGTTATTATTTGTAGAAGTGACTTTCTTGTTTTGCATGGTTCAGAAACTATGCCGATCTCTTTTATATATCATATAGCGCGCGGCGAAGGTCAGCCGGGTTAGAGAGAGACAGCGGAGAGACAATCGAGAGGCGGGGCGAGATGTAGAAGGCTACATCTCGTCCGCCTCTTGATTGTGACTTCCGTTCGTTAGCACCGTTTGTCATTTTCTTATGCAAGTACATTTTATACGCACAATATTTGTTAGTCTAATACCGGCAAGATGGCGCATTGTGGTTTCACTATTGAGATGTGCTTTCATGATGTTCTTGCGACACAAATGCGCCGGGTGATTCCGATTGGGAGAACTGACAATGATACAACTGATTCTCTCCTTTTTCGACGGTGTCTAACCTCCCACAAACACAGTGAGAGGGTGTGTGATCGTAGTGTGTAGTGTGTCTTGGGGGTATTACTGTAATTGTTTATTGATTTTTAAAAATCAATAAAATGTATCCCAATCTGAGTATTGTATATTAAGGTATCTCTCCTTCCGCTTCTGGGTGCATATCTGGACTGCGCTCATCATATTCGTCATGTGCATCACGGACGCCTCGTCACTGGTGGGTGTTATCGATTTTTTGATTGATTGATTACCGTAGTCTTTTAAAGTTATCGTAATCTTAGGTTACGGTGTCCATTAGATACAGTAATCTAGTTACGGTAGCCTGGGAGGACGATTAGGCAATCGAATGATAATATTCTAAAGATACCGTACTCCACAGTTACCGTAGTTCCCCCGCGATCTCAGGTCTCCTTCATCACTCGTTTCACTGAGGAATCGTTTGCCACACTGATCGCCGTTATCTTCATCTACGAGGCCATCATGAAGCTGTGGAAGATCAGAGGTGCGGTGGATCTTAAGTATTCATTGGTTTAGCGATTTATTGATTATTCGTTATTATTATTATTATTATTATTATTATTATTATTATTATTATTATTATTATTATTCAGGCCAACTTGACGTCGTGGAGTACAATCGTCTCGACGCCACAGCAATCTGTCGCTGTGTCGCCACCGAGACCAACATGTCCGACACCCATCTGCACAAGGCAGGCGAGATCATTGCGGCGCGAGGCTGGAATGTAACCATGACCGCGACCGGACCGGATTATGGCACGGTACGGAACCGATGATGGGATGGGTACTGCGGGCTTGGGTACTCCTGGGACCATGGGGGAGGGGAGGTGTGAAGCGGGTATAGGGATTGTGTTTTGGTTCGTTTGTGTGAGAATAGTGAAGTTTGGATAGATGAGCTGAGGTTATCGATCAATCAATAATCAATCAATCAATAATCATTGATCTATTTCTCTACAGGTCGGTCTCGATCAATGTCGTCTGATGTTTGGGCGATTCGAGGGAAACGGCTGCTACGCCCTCTACGACAAGCTCCTCATGTCCATCCTGCTCGCCCTCGGCACCTTTACCCTGTCCATGGTGCTCAAGGTGACCACTAGCTCCCGGAGCTCTTGAGCTCCGACTTGGAGCTCCAACTCTAACTCTGATTATTCAAATCACAAATCGATATCTTTTTTCAGAAGTGCCGCAACAGCTGCTACTTCCCGTCTCGCATCCGTCAGGTAGATATTGGATTTTTTTGGGGAATTCACTCAATATTATGTTTTTGAAAAATCGATAATTATTGATTTTCCGTGCAGATCCTGTCCGATTTCGCAGTGATGATCGCTATTGTGATCATGACGACGATCGATATCGTCGTCGGCATCAACACGCCCAAGCTCAACGTGCCCAGTACTTTCAGGGTGAGACTTTGGGGTTACGGTAGCGATATTTATTGATTTCTTTTTAGTAATAATAATATGAAGATTTATACGTCTCCATTAATAATAAAAAAATGAAAACGCGATTGGAATAGAAGTGGCCAAGTTCTGAGCCCTATTATTTGTACCCTAATTGATTGGGTGAAATACAAAAATGTAATACTTGCAAAATTGATTGATTATCGATTGATTATTGATCTACTTCTTTCTCTCTCTTTCAGCCAACCTGGGAAGGTCGTGGCTGGATCATCTCTCCCTTCGACGGCAATCCCCTGTGGACTGCTCCACTGGCCTTCATCCCCGCCCTTCTCGCCTGTATTCTCATCTTCATGGACCAGCAGATCACCACGGTCATCGTGAATCGAAAGGAGAACAAGCTCAAGAAGGTGGGTACTGTAGATCCGGGTATTTTGGGATACGGTAGAGTCGGGAATTGTGGGATACGGTAGAGCCGAGAATTAGGGGATACGGTAGATCCGGCAATTATACGATGGGACTACTTTATATATCTCAATTTCAAGAAGGTGTACGGTAGTCACTTTGTTTTTGATCACGCGCAAAAAGAGGGCGAAGTTTAGAAAATGATGGTAATGGTGTTTTAGAATACGATAACCAGACTGAATTTTGGCGATCGATATCATGAAGCAACGCCATTCTATGCCACCCACGTTATCAATCTGACTGAATGTACACGCCTACCGTAGTCTACCGTAGTTCATGACAATTGCAGAGTTGTGGCTACCATCTGGATCTGCTCGTGCTCTCCGTACTGATCTTCCTGGTCGGCTGGCTCGGGCTGCCCATCTACGTCGCCGCTACCGTACTCTCCATCAATCACATCAACTCGCTTAAGGTATACTGTAGTCACTTATTGATCGATTATTGATTGATTAATCGATTTTGATTGACTAATCGATTATTGATTGACTAATCGATAATTGATTGATTGGGGGGATACTGTAATCCAAAGGTACCGTAATCCTGTGCGCGTATTCCAGGTGGAATCCGAATCGAAGGCGCCCGGCGAGGTTGCGCAGTTCATAGGAGTGCGAGAGCAGCGCCTGACCGGCACCATTACCTTCCTGCTGATCGGTCTGTCCGTACTGGTGAGTGCTGGGTTTCTGTAGTCGGAGGAGGATTACGGTAGCCATTGCTTGATCGATGGAATACTGTAGTTGGTGAATACCGTAGCTGTCGATCGATGAACACTGTAGATATGATGAATATTGTAGTTGGCTACGGTAGCTTTTGATCGGTGAAATACTGTAGCTATCGATGTAGTATTGTAGATATGATTGTTGTAGTTGCATACATTTTCGGTACCCTCGCCGTTTATTTTTATATGGTGGGTCAATTCTCGAAATAGGGTGGGTTGATTCACAAAATTCGTTATTTCGCTTAAAAATAGTCATTTTTAGCTTCCTTTCCCTTAAAAAGAGCCTTATATAGTGGGTCAATCCTCGCATTGCGAGGGTATGGCAATGTATGTTGTAGTTGGCTACGGTGGCTGATCATCGATCTCGGGATCAATTTAGCTATGGATCAATCAATATTCTTGTAGATGACGAAAGTGCTCGGCCTCATTCCGATGCCGGTCCTGTACGGCGTCTTCCTCTACATGGGTATAGCGGCGCTCGGCGGCATCCAACTCTTCGACCGTATCCTGCTCCTTCTGATGCCCATGAAGTACGGTAACAGTATTTATTTATTGATTTATTGATTTATTTATTCATCGTACACCACAAGGGTGTTTCAGCAAGTACAAAGTGTTCGAGTGCAAGAAAATATGTGAAATATCAAAAGTTATTAAAAGAGAAGGAGATGGTGATGGGGGAAGGTGGGAGATCTATTGATCACGCCTCCTGCTACGGTTAGGAGGGGAGGAGCCTCTAGTGTAGTACCACACGAGCGATCGTGAACTGACTTTATTACCCGAAATATTGGTTCATTTTTGCACTACAGGTACCAGCCCGACACGATTTACATCAGACACGTGCCCATATCCAAGATTCATCTCTTCACGCTCTTCCAGGTACGGTAGTTGCGAGATTACGGTAGATCTGGGCAAGGTACGGTAGGCTATGGATTATCAATTGCAGGTTGCCTGTCTCGCCGTGCTCTGGGTGGTTAAGTCGATCAAGATGACTTCTATCGCCTTCCCTGTCATGGTAAGAGCTCGGTTCCTCCTTAATCAATCAATAAATAGCAGGGTTACGGTAGCTAATAGGCGTAATCAATCGATAATTTCAGTTGGTGATCATGGTGGGCGTTCGTAAGCTCATAGAGGTCTTCTTTACCAAGAATGATCTGAAGTATCTGGATGACCCGATGCCCGATTTCCACCTGCGCAAGAAGGAGGACCAGAAGAAGAAGCTGGTCGAGGTACGGTAGTTTGATCTTTGATCTTTGATCTTTGATCTCTCATCTTCAGGGAGAACCGATTGAGATTGATCTGGACGAGAATCAGGCGACCATTCATGCTGTCAAGACTGAGGTCAGTTGGTGTACTGTATGAGTAGGAGTACGGTATCGATTATTGATTAAATGAGGCGATTATTGATTTGCTAATGGTTTCAGGCCCATTTGCATATCCCGATGACCTCAGGCAACGTGATAAAGATCCCGCTCGCTGCAATAAAGGAGCCCAGTCACTCGATCAATATCTCCAAGGAGGTACGGTACTTTGATTGATTACGGTAGATATGATCATGTGAAGATATTATTGATTGATTGAGCTCAGTAATATCTCAATCAATCAACAATCGATACCGTGGTCATTTGAAGATAATATTGATTGATTGAGACCAATAATATCTCAATCAATCAATAATCGATACCGTAATCACGTGAAGATGTTATTGATTGATTGGATGCAGGTGAACAACTCGGGCATGTGGAAACACATTCAATCGGTGGACTCGAAGAATTCCCTGAACAAGATGGCGCCCAAGAACAGGCATTGATTGATTTATTGATCTATCGTATGATATATTGATCGGCTGATTATTGATTTTTAATAATGATTATTGATTGATTGGTGTGTTTGCAGTGACGTCGAGTCGGCTCATCTCGCCCAGCCAGAAGAGGACGAAGACGCGATCATGATCAAGGTGAGAGATTAGTATCATCGAGCAATAAATCAGTTTTATCGATCGATCAATACTATAACGATATACAATCTATACTCGTATAAAGACATCTTTGATCGATGGATTTGATACCTTTTTTTAACGTTCGATGATATTATTATTCTAATATCACATGGGTGTATCAACTAAATAAACTGTTCATGAAATAAATAAATAAATAAATAAACTATTATTCATTCCAGGTCATTCGTCCATCTCCCCATGGTTCAACGCAGAATGTGAGTCAGGACGAGGCTAAGCCACTGCTGACGAAGCGCAATCCTTCCTCACACCAAGACTCACCCTAGATCGATATTGATTGATTACTAATCGATATTGTGCTGTGTCCATTGAGGCCCAAAGATACCGTACCTGGTGGATACTGCGTAACCCATCGGTCGATCGATATTGATTGATACAGTAATCCCTCTTTTCAATGTCGTATTATTATCGATTTATCGATCGATATTGGTCGATACCGTAATCCAAAAATAGCCTACTCTTACTGACTCTCATTACCACTCCACACGGGGACGCCAGTCATTGTTTCCTATTTGAATAATTGATTCCATTTTTTCATATTTTATTCTTGTTTTGTTGTGTTTAGCCGATATAATCTCCTCTACCGTAACCCGCTCCAATCTATCGTAACCCCTCATCCTAGTTACAGTATCCGCCGCCACTATTCCTGAATCCAATCAATATGTTCCAAATTTGCTCTTCTGTCTCTCATCAATTGAAATGGTCTCGAAAAACATCCATTCTTTGGTTATTCAATAGTTTTATGCAATATATCCATCCCGCCACTCTTTGGTTTCAAACTTAGTTTGTAAAATCTGTTAGGCTCATTTCCCAATTTTATGTTAAACTCTTCATATAGTTCAATATTACACCTAGTTATTGTTCAACTAATCGTTCTTATTATAGTCAATCTTTAAAATCCCAGTACAATGTTTTCTCACCGTTTGCTCCGCCCATTTTACCTATTATCGATTTTTTTCTATTTCAAAATTTTCATGTTAGGCTCCACACTCTACGTTCTTCTATGCAGAATTTCGAGTATCCAGAAAGCACAGTCAATTTCCATATTTCCTGTATTCATCAACCACCCTTTTACGAACATTAATCATGAACTAATCGATAATTAGCAATCAATACCGTAATCCTAATCAATACCGTAACCCCTCAAATCCCGGCCCCCTTTCCCGTCCATCTCCAAGATGCGTAGTCTTTCCTCGTGAACTACTCTCCTACAGCAACATTTATCCTACCTAGATATGAGATTTTTTCGTAAATTCAAAATTATGTTCATTTTTTCAATAATAAATGGATTGTCGTGTAATAAAGCAGGAGTTATAATTATTTTGATGTTTACGAATGGAAATGCAATGAAATGAGAAATGGTTTAATTATAAGAATTTTTAATCGAATATTTTTAACCAACACAAGCTATCGAGCACTTTCATTTTTCATAACTTTTGATCCAGGAAAGCAATCAACCTGATCTTTTCAGTCAATGCCACAGACTTTATCAACGAATATATCCATGATGTGTTAGTGTAATTAAAACAGTTCACTGTGATGACGCAATCGAAGTGCACTTTTCTGAAAATTTATAGTTCTTTTCACAGCGGTTCATTGCAGGAAAATCCCTACATTTAACTTTGACTTGAAGCCTCCCGCACTAGAATACCATTTTTGTGTTGATAGAATCAAAAGCCCTAGCAATGTCCAGCAACAGCAAGTAAATTGGTAAATTACATTCCCTACAAATTGGTAAATTATATTCCCCGTGATAAACGTTTATTGCAAGCTTTGAAGCGCATAAAACAACTGTGTGATGAAAAAAAATGTCTTTGCTGCTAACAAAAGATTGCATCGGCCGGGAATCGAACCCGGGCCGCCCGCGTGGCAGGCGAGCATTCTACCACTGAACCACCGATGCTTGTTAGGGAAGGGTTGTGGAGCTGAACATGAGAATGGAGTTTACTAAAGTACATTCTTATTCTTATTCTTATTCCATCATATTTACAAATCACATGAAATGGAATGACATGAGGGGAACGATGGATGTCCTTCGCTAGTAGCAGAGATATCACACATTGATTGATTAAGGTTTTATGATATAATATTTCTATTTCAGATGACTCAGTTATGATTCAGCAAGGGCGACTCTGGTTTATATCAAGCGAAGACTAGCTAGGACTGTTTTTATTATTTATTCGTGAATAAATATATGCTGTTGCTTCTTGTACTTTGTAGCGAAACCGCTACTTAAATCATAATTAATTAGCGAACATTTATAAATAAAGTCAGAATGCGATAGTAAGTTGTCTGCAGCTGACGGCAAGTATACAGTAAGACAGTGAGATTCAAATTCATAAGCGTTGAGCGTCTCACACAGAATACTACAGTAAGATTGTCGCTCTCACAATTTCACTTCTGGCCTATGAATTCTCATTAATTCTACGTCAGCGGCTACGTTCACGCCGGTTTTTCCTTTATTCTATCACAATTATTGCTCCATATTGTTCTATTCTCGCCATATCACATATTCTCGTCAGTACTCAGATTATTGCTGTTCGTTAGACCTCATAATCAGACAGAAAACATATATGAACTCTATTCGTCATAGCTCAGAAAATTACCTCAAATCAGATGAAGTTCTCCTGCTTTCCCTTCGTCGTCTTTCCCCTTTTGCCCACTTCATTCTCTAGCTATTATGTTGTTTTAACGCTAATTTCTCGCTCACTTAACTTCGTTATATTGTGTTTAATTACCCAAGTTTGAGGTCGTACGGCGGACCCCCAGACTTGCCCCAACTACCCCGATCAACCCAAGCAGAACACATACCCAGAGGAAGAAGGTTACGACCCAGAACTCTGAGGTTTAATTGTTTCATACTATCAGACTGATCTCATATAAGTGAATTCCCCATTGTAGTATATTCAGAGTAAACATAATTAATAAATATTCTTTTGTTAATTCAATTTCTCGTTCATTCACAATACAGGGAATCACAGAAGGAGACATTCTATAGTATTTTCATCATCTTTTCTTATATTGAACCTAGTAAGTAGTCAAAGTATCCCACGGGATCGACTATATGGTGCATTGGTCCACATAAGAATCCAGATTCGGCCGAGTTATTAGTCTTACGCAGATTATAGCTTCATAAGAATCATATTGTTCATCATCAGAATTCATCAGATCTTGATATCCACGGATAAAACAGATCAAACCTTTCATTCATTCTCTCATATCATCATTCATATTAGACCCGCGTGGCAGGCAAAGTCAGTATGAATACCGATCGCAGTGAATACAGAGTTGACTATGAGCTAATTGAGACTACCAGAATACAACTCATAAAACATATTGACTTACTCACAGAGACTATCAGAGAGATCATAAGATGCAAAACTCGAAATGACCATCAAGATCTAAGTGAGAAAGTTGATGAGATTGATCTTGATATCAGAATAGAAACAGATGCTTATTCACATTTGTGGCAGAAATTGGAGGATAAGGTCAGATCTATCGATCAAGAAGAGCTACAGAGAAGAGAACTTAGGACTTTCAATGCTGTGAAAGGTCATGTAGATGAAAGATCCAAACCCTCAGATCCAAAGGCTCTTGATTCATTCTCGATTCGTATGCTCAATGCAGCAAAACTAGCACTCAATAATAACTCAGATTCAATCATCAGAGCACTCAAACTTCAAGCAGCGGCTGTCAAAGAAGAAGAAGTGTATCATGATGTACCAGAAGATCAGATTGTATCGTATGAGAAACCACCTCTTCCTGTACTCAGTGTGCCGATATTCGATGGATCAAACAGGTCAGAATATAATATCTTTATCAAACTATTCACATCACTGATCATGGAAAGGAAAGGTCTTCAGAATACACAGAAACATCTATACCTTGAAGGGTATCTCAGAGGTGAAGCACTAAAGGTGATCAAACCCTATCCAAGAGATGGTTCATTTCTATCAGAAGCTCTAGAAGCGCTCAAAGATGAATATGGTAGTCAGAAAGAAACAGCTGCATATATCTATCAGACTATTCATAGAATAAGAGCCAATTCAGACAGAGCGAATGATCAGATAGATTTGGCCAGAGAGCTTCTCGCTTTGGCTCAACAGCTGAAGAACCTGGGAGAAGACTCAAATATCTCTTGCTTGATTCTCATAGACAAGTTCGCGCCAATATACAGACGCAAACTGCATGAGGCAGATCAGAATAAGGAGGCTATACCTATGCTAAAATTCCTCATCAGTCATATCAGAAGCGAAATCCAACTGGATTTAGCATCAGGTACAACAGATCTCAGAGATATCAAAGATGCAAGGCAGAGTTGTTATGATAATTCCATGAACTCATACGATCATTCTTCTAATCAATATCATACATCATTTCAACCTCGTATCGATCCATTCATGAACAATGGTTATCTATCGAATCCTTCAATAACACCATCAAATCCATTTCATCCATCAAATACTTCCAATCAATCAGATCAAAAGAAGACAAATCGTCAACCATTATGTGTGTTCTGTGGGAAGCACCCCAACCCTAGTGTGTGTAGATGTGTCCCCATGATCAAAGCTAGACAGGAGATAGTACAACAGAAAGGACTCTGTCCTAGATGTCTATCCTCAGAACAACATTCAAATTGTAATCAGAGTTGCTCCCTCTGCAGTGGTCCTCATCATGATGCAATATGTTTCGCAAGTATAGCTAAGGTCACAGGACTAACAATATCAGTCAATCACACAGATAATCAGAACACACAAACATCCAGACTACTCACAGCAAAAGCAATGATATCAGATAGTAGTCAAAGAACAGATCGAACGAGACGCAAATCAGAAGAAATCGATATTCTTCTAGATACTGCTCAGATGAATCTCATTTCTAAAAGTGTCGTGCAGAAGATGGGAATCAAGCCTTCGGGAAGCAAGGTTCTCACGCTGTCACTGGCTACTGGAGTCGAGAAGGAGCCGCAGTGCTACGACATCGTCAAGGTCAAGGTTCGTAAGATTGACAAATCTTATCATTGCATAGAGGCTGTGGTGCTGGATGGCCCTGTCACCAGCGCCATACAAGTACGTAGTCTGTCTACAGAGGATCTCAACTATATCAGAGTAAACAAATTCAGATTGGCTGATAATCCCAACAGAAATGGTACTATTAATCCTCAGTTGCTATTGGGTGTGTCAGATACTCTCTCATTGATTCATACTCTATCCAAGCATACTCTTCCGAGCAGTCTAAGAATCCATGATACAGCAATTGGATTGGTCATGGGAGGCACACAATCAGAAAGTAGAGCTCAAGAAGAGCAACTCAGTATAAATCAAATAGCTATAATCAATACTATCAATCAGAGTCTGTCAGTTGGAAAAGATGAAGTTGAACCTCCTGAAAATGACCCAGAATTCATCAAACGAATGAAAGAACATCTCGGTATCGTAGATTGGTCAAAGACTAAGACCAAATCAAGTCAACTGAAAAGCATGAACAAGAAGATTGACAAAGACTCATACAACAGAATCGAAACAGACAATATCAAATCAAGACCTCGATCAGATATCAATCACTCTCTCATCAACAAATTCAAGCATACTATTAAGGCACAGAAGAATCAAGAAGTGAATGTATCAGATCATGCAAGGGTGATGGCAGATCACGGAGTGCAGTCTGTGTAACCGGCCTCTCCGTGATTTCATGGTGATGACACATATTCAGTGTTACCCATTGCTATCCATTTGCATTTGTTTATCTTAATTCCATATTCCATATCTATTCAGTATACATAGTAATCATACATATTCATAATACAACCCCAAACATATACCTATATCATATATCGTTCTCACAAAAGATCAAAGATCACCCACAACTATTTTCTCCTCTTCAAAGAGGGGGAGGGAGTCCAACGACTCTCAAACTCAAGAATCATACATACCATAATCAGACAATCAAACAACTAGACCATATTTTTTTCGATTTCCAGATAGAATCATAAACATCATAATATCCTTTCTTTCAAAATGCATCTTTTCAAACTCGCCGTGGGCGATCTTCAGAAAGGCGGGAGTGTAGCGAAACCGCTACTTAAATCATAATTAATTAGCGAACATTTATAAATAAAGTCAGAATGCGATAGTAAGTTGTCTGCAGCTGACGGCAAGTATACAGTAAGACAGTGAGATTCAAATTCATAAGCGTTGAGCGTCTCACACAGAATACTACAGTAAGATTGTCGCTCTCACAATTTCACTTCTGGCCTATGAATTCTCATTAATTCTACGTCAGCGGCTACGTTCACGCCGGTTTTTCCTTTATTCTATCACAATTATTGCTCCATATTGTTCTATTCTCGCCATATCACATATTCTCGTCAGTACTCAGATTATTGCTGTTCGTTAGACCTCATAATCAGACAGAAAACATATATGAACTCTATTCGTCATAGCTCAGAAAATTACCTCAAATCAGATGAAGTTCTCCTGCTTTCCCTTCGTCGTCTTTCCCCTTTTGCCCACTTCATTCTCTAGCTATTATGTTGTTTTAACGCTAATTTCTCGCTCACTTAACTTCGTTATATTGTGTTTAATTACCCAAGTTTGAGGTCGTACGGCGGACCCCCAGACTTGCCCCAACTACCCCGATCAACCCAAGCAGAACACATACCCAGAGGAAGAAGGTTACGACCCAGAACTCTGAGGTTTAATTGTTTCATACTATCAGACTGATCTCATATAAGTGAATTCCCCATTGTAGTATATTCAGAGTAAACATAATTAATAAATATTCTTTTGTTAATTCAATTTCTCGTTCATTCACAATACAGGGAATCACAGAAGGAGACATTCTATAGTATTTTCATCATCTTTTCTTATATTGAACCTAGTAAGTAGTCAAAGTATCCCACGGGATCGACTATATACTTATTGTTGTTATTGCAATTTAAATAAAGATCGACAGAGAAGGGAGTAGAGAGGGAACGGTGGTGAGGGAATAAAGAGGGAGAAGGAATTTTGAATTGATATTATAATTGGAGGAATTTTAAATAGATATTCAGATAAATAATAGATAAATAATAAGTGATTATCAAGAGACAGTGTCGTTCCGAGTTGACAATGAGAGAGAAAGGAATGGATAGATAGACACATAAGGGTCACTGATACTATAGCTCCGTGGTTCAGAGGTTAAATGTCCAATGTTCCCTCCGCGCCCCGCGGGTTCGAGTTCCCCTCGAGCAGTGATTTTTGATCAGTTGTTTGTCTTCCCGACTCTCGACTTTATCGATGACTTTCTCTTCACGGAGATACAGTATTCTTTCATCCTAAGGTTTGTGGAATTCCATACGAGACCTTGGTGAACTATTCTCACTCGAGCCTGGCCTGGGGCCTGGGGTATCCCTTTAAAGGCACACCCCAAGCTAATTTTGCTCTCCGCATTGGCAATGCTCTCTCGTAGACAAAGAAAGCGAGAGAGTGTGGCCAGAGCGGAGATTTTCAAATTAGCTTGGGGTGTCGCTTTAAAAGAACTTTTTATCTCGGAAACTCATGATTAAGACTGAGAATTCAAAAATATTCATACGCAAAGGAAATAAGTGATGTGTCCAAAACACGACCGGGCTGTACTGTATTTTAGATGTCATCAAGTACTACCCAACAGAACAGCATATACATACTAAAGAAGAAAGCAGCGTAGGTTTTGAAATTCATTTGGTTAGCCGATGAAAGTATCACCGAAATGATAGAGCGATGTAATGAAGAAATGTTAATGGTGAAACATAACTCTAACTCACGGCGTTTCTCCAACACGGGGAGAACGATCAATGCAAATTTTTTTCTCTCACATTTCCGCACATCTCTCTTTTTTCGCTCTTTTTATTTATTTTATTTATTTATTTATCCATCAGTTAAAAGCAAGAATAATGAAAGAATGAAGCAATAAGGGAGTGATGAAGTTCCGTCGCTTTAAGCGATTTCGGTTGGCTGTTCTCGAAACGCTACATGTCTTGCCGTATCCTATTGCTTTCCTCAATTAAAAAAAAGCGCACCCTTCCTGCACGGGCTTGAAGGTTCATTGATGTTTCTAGAGGTCAATAAGAAGAATCGGAATACATTAATTGTAAATAGTGCAGGGTAGGTAGAATATCTTTTGCTACCTTCCTGTCTTCACAGTTTGTTCACGAAAATATACGAGGGACTCCACCTTTAATGACATGATAATGGAAGAATATACTTGAATCATGCATGGATAATGAGATTCCATGCAAGATTACGGAAAATGATCAAGAATTGTGAATTACCAATCATGCATCGAATTGTCGGATCATGTATGATTTTACTTGTATCCGTGATCATGCCAGGAATCAAACACCTAAGAATTTTTTTTAAATTTGTTTTATTTTTATTTTTAAATAATATCTATTTTTGTGAATTATTTCTGACGCGCTGCTCTAATGTTAAACGTTTCAATATATTTTTTTGGGATAGTGCTGCTGCCCTACTAACTTTATCCCTCCCTGTGCATTTTCATTGTTACCTTGAACGATAAGTGTAGTCAAAAATTTAAATTTATTCATATCAAGTACTAGATGAATTGAGGGACGTAGTCTGTAGTAACTAAATGTAGGAAATAAAAAAAAATAAAATAAAGAGTTCTGTTTAAACTTTCATGGGACCGGAAAAGTTGAAAAGGCAAAAAAAACGTTTAAAGTCACACTAGTGATTTGAAACTCCCAACCCCGGCAATGCTCTATCGCTTTCTTTATCAAAAAAAATTTTCTCGGTATGTACGTTTGAAGTTCAAAGGCTCGTTAAAACGCGTGATTTGTATGCCAACTGGAAAAAAGGCAAAAGAAGTAGGTCATATTATTGCAAGGTGATGTCGGCAAGGAGATGTACATTGTGAATCAAGGTGTGCTACAAGAAGTCGGAGGAGATCATAATGAGAAGGTTTCAAGAATAGCTTTCTTTGTATGAATTACAAAAATCGCAATAAATTGCATTATTTCCCTGTTTTAAATAAGTTTACTCCATTGCCCATCAATTTATGTACTATATTTTTTGAAAGATAAAAAAAAAAGTTTCACAGGTGTTCGCGGAACTCAAGCAAGGCAGTGTCTTCGGCGAAATCGCTCTACTCGCGATAGGTTCGTATCTTATGCAATTTCAAAAACTTATCAGAGCGGAGAGATTCAAATTAGCTCTTGGAGTTACTTTAACAAAGCAGAATTCATTTATACATTCATTCATACCACAGTTACCAAGAGTTCGTTTGGTCGAGGGATTTGGTATGCAATCCATCAATCAATAAAAATGAGGAAAAATCAATAATAATCATTTAAACTGAGTATTTTTCAGGCGGAAACAATCGTCGTACGGCATCGATTCGTGCTAAAGGCTACGCTACTCTCTTCGTACTAGCCAAGCAAGACCTTCAAGGTTTAATAATATTATTAATATTAATAAAAATCAATCAATATATTTTAGATGTCATCAAGTACTACCCAACAGCGCAGCATATACTAAAGAAGAAAGCAGCGTAGGTTTTGAAATTTATTTGGTTAGCCGATGAAAGTATAACCGAAATGGTATAGCGATGTAATGAAGAAATGTTAATGGTGAAACATAACTCTAACGAACAGTGTTTCTCCAACGCGGGAAGAACGCTCAATTAGACTTGCCGCTCCCTCACTTTCCCGTACTATCTTTCTTTTTTCGCTCTACTTTTTTCTGTTCTCGAAACGCTGTGTAACTGCATGATTTGTCAAAGCTATCTTGCCGTATCGTATTGCTGAATTCCTCAATTTTCAAAAAGCGCGCCTTTCTTGCACGGACCTGATGGTTCATTGATGCTTCTAGCGATGAATAAGATGCATAGGAATACAATAAATAGTGTATTGTCCGAATGAAAAAGGAAGGCCGTTCTGCAGAACCTAATTGTTGTAAATACATAAATAAAGAGTTCTGTTCTAACTTTCATGGGATCCATAAACTTTCATGGGGCCCGAAAAGTTGAAAAAAACACATAAAAATCGATTGAAGATTGTGAGGTATGAGAACGGCTGAATAGGCCACTCTACTCGCAGACGCTATCCGGCCACTGTCAACGCGTACAACCTTTTGCCTGCTCCCTTTCGGGCCTGAGCCATACGGTCGTTCTTATCCACCCGGGTAGAACTTCCCTTCCGGGATGCACACCCTAGTGACGCGTCGCTTGGCACGGACGTCCGGTCGTCGTAGACCGAACACCATCCAGTCATCCGCTCCTCACTCACTCCACTTCAATCTACGGCCTAGAAGCTGGCTTACAAGGTACTACCCGGAGTTGTAAAAAAAATTTGGTAAATTACGCTATGGGAAAGTTTTTGTTGGAAATATTGTTTGAAAAATAATCAAAACAGAAACAACGATATTGGAAATCTCGCTTGGAAAGTGCAGTATCGAGAACCGATCTATTGGGAAGGATAAACTCGGAATGACTGTGCTCGGAATTAACTTATTAAGAACAATGATGTCAGAAGAACGATTATGCAAAGCGATTTTGAGAAAGTGCGATTTGGGAAGTTTTTTTCTGGAAGTGTTCTATTTGTAAATTTTATAGGTAAATGAGACAATTTTGTATGCAATACTAGGCTAATGACAGATTTGAATACATAGCAAGACAACAAAGATCAAGAAATCGAAGGTGCATGCGCTGTACTCTGAGCGATTATATTGAGAAATTATTCACGAAATAATGATTCCCATGAATTACTTCCCAAAGATAACTTTTAAGAAAACAATTCCGAAAAAAAACTTCCCAAATCGCACTTTCTCAAAATCCATTATCCCGAAATGAATATTCCATTCTTCTCATTCCGATTAATTTCTTCCCAGCAGAATCATTCCGAGTGGTCCATTTTCACAAGGGAACCACAAATGTCGCGGACACTCAGTGCTAAATTCGTTGACACAGGTCGACTAGGACCCCCCAGGGGGTCACAGAACTGTTTTGAAATGTCCGCATATTTTCTTCTTTGGTACCGAAAATCGATTATGAAAATGTGATGGAAATTTGGGCGCGAGCCCCGTGGAATAGTGTCAAACACTCAAAGAACACAGTCTGTGTCCTCCGTAGCCAAGTGGTTGGAGTGCGGGATTAGCTTTTGGAATGTCGTGGGTTCGAATCCCCCCTTGTACAATTTCTTTTGCTGTATTTTTTCTTTGCTTTCCAACATGCAGTTTCAAAGTCAAATTTCATCTTCAACAACAACGATTGGCGGGCATCGTGCCTGAAACAGGATCCATGGACGCTATACGGTAGAATTGACGGATTTCGGTATAAGTGGTGAATACGATAGCTTTTGTTGCGTAGATCGGATACGGTAGCATGGATAGGATACAGTAGTATAGAACTGGAAGGGCCGGTACCTGTCTTGCCGTAGTAGGTGAGCGCCTCGATGTCCTTGGCGCACTTGATCCACCTGAACTCCCTGCTCATGACTGCTAGACTCTTGCATCCTTCTCCTTTGTTGTTCCTCTTCCTCTTGCCCGAGCGATAGAAGGTGTATGCTTCGTCCTTCTGGGAAATACATGTCGTGAGGGAGAATAAAAACAATCAATCACAAACAATAAAATACTCACCATCGCCTTTGTCCACAGATGCCGTTGGTTCTTCAGTAGAGCACTCGGTTCATCGAAGTCCCACTCCACATCACTCTCTTCTCCCGTGTCTTCCTTGACCGTCTCCACCTTTTCACGCACCGTCAACTCTCCCGCCTCCGCTCCACGAAGCATCATTACGATGCGATCAACCCACCTCATCTCCGACGCTTTGAGGGAGTCACGAGTGAAATGGGAGGAGAGGGAGAGGTCGAAGGTGAGGGCGATCTGGACAGAAACAGCCTTGGCAGACACTGGGTCATAGTCGAACTCCATTCGAGAAGAAAAAAAAATCCGTCAATTCTACCGTATAGCGTCCATGGATCCTGTTTCAGGCACGATGCCCGCCAATCGTTGTTGTTGAAGATGAAATTTGACTTTGAAACTGCATGTTGGAAAGCAAAGAAAAAATACAGCAAAAGAAATTGTACAAGGAGGGATTCGAACCCACGGCATTCCAAAAGCTAATCCCGCAATCTAACCACTTGGCTACTGAGGACACAGACTGTGTTCTTTGAGTGTTTGACACTATTCCTCGGGGCTCGCGCCCAAATTTCCATCACATTTTCATAATCGATTTTCGGTACCAAAGACATTTCAAAACAGTTCTGTGACCCCCTGGGGGGTCCTAGTCGACCTGTGTCAACGAATTTAGCACTGAGTGTCCGCGACATCTGTGGTTCCCTTGTCACTACAACTTCTCAAACGGTTTCTTTCGAGAATATAACTTTCAAAGTGACTTTGCCGAGAAAAAAATTACAACTCCGGGTAGTACCGCTTACAAGCGCCCGCCACGACGCTCCGTCGTTTGCAAAAGATGGAAGGGGTATATGAGTAGAGATAGGAAGGGACTACAACACAGTGAGAGAGAAGGGCCAGTGAGGGACTAGAGAGTATAGAAGTAGAGAACATGAATACGGTTATCTCTCCATTTACTATTAGTTTCATTTATTTTCCGTGATATCTAGGTTTGACTCGAAAAGGGATCTTCTTCGTCACAACGAGGGAACGATCCAAGCCATCTTGATCCCGATGCCTTCCGAAAATAAATGAATAAATACATACAGTAGCGGTCAAAAGTATTCGTCCAAAACTTTGCAATACCATAACTTTTGACTCAGATGAGCAAGTGAGGGGGGCTGTGGCTGTGGCTGTGGTTCGGTTGATCGGTTCGGTTGGTTTAGGCGGTTGGTTGAATAGGTTGAGGCGGATGTTGAAGAATATAAATGGTCAACTAAGCATCTTTGACCAATAAAATAACTAAAATGGAATAAGAGTGGGGCAAAATAGATCCAGAGACAAGAACATTTGACAATTCTTTTTTTGTGAAACCAACCAGCCCATCTCGTCCGAGATAAAATGAGATATTCGAAACATGAAATTGACAGGATGCCAGTAGAGGGAGCTCTTGCAACTTGTGTCTTCCGTGGCTAATAATTTTATTTTTCTGTTGCGATGGTTGTCCACGACTCTTTATGCGGTTGAAGCCTTTAAAGGTACGCCCGACCTAATTTAAAACTCTACGCTCTGGCAACACTCTCGATTTTTTGTCTACGCGGGAGTGTGACCAGAGCGGAGAGCATTCAAATTAGCTAGGAATGTGCCTTTTGAAGAGAAAAACTTCCTTGAGACAGAATACGTTGGCATCTATCTCTCTTCATCCCCCTGTCCTCCCATCCCAACTATTCACAAAACCCATTCAATTCCATATAATATAATATATATATTTATTCACCACAAGGTAAACGTGTATAAAACAATAAATATTAAACAAATGAATGAAGTACAATTTCTAGAAGGGGAATGAACATTGAATAAGAGTAAAATAATGATAACGGAGTCGTGGCCAAACTGATCAGTCATTGGTTTTTAAAAGTTGATTCTGTTCTCTGGTCGGCTAAGTAACCGAGCCGCTCGCAAGAAGAAACT
The DNA here is from genome assembly GCA_943737045.1 of Parapristionchus giblindavisi. Classification (NCBI taxonomy): domain Eukaryota; kingdom Metazoa; phylum Nematoda; class Chromadorea; order Rhabditida; family Diplogasteridae; genus Parapristionchus; species Parapristionchus giblindavisi. The sequence goes on from CALSFV010000342.1 coordinate 152,662, forward strand.
GTTATGCCTGTATTGGAAACGAGACCCGCAATTGGAGAAGTTTAATCCATTTCTAGTAACGTAGGTTTTGAAATAGTGGTTTTTATTATTTGAAATCCTAGTTTTCCCTCTAATTAGTTTGATGGACATTTTAATGTCAATGTTTAGCCTGCGCTGCTCGAGAGTGTCTAGACCGAGTTTTGTATTGCGTGCACTACTATTCGGCATGAATTGCCACGTATATTTGTGGCAACGTGCAAACAGCCTTCTTGTGAAATAATTCTGTACTTTTTCTAACATTTTAATGTCTTTTTTCTGGTAGGGATTGAATACTGTGCAAGCGCTCTCTAAAATAGGCCTAATATAAATTGAATATGCTTTTAGTAGAATTATCGGGTTATTTGTTCTTAGAGCTCGCATAATTATATGACAGGCTGATTTTGCTTTGATTGATACTGCTCTACAATGGTCTGAGAAAGTCAGGCTTCTTTGAATTATGAATCCTAGATCTTTGACAACTTCTTTTTGATTCAGATTATTGCCTTCAATAGTATATACTCTAGAAGGATTCGCTCTACCTAGGTGTAGGGAGTTACATTTATGGGATGCTAGAGGCAATTGCCAGTCGTTTGACCATTTAACAATAGTGTCGACTGCAACTTGTAGGGGGTGGGGAGGTTCACCCGTTCTACAGTATCGCCAGAAAGTAATCGGACACTTTTTCATTTTTTTATAACTTTTGATCTAGGAAAGCAATCAAGCTGATCTTTTCAGCCAATGTAGAGAATCTATCAAGGAATATTACCATGATGTGTTGGTGTAATTAACTTAGTTAATTTTTGCGTAGTGATGACGCTACCGAAGTGCACTTTTTTTGAAAATTCCCATTTCTTTAGTGAAAAGCCCTGTTCTTCGGGAACACTCTGAGAGTGTAGACCCCCACTAGGGCTGTACAGTCAAACAATCTGGAATGGCTCCGACTCCGATTTCAAGCTGTGGCAGGGTTGCAACTTTGAACTCCAAAATTTATAACTCGGCTTCTAGATGTGATAACGACCCGTTCTAAGCGCCAAAATGATGCTAGTGGCGAGTGATGTTTATCCCCGAAATATGGTAGTCATATCTCGTCATTTGCCCTCAGGGCGTAAAATAATTTTTTGTTGGGAGGACCGATTTTGAGACCCTACCGTTCAGAGGGCAGGTCTTCTAAAATTATGGTTTCAGCGCATGCAGCTTTGCAATGTATCATATATTTATTTCCCTTATTTTGGTTTGGTTCCGATTCCTTTCAGACCCGTAGTAAAAGTTATGTTGAGGTCTACTCGGTTGTAGCGAGTAAAGATCAAAATACAAAGATCAAAGATCAATGTTCAGCAATAGTGTAAAAACTTATGTGAACATCTCTAACATGCATAGGTGCTTTGCAAATAAGAAATTTCATCAATATAGGCCCAGGGATGAGAGCAGTAAGAGAGAAAGCACAAGAGTGCGCACCGAGTAGACCTCAGCATAACTTTAGCTATGGGTCTAAAAGGAATCGGAACTAAACCAATATAAGGGAAATAAATATATGATACATTACAAAGCTGCTTGCGCAGTATCCATATTTTTAGAAGACCCGCCCTCTGATCGGTAGGGTCTCAAAATCGGTCCTCCCAACAAAAAATTATTTTATGCCCTGAGGGAAAATGACGAGCTATGACTACCATATTTCGGGGATAAACATCACTCGCCACTAGCATCATTTTGGCGCTTAGTACGGGTCGTTATCACATCTAGAAGCCGAGTTATAAATTTTGGGGGTCAAAGTTGCAACCCTGCCACAGCTTGAAATCGGAGTCGGAGCCATTCCAGATTGTTTGACTGTACAGCCCTAGTGGGGGTCTACACTCTCAGAGTGTTCCCGAAGAACAGGGCTTTTCACTAAAGAAATGGGAATTTTCAAAAAAGTGCACTTCGGTAGCGTCATCACTACGCAAAAATTAACTAAGTTAATTACACCAACACATCATGGTAATATTCCTTGATAAATTCTGTACATTGGCTGAAAAGATCAGCTTGATTGCTTTCCTGGATCAAAAGTTATAAAAAAATGAAAAAGTGTCCGATTACTTTCTGGCGATACTGTAAATGATCTGTATATCTTTATGTCATCAGCATATAGGCGAGCCAGTACACCATCTTTTTGCACCAGTATGGGTAGTTCAGATGTGAAAATGAGAAAGAGCAAGGGCCCAAGTACTGAGCCCTGTGGTACTCCACTAGTTACAGGGTGACAGTCAGAGAGTTTATCTTTTACTCTAACTTGAAAAGTTCTGTTGTTGAGATATTCAGCAATCCAACGTAAGGTTTTAGAGGATAAACCAATCGTGTTGATTTTAGCTAGAAGTTTGGGGTGGGATACTCTATCAAATGCCTTAGCAAAGTCAAAATAAATAACGTCAACTGGCTGTCCATTACTAAGTGAGGCAGACCAATGTTCAAGTACTTCCAACATTTGAAGTTCACGTGATCTATGCTTTCTAAAGCCGTACTGTTCATCAGGGAATATTTCCAAAGTTTCACAATGTGATATTATAGACTTACTTAAAATGCGTTCAAAGACTCTACAGAAAAATGATGTAATAGAGATTGGTCTATAGTTAAGAGGATCTGAGAAAGGAGGGGATTTCTTCACAGGAGTAACAATGGAGTGTTTCCACTGTCTAGGTATGATTCCTGTTTCAAATGAAGTTCTAAAGATAATCTCTAATGGTTCTGCTATAGGGATGGATATCCTTTTAATGAAATTGAGGTTTATATTTTCTGGAGTTTTACATGAGGACTTTTTCCATCTATTTATAAGTTCACATATTTCGTGTCTTAGAAATAGTGGCTCTTCAAAATTGCCTATGTTTGGAATTGGTTTAGGGGTTGGGATGATACCGTTGTCAGTAGTAAAAAATTATTGATTGATTGGTGTGTTTGCAGTGACGTCGAGTCGGCTCATCTCGCCCAGCCAGAAGAGGACGAAGACGCGATCATGATCAAGGTGAGAGATTAGTATCATCGAGCAATAAATCAGTTTTATCGATCGATCAATACTATAACGATATACAATCTATACTCGTATAAAGACATCTTTGATCGATGGATTTGATACCTTTTTTTAACGTTCGATGATATTATTATTCTCATATCACACGGGTGTATCAAATAAATAAACTGTTCATGGAATAAATAAATAAATAAATAAATAAACTATTATTCCCTTCCAGGTCATCCGTCCGTCTCCTCATGGTTCAACGCAGAATGTGAGTCAGGACGAGGCTAAGCCACTGCTGACGAAGCGCAATCCTTCCTCACACCAAGACTCACCCTAGATCGATATTGATTCATTGCTAATCGATATTGATTGATTACTAATCGATATTGTGCTGTGTCCTTTGAGGCCAATACTGTACCTGGTCTATATTGTACAACCCATTGAACGATCGATATTGATTGATACAGTCATCCCTTGTTCAATGTCGCATTATTATCGATTTATCGATCTGATATTGGTCGATACCGTAATCCAAAATAGCCTACTCTTACTGACTCTCAATACCACACACGGGACGCCAGTCATTGTTTCCTATTTGAATAATTGATTCCATTTTTTTCAATATTTTATTCTTGTTTTGTTGTGTTTAGCCGATATAATCTCCTCTACCGTAACCCGCTCCCAATCTACCGTAACCCCTCATCCTAGTTACAGTATCCGCCCCCACTATTCCTGAATCCAATCAACATGTTCCAAATTTGCTCTTCTGTCTCTCATCAATTGAAATGGTCTCGAAAAACTTCCATTCTTTGGTTATTCAATAGTTTTATTCAATATATCCACTCTTTGGTCAAACTTAGTTTGTAAAATCTGTTAGGCTCATTTCCCAATTTTATGTTAAACTCTTCATATAGTTCAATATTACACCTAGTTATTGTTCAACTAATTTTTCTTATTATAGTCAATCTTTAAAATCCCAGTACAATGTTTTCTCACCGTTTGCTCCGCCATTTTTACCTATTATCGATTTTTTTCTATTTCAAAATTTTCGTGTTAGGCTCCACACTCTACGTTCTTCTATGCAGAATTTCGAGTACCCAGAAAGCACAGTCAATTTCCATATTTTTATATTCATCAACCACCCTTTTACGAACATTAATCATGAACTAATCGATAATTAGCAATCAATACCGTAATCCTAATCAATACCGTAACCCCTCAAATCCCGGCCCCCTTTCCCTTTCCCGTCCATCTCCAAGATGTGTAGTCTTTCCTCGTGAACTACTCTCCTACAGCAACATTTATCCTACCTAGAAATGAGATTTTTTTCGTATATTCAAAATTATGTTCATTTTTTTCAATAATAAATGGATTGTCGTGTAATAAAGCAGGAGTTATAATTATTTTGATGTTTACGAATGGAAATGCAATGAAATGAGAAATGGTTTAATTATAAGAATTTTTAATCGAATATTTTTAACCAGCACTAGAAATGACCGGTTTTTCGTAATCAACAGCAAAATATTATCTAGAATCAATTGACTATCATCAGGCGAACGCATCGAGTGTGTCACGCGTATATCGCTCTAGAATCTACTAAAATTTATTCACCCCCCCTAACTGGTCTGATAGGCTAGGATCTTTAAAGATAAACTGTTAATTCGTTTACATGAACAATTTGACCAATACAAATTATATCATCACAAACAATACAATGATAACAGTCTCTTCAAAAAAAGTTCAGATCGAAAAGACAAGTTTCATATCGATCAAAAATTCAACATCGATGAAAAATATGCGGATTACACTACATCAAAAATACACAATGAAGAAGGTTTTAAACAATACAATGAGAATCAATACAGTTATTGATTGGTACATATTGAGGTAGATCATTTGAATCGATCGATAATCGATTAGAATATCGATTAGACAGTCGTTTGGAATAGGTAGCTCAGCGCATGCTGAACGTTGAGAGCGCCAAAGTGTCCACAGAAGCAGAGGATAACGCTGCAATTATTGATTTTTCGATCGATATGCGTACAAGGAGATGGTCTCACCTCGCGGCAAGCAAACTGGATGAAAGTAATATCATATGCGAAGAAGAAAAATCATGGCGTGCAATGGCATACATAGACAGAAAATCAGCCCAAACTTTGGGTGTCACACTTGTAAAAACTCCGTCTCAAAACGATTTTTCGCCAAGATACCCAAGATATTTGCCACTGCATCACAGCCCCACTCATTCTCTTCACTCAGGAAACAGACATTGAATCGAAAAAATCGTTTTAAGACAGAGCTTCTAAAAGTGTGATCAAACTTGGGACAGATTATCTGGCTAGACTATTGTACGTCGGAATATTCGGACTTCATACATATATGGTCTTACAATTCCTTCAGCAGTGCCTATGCAAAATTTCACCTAGTTTGCTAGGTTAGACCAGTTAGTATGAGTAGCACAGCTGAGGTTCACTGTCTAAAAGCTATGGCCGAAACAGTGTTCCTCTACATAGCTTTTCATCATCAGTTCGATAATCAATCGATAGACAAGGGCGGAAACACATTATTGACTGAAATTTAACTTTACAGCAACTTTCGCATCGTAGCATGGGACAAGTTAGTATTGAGTACATTTGCATGATTCGCATGTTCTTTCAATTTACCTGTAAGCGAGGCGGAGTTCTTGCTCCTTGGCGTCCACTGACCACACGACACCAATGAGAACGCCGCAAGCGGAGACAATGCCCGGAATGATGCCTGATATTATTGATTGATTTGGAGATATTATTGATTGATTTGGAGATATTATTGATTGATTTGGAGATATTATCGATTGATTGAAAGATATTATTGGTTTCAAGGTGGCATCCCACGAATATTTTCGCGTACAAACCGTGAAGACAGAAAGGTAGCAAAGTGATTCTGCATACAATACACTATTTATTTTATGTTGATTTAGCTTATTGATCACTAGAAACATCAATGAACCATCAGGCCGGTTCAGGGAAGGGCGCGCTTTTTGAAAATTGAGGAAATTCGGCAATACGTTTCGAACTTGCGTCAAACGGGTAACGAATCTGAATGTTTGCCACTGCGCTATGGGATCGATGAGTGGCTGCGGTAACTCTTCGCATATCATTTTGCGTTCGCACAAAAGGGGTGTAGTGATTTATGCGAGCATTCGGGGGCATCACCTTTAATCATCAACCATCCCACTTTAGCGGCGATGCGTGTTAATTATTATCATAGAGGATTGTCGATATATTGGGCGCATAATCGATCAGTTTTGTCGGTAAATCGAATCAAATGGCTAGCCGAACCATCAAATTTCGCGCCAAACAAGGAATTGCAATCTTCAAAGGAGCGTTATCTCAATGGTCGTCTCTTCATTGCGCACACTATTTCTCTGTTCTCTAGCAGCGAGAAAGCGCGTAGAGCGTTGAAGCGACCATTGAGAGAGGTTATGCCCCCTTTCATCCAGTGGAAAGTATCCATGAAAGTATTTTATGTATTTAAGTCTTTTATTCGTAACTCGATAAGTATTGTATGCTACGATCAAGTAATCGCAGCCTTCTTTCTTACCTCCTGAATTTATCATATGTTTAAACATTTAATTATAAATCTTAAAAATACCTTCCGAGGTCAGATAAATTTATTATTATTATACCATAAGCCATCGACAGTCCAACGAGCACTGAGCAGGCAGCGAACTCGAAGTAGAAGATCTCTCCTCCGGCCTCCTCCGCGATGCGTTTGTTAGATTGGGCGGTCTGAAAATTAAATTTTATTTAACCATTTAAATTAATGATATTAATAGATGTACAAGAATAAGTGTGTGTGCATGCACTTTAAAGGAAAATTTTAAAATAAATAAAATAAGAATATTTAATCATTTTGTGCAATAGAAGTTGTAGCCCAATTCTTTTCCTTGTTTATATATATATATATATATATATATATATATATATATATATATATATATATATATATATATATTTCTATACATATTTATATTTATATATTTCCTTGTTTATATGTAGAAATAATTTTGGCCGGCACTGTGATTATATTATACCAGGGAAGTCAATTGTGTCCAGTTTACCTCAATGTGAGCCATTGCATAGCAGTCTCGCGTCCGCTGAGCCTTGACTTCATAGATCGCGAAGCGACGACGCTGAAAAGTTAACCTGCAGTAATCAGTTTTTCGTTGCGGGAGTTGCTCAGTTTCAAACTTACGTCAGCGTTCATGTGCCTCGTTCCTAAGGGAACCGGCTTCGGCACGCCATAACCTGGACCACCTCGCGCCCTGGAACTGACGCAGTAAGCGAGGCCAACTGCAAAGATCAAAGATCAAAGATCAAAGATCAAAGATAAATATTATAACCCAATCTCCTATTCGTCCTTAATATCGATATTCAGTTTGAGCTGCCACTCCCCAACCGAAATCGCTCAAAGCGACAGAACTCCATCACTCCCTTATTATTGTTTTTTTCTCATTATTCATGTTTTAATTGATGGATAAATAAATATAAATAAACTAAATAAAGATTAAATGAACAAAGGCGGCTTACGGGAGAAAAAGATGGCCACGGTGATAGTCCAGATAGAGCTTCCGGGAAAAAGAGCCAGGATGGCAATCGAGAGGAAAACATGGTTGGTGAGCTGCATTGATTATCAGTTAATTTACAGTATATGTCGTTCATTTTGCTTGTTGAAACGTCTTCATGATGTATGATAAATAAATAAATAAAATATGTTTGTTGATGGTTTTTTGCGGTTAAACTCGACCGAGCTAATGTGACACGAAACTGATAAGATATGGCAACATGGGGGGGGGGGGTTATTTATCCAATTTTCGAAAAAAAAATAATGCGAGAGAGCGTTGCCAGACCAGAGAGTTCAAAATGAGCTCAGGTGAGCCTTGCATGTGTAAGTCTTTAAATGAGTGGATACGGTAGAATTAATAGATCAATCGATAAACGTCAACTTACTCCGAAATACTGGGAAATGCGTGCAGGGAAGATATTGGTGAACAAAGCCTGAAATTAATTGGTTCAGAAAATCAATAATTGGAAGAAAGTCGAAAAAAGTATTACTCACAAGAACCGCGCAGCAGAAATACGCAAGGGAACAGGAAACCGTGATTAATCGATGCACAGACGGATCAAAATCGAGCAGATACGTCGTGTCCCTGAACGAGAGAAAGATTACGGTAGCCCAAAGGATTACTGTAGCTCACAAGAAAATAGACAAAGAAAGCGAGAGAATGTGGCCAGAGCGGAGAGTTTCAAATCAGCTCGGGGTCTTCCGTTAAATTTTGATTTAACGCCCAAGCCTACTGTTCTCCTCTCAAATAGTTCGCCTCCGACCTACTCTGGTTTTTCCAACTAGTAGTTTACTTACGTTACGGACTAGCAGACTAGCAGTTTACTGTTAGTTTACTACTAGTGAAAGAACATTTGACGAAATGCATTACCGTATTATACACCACTTCTAGTAAACTTACGTTTAACTAGCCGTAGACTTGCAAGTAAGGCTAGTGGGAAGGATAAGTAAACTACTAGTTTGAAACTACTAGTTTGAAAATACCAGAGTAGTGGCGAGTTTAATCAATTTACCTTATGACACCGCCCGCGCAGTTGAACGAAATGTGGAGTGCGATGAACGCTTCGACGCACTGAAATTGATCTTTGATTTTTGATCTTTGATCTTTGATCTCTGATCTTTCACTCACCAGTTCTCCTTCCCTGAACTTGGAAGCGAACCATTTGGTCAAGAAAGTGACAACGAGTATGACCACCATGATTGTGACGAATTGCTGAAATAATTTAATTTAATTTAATTCAATTCAATTTATATACGCGCGGGGCGCAGCGATATAATATTGACATGATATTGATTCTCCAGATGCTCGACGGGGTTACTGGGGGTTTAAATGAACACCCCAAGCCAATTCTACTCTCCACATTGGCAATACTCTCTCGTAGACAAAGAAAGCGAGAGAGTGTGGCCAGAGCGGAGAGCATCAATTTAGCTTGGGGTGTCCCTTTAAATGAATGAATAGTAAGCACTTACCAATGCTTCAACAGTATATTCTCCGAGCGTCATCGGGTATAGATCCAATTCCTAAAATGGATTTATTGTTTTATTGATTCATTTCTTCGGGTGTTAAAGGCACACCCCAAGCTATTTTGAAACTCTCCGCTCTGGCCACACTCTCTAGCTTTCTTTGTCGACGAGAGAGTATTGCCAATGTGGAGAGTACAATTAGCTAGGAGTGTGCCTTTAAAGCTCGGGTGCCACTTTAATAAATGATTCAGGTTGTATTCAAAAATAGCAAGAAAAAAAGAAAAAGAAATCGAGAGTGTGTGTCAAACGAGGAGAGTTCTCGCTGATTTTCTTTTCTTTTCGTGACTTTTCGAAACTTACAAAATCAAGTTTCATGGAGTTATTACTTCTCACTATAGATGGATCTCCCGCCATGTATCGTGCCTGTCTAACGATCTGCAATCAATCGATAATCAGCGATCACAAATAATCTATCGATAATTAGAGATCACAAATAATCAATCGATAATTAGAGATCACAAATAATCAATCGATACTTAGCGATCACAAATAATCTATCGATAATTAGAGATCACAAATATCCAATCGATAATTAGAGATCACAAATAACCAATCGATAATTAGAGGTAAAAAAAAAATCAATCGATAATTAGAGATCAAAAATAATCAATCGATAATTAGAGATCACAAATAATCAATCGATAATTAAAGATCACAAATAATCTATCGATAATTAAAGATCACCAATAATCAATCGATATTTAGAGATCACAAATATCCAATCGATAATTAGAGATCAAAAATCATTAAGTAGCATAAGATTGAAGGCGGCACAGTCATGGTCATAGTCATTCGTGTTTTGGAGGGGTGAACAGAGTTTTCTCTTCTTCTCTTTCATTTGTGACATTAAAGGATCTCGCCACACTCTGTCGCCTTCTTAGTCTACGAGAGAGTGTTGCGAGAGCGAAGAGTTTTTTTAAAAAATAGTTTCAAAATTACATTGTAATTGTCGCTGCATTGATAGACTCCGACCCATGCGATTTGCGTCAGCATCATTGAGATGAAGAACGGCCAGAGATACGGAGAGGCCTGGAGCAAAGATCAAAGATCAGATTTTAAAATCATTTTGTTATAAAAGATCAAAGATCGGCTTTACGATTCAGAAGTTTGAATTACTAAGATCAGTAAGACGCAGAATCTATGCATGTTGTTTGGCGAATATTAAAGATGATCTACCAGAACCAGGATAGTTCAGGGAGAAGAACACAGTTAATTTTTGGGAAGAAGGTAAAAGATCAAATATCAAAGATCAAAGATCACTCGAACCTCGGACACATCGCGTCTCCATTCGCGCAACCGCTCGAACGGGATTGACTCACACCAGCCAACCGGCATGGCTGCTCAAGAGTGGGAGACTCTGGAATGATGATGGTAAAGATCAAAGATCAAAGATCGAAAGATCAAACGACAATGTAGTGACACCTTACGTTGACGAGCAGAGCAATGGAAGATGGTTACAGAAAGGTTACAGAAAGTTTCTTTCGGAAAGCAAAGGTGCGCGTGCGTATGCATAAAGGCACACCCAGGCAATTGAAGCACCACTCTGGCAACACTCTCTCGTTTTCTTTGTCTATGAGAGAAAATACGCTCCCTTTATAATAATATCTTTATGTGGGTTTAAGGTAAGCACGATAATGAGATATATAGAGAAGTAACAAATATCAAATTTAAATATCGAATGAAAGAAATAGGTAGAGGAAGAGGGACATACATAGAAGAAATTAACGATATCTGATAGGAATCGATCGTGAAGGTAGAGAATCACCCATGGGTAAGCACTATTGATGGTAGATCATTGACGAGGGCATAGATTTCTTTATCTGGACCCTCTCATTGCCCCACACTCTCTCTCACTCTGTCTGTGCTCTCTCACATTGGCCCTTCTCTGCCATGATCAAAGCACATATTATCGTCGTAGCCAGGGGAAGGGAGGGGATAGAAGTTGTAAATAAATCATAATTACAAATACGAGATAGGGGATAGTATCCTCAACTACCGTATCTTCAACCACTCTTATACTTCAATACAAACGTGCATTGAAAATCACAACCTTTCTAACAAGCCTGTAAGCCTGCACGCCGCATGGTCTTCGATTTTCAGAGTTTTTTTTTTGCTAAGTTTGGCTTTTTACGAACATCGGCTACAGTATCAAAAAAAGTTCTCATCTTTTTTGACAAATCGTATTGTCCAAAAATGGAATAATCTTGACAATAGTGTTGTTTGTACCCATAGTGCCAATGTATTTAAGTCTTTTATTCGTAACTCATAAGTATTGTATGCTACGATCAAATAATCGCAGCCTTCTTTCTTACCTCCTGAATTTATCATATTCTTCAAACATTTAATTATGAATCTTAAAAATACCCTCCGAGGTCAGATAAATTTATTATTATTATTTGCTTGATATTTCCGCACATCATAAACGTTATAGTTAATCGTGGTAGTTTATAGAATTACAAAAGTTTTTCATATACCACGCAAATGCCGAACTTAGTAAACTTGTTTTAAAACGCATTCTCCCTTACAGCGGAGGGGCTGTGGTGGGGGCATGGCACAATGTTTCAAAATCATCCTATTCGACTCATATTTGATGGTTGGAGTCCCTAAGGGCGGCATACACTTCAGCCAAAAATTTGATCCAAATTATCGATTTTTGATCTACCAAAAGTCGAAAAATCAAAGTGTGATTTCCATGGCATGTTGTATACCATTCCATAGAGGATCCAAAGTTATATAAGTATACCAAGTTTCATAAGTTTTCATAACTCCATGTTCGAGAAATAACCGATTTTTCAATTTTTGACCAGGTTTTTTTGTTTTGATCTAATCGCTTACTATGTTACTATCATTTCCAGTTTCTGAATTTTTGATATGTTGTGTAAAAATGGATGCGCTATCCGAATATCATACTTATCTGGACCAGCTACAAACCGCCCATAGTGATATCATGCGACGAACGCCTTACTTTTAGCGCCCGAACGCCGACGCTGGTTCGAATCCTGTCAGAGACATAAATTTTTGCAAATTTTTTTTCGTCTCATATTTGACTTTAAATTATATTTTCATGTGTTTTATCGTCTTTTCACTAATTTATTGTACGGAATGACCACAGACATTACCAAAAATACTAAAAAAATCTTATAACTGTTACAATATCGGAAAAAGTCATTCGACGAACGAAAAAAAATGTTTTTTTCGTTAGTGATATTTCTTTAAAATGTTTTTTGTTGTTATTATCTATTAAAAGAAGACAAATGTACATTGAAACTCGTTAAACATCTCGGTTTTCGCAAAATGTTTGAAAAATTGAAACCTAAGATCAAAGATCAAAGTACAATGATCAGAGATCAAAGTTCAGCAATAGAGTAAAAACTGTTGTGACTTTTAATTATAGTTTCATCTGTTTTTCCAAGTTTACACTAATTTATTGTATGAAACATTATCTGAACTAATAGAGTATCGACAAAAAAGTCATGGGACGCTTTTTCATTTTTTAGTAACATTTGATTAAGGAAAGCACTTAAGCTGATATTTTGTGTCAATGTACGCAACTCATCAAAGAATCCAACCATGATGTGTTGGTTTAATGAACTTTGTCAACTGTTGCGTAATGATGACGCAATCTACGCACACTTTTGACAATTTATACTTCTTTAGCGAACTGTTCTTCTGAAACATTGTGAGAGTGCAGACATCCACTAGAAAATTTCGGCTCCGATTTCAGGCTGTAAATGGGTTGCAAATTTGGCCTTCAAAATTGAAAACTCAGCTTATAGGTATACTAACGACCCGCTCTAAGGAGATGTGGCGAGTGCTGCTCCTTTATTTTATTAAATGATAAGGCACGTCTGTCTGTCTGAGCGTCTGTCTGTCCGTTACACTGCATCTTTCCCTATAAAACACTTCGAATCGACCAATCTTCTCAACAACTTTTAACTCATATTTCCCTGGTTCCAATCCTTTCATGTCTATTCTCTTTTGGTGATTTTTCTCATCCATCGTTCATATTTTCACTTTTGAAGAACAACCGAAGCTTTTTTTCTCGAAAATTGATGTGTAGTCACACTTTTAAACATTTTCCAGCATTTATCCCAATAGAAAAACAAACTTGTACAAGCATCTAATCCTCCTTCCACCTCAATCTCTCTCCTTCTCCGCTCTATCTTTCTCTCTCTCTCTCCCTCACCTTCTCCCCTTCCCTATCCCTCATCAAAAATTAAGCAAGTGGGTTAGAGTAATGACGCAAAATAAAACTTTATCCTCTTAGAGCTTAATCGCGCCCTACTACTTTATCCATAGAATATAGTAGTCATAGCTCTTCATTCGCTCGCAGGGCATGAAAAATAATTTTTTGGAAGGAATGATTTTGAGATCCTATCGTTCAAAGGGCAGGTCTCTTAAAATTATTTATTTATTTATTTATTTATTTATTTGATTTCTCATCGCAATTATGGCTTCTCATCAGGTAGCTTTGTAATGTATCATTTATTTATGTCCTATTTTGGTTTTGTTGAGATTCCTTTCAGACCGACAGCAAACGTTCTGCTGAGGTACACTTGGTAACAGCGCGTACGCTTAAACTTGCGCTTTCTCTCCCTAGCAGTTCTCGTCCCTGCGCCTTTTTTGATTAAATCTCTTATTTTTACAGCTCTTATATATGTTAGAGAAGCTCACAAATGTTTTTACTCTATTGCTGAACTTTGATCTCTGATCATTGTACTTTGATCTTTGATCTTAGTTTTAAATTTTTCAAACATTATGCGAAAACCGAGATGTTTAACGAGTTTCAATGTATATTTGTCTTCTTTTAATAGATAATAACAACAAAAAACATTTTAAAGAAATATCACTGACGAAAAAACATTTTTTTCGTTCGTCGAATGACTTTTTCCGATACTGTAACAGTTATAAGATTTTTTAGTATTTTTGGTAAAATAAATTAGTGAAAAGACGATAAAACACATGAAAATATAATTTAAAGTCAAATATGAGACGAAAAAAAATTTGCAAAAATTTATGTCTCTGACAGGATTCGAACCAGCGTCGGCGTTCGGGCGCTAAAAGTAAGGCGTTCGTCGCATGATATCACTATGGGCGGTTTGTAGCTGGTCCAGATAAGTATGATATTCGGATAGCGCATCCATTTTTACACAACATATCAAAAATTCAGAAACTGGAAATGATAGTAACATAGTAAGCGATTAGATCAAAACAAAAAAACCTGGTCAAAAATTGAAAAATCGGTTATTTCTCGAACATGGAGTTATGAAAACTTATGAAACTTGGTATACTTATATAACTTTGGATCCTCTATGGAATGGTATACAACATGCCATGGAAATCACACTTTGATTTTTCGACTTTTGGTAGATCAAAAATCGATAATTTGGATCAAATTTTTGGCTGAAGTGTATGCCGCCCTTAGGGACTCCAACCATCAAATATGAGTCGAATAGGATGATTTTGAAACATTGTGCCATACCCCCGCCGCACTTATGGAGAACGCGTTTTAATTCTATAATAGACGAACTGAAGAACAACCCTTCCTTCATCTAGTATTTCACTTTACTTGAATAAATTGATTGATGCATAAATAAATTTTGCAATTAATAATAAATTAATATAAATTAATAAATTATTAATAATAATAAATTAATAATTGCATAATTGATAAATAAATTGATTATATTATTCCAAGTCGGAAGAACGAAGCCAAAGTCTATAAAAAATTCAAAATAAATCAATAAAAGTAAATCAATGAATACAGCTACAGTACTTATCGTATTACAGTATCTAGATTTCTCTACGTGATGGCCGACAATAGATTCTTCGTAAGAATGTTGAAAAGATATGCGAATTTCCCTTCATATTGATTGCACTTTGTATTTTTTATTATCCTTCAGCGTGAAAAAAAAATGTTCCAAAACGTCCCGTTACAGAATATCCTGTCGCAGAACGTTCCAGAATTCGCCATTCTAGAATGTCGTACTGCTCTTGAGATATAGCCGCTATATTGATATTTCCAGATGACTATCCCCGATTTTATCGATCAATCACTGATGTCCGATGTATGTAAGAAAACATGTAGCATCACTACGATCAATAAATTGAGTCCAGTCCTTGGCAAGCATTTTTTTGTTATTTTCTAGAAAATAGAGAAAATCGAGAACAAATTCTTCTTGAGAATCAATCCAATTATCGCTGGAGTGAAACCTATCTGTGCTATCTCATCTTGATCGAAGACTGGGCAGTTGAAACCTAACAATAAGTAATTTGGTTTTCAAAAGTT
The DNA here is from genome assembly GCA_943737045.1 of Parapristionchus giblindavisi. Taxonomy (NCBI): domain Eukaryota; kingdom Metazoa; phylum Nematoda; class Chromadorea; order Rhabditida; family Diplogasteridae; genus Parapristionchus; species Parapristionchus giblindavisi. The sequence continues at coordinate 168,084 of CALSFV010000342.1, forward strand.
GCGAAAAGACCAAGCACGTGACGAGAGAGAGTGTGTGTAAAACGAGTAGAGTTTTTCTTACAATTAGCACGATGCGAATCTAACTGAGCCTATTATGATGCGATAGCGTTACTGTTATTTTCAGAACTAATTAACAACTATATCTCAATATATATATTTATAATGAAATGACAAAATGGACGACATAAATGATTGAAATAAAATACAATTATGTACATAAACGTGAACACTATCGACGAAGCGTGACAAACCGTCCGTAGACAAACGTGACCTCACTAGAGTAGGGAAATATTTTTTGGCAAACTGACTAATGCATCGTTACATTTACCTTGCGTGCCTACGCCGGAGCACAGTATTCTGGTTCAAGCCATTTTGTTTCCATAGCCAGACAAGCGAAAGACGATTGCATTTGAGAGTTTCTATGTTGAGCGGTCGTTTTGGCTTTCACAGTCTATAGAACATTGTGAGAGACGCAGCGGAGGAGGTTACGGCGTAGGCACATTAGGCAAATGTAGCGATGATGCATAACTGTTTGTCACGGCTACATGGCTACATACAGATCAAGAGTTGATTTTTCTATATATTATGCAGTTGTTCACGTCCCTTTAAAGGAACACCACAAGCTAATTGGCAATATTCTCTCATAGACAAAGAAAGCGAGAGAGTGTGGCCAGATCGGGGAGTTTCAAATTAGCTTGGGGTGTCACTTTAAAGGGAGCGTAACCTCACTCAATGATCTCTTCGACGCGCAATGCTCTCACGTTGTTAGAGAACAGAGAAATAGTGTGCGCAATGAAGAGACCATTGAGTGAGGTAACGCTCCCTTTAAAGGCTCGCTGCTCCATTGATCGGTACTCCTCTTCTCATCCCATACATCTCTGCGTTGCTGACGATTCTCTCAATAATATCACTCGTGCTTATGCCTTCTGTGCGCTTGGTCGAGAGAAATCTGGAAAGATCAAAAATTAAATTAAAAAAAAAAATCAATAATCACCTGTCGGCATTCTTGAACTCTTCAAAAGCGTCTCCGCCGGGCGCCGGATACGGTAGATCATCGTGCGCGAGAATATCGATCTGCATATTGACCGTATAAAATACAGTTGTTTATTTGGTACGACAGTAGTCAGCCAGAGCCAGACTATGTTTCTATGTTTACAGGGAGAGCCCAAGCGAGATAGCGGGTATATCAGAGAGAGCGCGAGAAGGGAAAGGAAGGAAGGGAAGGTTGATCGATAGAATATTTCTGCGTTTAACAAAAGTAGCAAGGAAATTACGCAAGTACATTTTATACGGACTATATGTATATATTTTTCACACATTTGTGGAAAAGCGAAACAGTTTACACTCTCTGTGCATAATCTAAAAAGATTATATTTTACTTTCCAGCTCATACTTATTAAAGATGGAGAACCACGAAAAGAATCATTGGTTCCTACCACGATTAGAATGAGCCCTACATATACACTGTAAGTAAAAAGTGTGTTTATGTTCAGTTTGCGACCGGCACTCAACCTTTGCCCTCTCATTAGGCCCCTTCCCATCTCTCTTTCTCCATTCCCTGCACTATTGAACATCTTTCATTCATGATTATACCGATCAATACGCAGAATTAATATTTAAGAAATAGTATCCGGTGACTTATATGACTTTTGCTACCATCTTGTCTTCACAGTTTATTCATGAAAATATTCGTGGGACACCACCTTTAATATTAATGAATCTTATCTATGGAATGTACCTTGAACGTATCCAGGAATAGCAGATTTGGATAGTACGGAGCGTCCATTATGACCTACATATATTTAATTATTTCAACGATAAAATGGTAAACTAAGATGGATTAAATAACAGATTTCTAAGATGATTTGAACTTCTGAAATTACAACTAATAGAAAATCAAAATTAGGTTTATTTTTTAAACAGTACTTTGATTAAAAACATTAATTATAATAATAATTATTCTAATTAACCTCATCAACAAATCCGGATGCCCTCAAACTCTCCGCTCGTTCATCGTCACTCATTACCGGATGCGCGCCCTTGACTTCCATCACCTTCGTACCAGCGATTACTGTAAGTATTAGGTAGTTTGCGGTTGGACAAAATGGTACGGTGAAGGTTTTTTTAGTTTGAGATTTGACGGAATGATCAAAGACCACTGTAAACATTTTAGTTACGGACATTTTAGTTAGTTATGGTATCTGGAGACGCCAGAATGCATTAGTGAAGGATTTTCGGACACTCTTCTTCAACCATGGCACAAAGAACAACCCGTGTTAGTGCACTTTTTCTTCCGTCTCGAGACGACTGCTCTAGCTACTATTTTCTGTAGCCAAGATATCCAAAGATCAAAGATCAAATTTCAACACCAAAGATACCTCCAGCCAGGATGACAGCATCGGGAAAGGCATCTCTGATCTGTCTCAGGAATTGAAAGTGTCCGTAGTGGAAGAGATCAAAGACTCCGTCGGCGTAAACTCGAAGGGGTCGCGATAGGCCTGGAAATATCTTAATGGTAAAATTGCCTAACGCGCCTACGCACGACATGCAAACGCACGTTACATTTGGCTTCTTTTTCGGAGTATGTTGGATGAAATCCCTTAATTGTTCATAAACATATTAAACTGTAAAAGGTTGTGGGTAGTCCATCATTTTTTTGTACCGTGCGTTAAAGCGATATCGTCGCGAAAGGCAACTGTAACGATGAATTTAAGCGACACCCCAAGCTAATTTGAAACTCTCCGCTCTGGCCACACTCTCTCGCTTTCTTTGTCTACGAGAGAGTATTGCCAATGCGGAGAGTAAAATTAGCTTGGGGTGTGCCTTTAAGCAAAAAAAGCAAACATACTTGCAGACTGTTTAGCTTCATTCAATGTGTACGGGGTGAACTCGACCATACTGAACTAGAACAATCTCTCTGTAAGAAATGATAAATATTATTATTATTATTATTATTATTATTATTATTATTATAGAAACGACAAACGGATTAGACAACGATGGCAACGATTAGACAACAAGCGGATTAAACAACCATTGTGGATATGAGGATTAGATTAACTTCATGTTTTTTAAAAAGATAACAGTATAGAAAACAGGGCATGGAAAGCTATTTCATTCATTAAATAGTGCAAGCATCAGACAATAGTGGAAATAAAAGTGTTCAAACACACATCTAAGTCAAAATCCTAAAGAAGCTGCAATAAAGAATACAATAACAAAGATCAAAGATCAATAATAATGATAGGGTTAATGTTGGAATGGGTATTCTAACACAACAAAGAATATATGGTGGTTCGGCAGCTACGTCTAGACACAATATATGGGAAGAAATCACAATATGGGAAGCGGCGATTTTGTGCTCTTGCTCGCCCGCCCCATTTAGACGAAGAACATGGAACAATAACATGAACAATGGCAACTTTTATCATGCGAGAGTGATTATAATTGATGCCTATCGTAAGTATACCTTGCAGAGAACGGTTTCCCTAATGATATGGTACAATAGTAATTGTTGCACATTTTGTGAATCTTGAAGGCACACCCCGAGCAAATTTGATACGCTCCGCTCTAGCAGTGCTCTCTCGCTTTTTTCGTCTGCGATAGGTTTACCAGAGCGTTCAGTCAAATTAAGTTAGAGCAGTATGAACGTGTGAGGTTTGGGGTATTACTTCCCTGTTTTTGCAACAGATACGTTTTGGTACGGTACCGAAGTTACCTATGATGGCAATAGCATCACTGGAATCATATTTTTCTGTCACGAAAAGTATCTAATCACATAAAGATTTATGCAATCACGCAATAATGGGATGTATACAATGGTTTATAATGGTATACGTATCACATTATTCACGAAACCTCTCGGAAGTGGTGATAGATACGAATATCAAAAGCACAAATAAGTGAACTTTAAAATATTATACAATTAGTCGTGCTTTGCTACAAATTCAGTAAACCAACAAATTAATATTGCGTAGAAAAAAACTAATAAAAGCTAGCTAAAGTATGCTGATACTATGATTTCAGTGCTGATAAGCTAAAGATAACGACTGTGTGTGCTAGACTCTCGATTTTATAGCCAGTGCAATTATAATCTTTATCAGTGTCTCCATTCTGAGTCAATCTCGGGGAATGTGATAACGAAACAGAAACTGATTGTCAGACAGTATTGTGACTCAAGCGATTAGGGTTTCATGCGCCGTTACAGTTTTTACCCCCAAACTACGCCGCCACGTAAAGCATTTCGCTTACGGTTACGTACCACTTTCCACTACACTTGGGACCCAGAACACTACAAACTTTACGTGGACGTGGGCGTAAGCTAAATGTAGCGCAACTTTGCGTGGCGACGGAGGCCCGTAAGGCAACCGTAACCGCGCAACGAGCACCGTAATCGCCTTAAAGGAATACTATCTTGCAACCTGTTTCGTTATCGCATTCCCAGAGCTTGAATCAGAAACTGACTCACTGATAAAAAATAGTAATTCCATAAGATCAACACTTTAGGTGCATTGTGAAACTGCATCTTTAAGCTCTTTCTCGCTTTTTAAATTTTTAAAAACTCTTTTTTAAAGATTGTTGTTGACTTTAAAAAAGACAAGTAGATAAAAAATAGTAACAAAAAAGATTTTTATCAGTAAATTTAGGAAAAAATCATGTGTACCTAGGTATGAATAACTGCACTCTCAAGGTACATAGATAAGATCAGATGACTAACAATAAACATTATGAATTCCTTCATGTGGTGTTACATTTTCAAAACGTGCGCACGGCGTGCGAACGTAAGAAATGCACTCCGTGCGCACGGCGTGCATTTTTCTATGTGGTGTTACATTTTGAAACGTGCGCACGCCGTGCCCCCGTTTTGAAAATGTAACACCACATCAAGGGTCTTAAAAGACCAATCTGTTATGGTCTTGATTATACTCGTTTCCTGCCGATCTTTCGCAATTTCCCGGTATCATTCCAACACTTTCCGAATTTTTAATAATAAGCTCGTGGCGCGTGAAGCAGGGCTGTGCGGTAACGCATATTTTCGGCAATTCAGCAAACCAGAAATTGTCGAAAAAATAAAGACGGCAAAATCGGCTATTTAGGCAATTCGGCAAACCGGCAACGCATTGCCGCACAGCCCTGGCAATATTTTTTGCGAAAATTTTGGTGTGCGTTTTCTTTTTTTCAAGCTGAGATTTTATCAAGTTCGAAATTTGTGTTGTGTTTGAAATAACTTTTGTAATTCCTTCTTTAACCCCTTTTTTCCTGCGTTCACTATTTTTTAAAACTCTTTTTAGATTGTTATTCACCCAGAATATAAAAAAGAAGACAAGTTCATAAATAGAAAAAAATGCAAAAAAAAGATTTTGGACAATAAATTTTCGAAAAATGAGAACCTTGGTATTGACCGTATAAAATACACTTGTTTATTTGGTACGAGATTAGCCAACCACTCTCACAAGAGACTTTCTTGTTTTGCATGGTTCAGAAACTATGCCGATCTCTTTTATATATAATATAGCGCGCGGCGAAGGTCAGCCGGGTTAGAGAGAGGCAGCGGAGAGACAATCGAGAGGCGGGGCGAGATGTAGAAGGCTACATCTCGCCCGCTTCTCGATTGTGACTTCCGTTCGTTAGCACCATTTGTCATTTTCTTATGCAAGTACATTTTATACGCACAATATGAACTAGGGATCCGCAAATGTGCAATCATGCACAGTGAATTTGAAAATAAAAATGTATGAAAAGTCGTGCGCACGACTTTAATATGATAATTTGATTTAAATTCGAGCAAACTAATGCATTCGTCTCATTCTCTTTTATTTCCATTGAAGAATCGGTTTAAAAAACATCCACCAGAACGCTAGGCAAAGCTTGAAAATGGTGTCCAAATACACGGCGTTGTATGAAAAAAGGCGTTTACAGCACGCCTTTTTATAATTTTCATTTCGTTCATGCTCGTACCGATCGTGCATTTCATGAATGCGGATCCCGAGTATGAATCACCGCACACTGGAGGTACAAAATGCGGAATGACTAAACAGGATGAATTCCTTCAAAGCTCAGAAAGACTATAGTCACCGATACAACTTCGTCGTATCAGTGACTATAGTCTTGATTGCACTCGTTTCCTGCATGCCAATATTTCGCAATTTTCTCGCTATCACTCCAACGTTTTCCGAATTGTTCATAATAAACGAAAATCTTCGTTAAAGGCGCACCCGCTCTAATTTTACTCTCCGGTGAGGCAACACTTCAGGCGAATCACCGGTCTAACTTTCCTGTGGCAAGCAAGGAGTCAGGAGTGGCCCAACATGCACATCAGAGCCTGGTCTTGATAAATGTGCTCAAATTGTAGCTGTAAGGCAACGGTCTCTCGTAGACAAAGAATTGTTAGGACGGAGAGTTTCAAATTAATTCAGGACGTGTTAGTAACCCGAACTTCAAACTTGGGTAATTAGACATTTACTACATAAGGACCATAACGGAGATAGCAGAAAAAATATAAGAATATATGTAAAGGAAGAAGAAAAAATGGATCAGGAATAGAGGGGTTTTTATATAATTATTATTCCCACATGATTGGATATTTCCATGATGAACCAGTATATGTATCTAATATAGACAAACTGAAATGATTAATATGCATATAATAAGAAAGGAATGCAACAATAGATCATTGCTAATCTACCGATTGCTTATAGCAGTAACATAATATATTATATGCCTTTAAAGCTGGAGTACGCGGAGTCATTCGGAACGACTGCCGACAATACTATTGCGCACACCATTGCGAGATCCATGACACCACCACCAACTGTGAGTGCTCCCACGGAGATCATCATTGCGAATGAGAACCGATTGATATTAACCGAGAACTGATGAATAAGAACCGAGAACCGATGAATAAGAACCGAGAACCGATGAATAAGAACGGAGAACCGATGAATAATAACCGAGAACCGATGAATAAGAACCGAGAACCTATGAATAATAACCTACTGGATGATAACCATTCGCATATGAGAGACAAGCGCTAATGAATAGAGAAAATAAGAAATGGTTATCGTCAAGTCGGTTATTATTCATCGCTTCTCATTCGACCTAGAGCCCAACTAGGCCGCAGACCGAATGTGACGATTGTGTTGTGTGTGTGTGATCGAGAAATTCGTCTCTAGCAAGACCCGTTGCTGTCTACTGAAATGGCCGCGACACCAGGCAACGCATTTCTGTATTGGTATCCATGAACGTTGGCAAACCATTTCCCAACAACGTCACAACCGTAGGCTGAGGCGTTTGCCAAAGAACCCCCACGCACAGTGTTCTGGTTCAAGCCATTTTGTTTCCATAGCCAGACAAGCTAAAGACGATTGCATTTGAGAGAGTTTCTATGTTGAGCGGTCGTTTTCGCTTTCAAAGTCTATAGAACATTGTGCACGCTTGTGACGTCACGTTTGTCGGCAGACGGTTTGCCAACGTTCATGGATACGGCCGTCTAGACGTAACGGCCGATAGGGCACATTATTAGCTAACCTATATATTTTAAAATATTTACGTTTAAAGTGCATGCAAATCTATACTTGTACATCAATTAATATTATTTATTAATCAGCCAAGGTATTCTCACTAACATAAAGTGAACGACAAAGGAGCACGTGTCTCTGTAACAGAGATATCATAGATTTCTTGGAATGATTTTGTAGATAAGATCGGACACGTCCGTGTCTTATCTGTGTTATGTGAATTTCACAAGTAGATTTTTTTGTATGTAAGCTCTATCAACGGATAAAGATTATCTCCCACTGAATCATACGTTGCCGACAGCACGTATATTTGAGAAATACAACATTTGTGACTACAAGATCAATTTTATTCTGTGTGTGGTGCTACGGAAATGCTCTGGAAAAGTTTGTCTAATGAATTTCCAGGATAAAATTATTAAGATTTTTCGAAAAAATTTTCGATGATTTTCTTCAAACATAATAATAATAATAATAATATTTATGCGTTTTCGAGAAAACACGGTACAGAAAATAATGAATAATAATGAAATGAATGAGATAACCGGTATAAAGGTAAAGGTACAACCCGTTATTCAAGGCACACGAAGTCCAGCGGGTGATCACTGCTAGGCCAGTGATATTTCAAGGCCAATTCAGTCCGGAGGGCCTAATCTCTTCTTCGGACCTACTTTACCGCATGATCTAGTCACTACCAATTCCCCTTTCGGGCGCCTTGGTGAGGCGGAGTAAGGTAAAGGTACAACCCGTTATTCAAGGCACACGAAGTATATGCCAGTTATCCGCCCCACCAAGGCACCCGACAGGGGAATTGGTAGTAACTAGATCATGCGGTAAGGTAGGTCCGAAGAAAATAATTGGCCCTCTTGACTGAATTGGTCTTTAATTATCACTGGCCTAGCAGTGATCACCCGCAGGACTTCGTGTGCCTTGAATAACGGGTTGTACCTTTACCTTACTCCGCCTCACCAAGGCGCCCGAAAGGGGAATTGGTAGTGACTAGATCATGCGGTAAAGTAGGTCCGAAGAAGAGATTAGGCCCTCCGGACTGAATTGGCCTTGAAATATCTAGCAGTGATCACCCGCTGGACTTCGTGTGCCTTGAATAACGGGTTGTACCTTTACCTTTATACCGGTTATCTCATTCATTTCATTATTATTCATTATTTTCTGTACCGTGTTTTCTCGAAAACGCATAAATATTATTATTATTATTATTATGTTTGAAGAAAATCATCGAAAATTTTTTCGAAAAATCTTAATAATTTTATCCTGGAAATTCATTAGACAAACTTTTCCAGAGCATTTCCGTAGCTCCACACACAGAATAAAATTGATCTTGTAGTCACAAATGTTGTATTTCTCAAATATACGTGCTGTCGGCAACGTATGATTCAGTGGGAGATAATCTTTATCCGTTGATAGAGCTTACATACAAAAAAATCTACTTGTGAAATTCACATAACACAGATAAGACACGGACGTGTCCGATCTTATCTACAAAATCATTCCAAGAAATCTATGATATCTCTGTTACAGAGACACGTGCTCCTTTGTCGTTCACTTTATGTTAGTGAGAATACCTTGGCTGATTAATAAATAATATTAATTGATGTACAAGTATAGATTTGCATGCACTTTAAACGTAAATATTTTAAAATATATAGGTTAGCTAATAATGTGCCCTATGGTGTATCGGCCGTTACGTCTAGACGGCCGTATCCATGAACGTTGGCAAACCGTCTGCCGACAAACGTGACGTCACAAGCGTGCACAATGTTCTATAGACTTTGAAAGCGAAAACGACCGCTCAACATAGAAACTCTCTCAAATGCAATCGTCTTTCGCTTGTCTGGCTATGGAAACAAAATGGCTTGAACCAGAACACTGTGCGTGGGGGTTCTTTGGCAAACGCCTCAGCCTACGGTTGTGACGTTGTTGGGAAATGGTTTGCCAACGTTCATGGATACCAATACAGAAATGCGTTGCCTGGTGTCGCGGCCATTTCAGTAGACAGCAACGGGTCTTGCTAGAGACGAATTTCTCGATCACACACACACAACACAATCGTCACATTCGGTCTGCGGCCTAGTTGGGCTCTAGGTCGAATGAGAAGCGATGAATAATAACCGACTTGACGATAACCATTTCTTATTTTCTCTATTCATTAGCGCTTGTCTCTCATATGCGAATGGTTATCATCCAGTAGGTTATTATTCATAGGTTCTCGGTTCTTATTCATCGGTTCTCGGTTATTATTCATCGGTTCTCCGTTCTTATTCATCGGTTCTCGGTTCTTATTCATCGGTTCTCGGTTCTTATTCATCAGTTCTCGGTTATTATCAATCGGTTCTCATTCGCAATGATGATCTCCGTGGGAGCACTCACAGTTGGTGGTGGTGTCATGGATCTCGCAATGGTGTGCGCAATAGTATTGTCGGCAGTCGTTCCGAATGACTCCGCGTACTCCAGCTTTAAAGGCATATAATATATTATGTTACTGCTATAAGCAATCGGTAGATTAGCAATGATCTATTGTTGCATTCCTTTCTTATTATATGCATATTAATCATTTCAGTTTGTCTATATTAGATACATATACTGGTTCATCATGGAAATATCCAATCATGTGGGAATAATAATTATATAAAAACCCCTCTATTCCTGATCCATTTTTTCTTCTTCCTTTACATATATTCTTATATTTTTTCTGCTATCTCCGTTATGGTCCTTATGTAGTAAATGTCTAATTACCCAAGTTTGAAGTTCGGGTTACTAACACGTCCTGAATTAATTTGAAACTCTCCGTCCTAACAATTCTTTGTCTACGAGAGACCGTTGCCTTACAGCTACAATTTGAGCACATTTATCAAGACCAGGCTCTGATGTGCATGTTGGGCCACTCCTGACTCCTTGCTTGCCACAGGAAAGTTAGACCGGTGATTCGCCTGAAGTGTTGCCTCACCGGAGAGTAAAATTAGAGCGGGTGCGCCTTTAACGAAGATTTTCGTTTATTATGAACAATTCGGAAAACGTTGGAGTGATAGCGAGAAAATTGCGAAATATTGGCATGCAGGAAACGAGTGCAATCAAGACTATAGTCACTGATACGACGAAGTTGTATCGGTGACTATAGTCTTTCTGAGCTTTGAAGGAATTCATCCTGTTTAGTCATTCCGCATTTTGTACCTCCAGTGTGCGGTGATTCATACTCGGGATCCGCATTCATGAAATGCACGATCGGTACGAGCATGAACGAAATGAAAATTATAAAAAGGCGTGCTGTAAACGCCTTTTTTCATACAACGCCGTGTATTTGGACACCATTTTCAAGCTTTGCCTAGCGTTCTGGTGGATGTTTTTTAAACCGATTCTTCAATGGAAATAAAAGAGAATGAGACGAATGCATTAGTTTGCTCGAATTTAAATCAAATTATCATATTAAAGTCGTGCGCACGACTTTTCATACATTTTTATTTTCAAATTCACTGTGCATGATTGCACATTTGCGGATCCCTAGTTCATATTGTGCGTATAAAATGTACTTGCATAAGAAAATGACAAATGGTGCTAACGAACGGAAGTCACAATCGAGAAGCGGGCGAGATGTAGCCTTCTACATCTCGCCCCGCCTCTCGATTGTCTCTCCGCTGCCTCTCTCTAACCCGGCTGACCTTCGCCGCGCGCTATATTATATATAAAAGAGATCGGCATAGTTTCTGAACCATGCAAAACAAGAAAGTCTCTTGTGGGAGTGGTTGGCTAATCTCGTACCAAATAAACAAGTGTATTTTATACGGTCAATACCAAGGTTCTCATTTTTCGAAAATTTATTGTCCAAAATCTTTTTTTTGCATTTTTTTCTATTTATGAACTTGTCTTCTTTTTTATATTCTGGGTGAATAACAATCTAAAAAGAGTTTTAAAAAATAGTGAACGCAGGAAAAAAGGGGTTAAAGAAGGAATTACAAAAGTTATTTCAAACACAACACAAATTTCGAACTTGATAAAATCTCAGCTTGAAAAAAAGAAAACGCACACCAAAATTTTCGCAAAAAATATTGCCAGGGCTGTGCGGCAATGCGTTGCCGGTTTGCCGAATTGCCTAAATAGCCGATTTTGCCGTCTTTATTTTTTCGACAATTTCTGGTTTGCTGAATTGCCGAAAATATGCGTTACCGCACAGCCCTGCTTCACGCGCCACGAGCTTATTATTAAAAATTCGGAAAGTGTTGGAATGATACCGGGAAATTGCGAAAGATCGGCAGGAAACGAGTATAATCAAGACCATAACAGATTGGTCTTTTAAGACCCTTGATGTGGTGTTACATTTTCAAAACGGGGGCACGGCGTGCGCACGTTTCAAAATGTAACACCACATAGAAAAATGCACGCCGTGCGCACGGAGTGCATTTCTTACGTTCGCACGCCGTGCGCACGTTTTGAAAATGTAACACCACATGAAGGAATTCATAATGTTTATTGTTAGTCATCTGATCTTATCTACAGTAGCGCCGGAAAGTCAAAATACACTTTTTATTTCTGGTGTAATTTTGGCGTCAGATGAGATATCAAGCTGAAAGTTGTACATGATGTACCCGTAGTATGTACGTATTCGATCCTCTTATAAGGTCTCACGGGCGTTTCTGGTTATTGTATAGTGATGACGCTACCGAACAACACTTTTTCGAAAATTCATTATTCTTTTAGAGATTTTTTCGTACTCGCCAAACTTCGTGAGCATAGAGAGAACTACAAGGTCTATCCAGAAAAAAAAGTTTCAGGTTGCTGCGAATTCGGGTATTGGCTGCAGACTTGCTGCTATAACGCGGTCGCAAAATCATATCTCGGCTTCTAGAAGAGCTTCAATGGAGTTCAAAGCAACAAACTGATTTTCCTTTTGATTCCTGATGATCCTGTAAGTATGGTAGCGCTAGCTCATCATTCATCCTCTTGTATCGAAAAAGTCACTTTTTTACAAGACCCAACTTTGAAAAATAACAATTCTGAGGGCGGATTTTGTAAAAATCTGGTTTTTGGATAAGAATGTTGCAAATCTATTTATTAACAGATTCCCCGCTTTTTAGAGCGATTGATATTCTTTCTTGCCTGCGGCAGTCGATTATCTGAAGGATAGTCGTTTAGGCCGCTCTCCCTTCTCATCTCGCGACCCGCAAACATCTCTGGGCATTACACACTGCTCAACGTGCTTTTATAAATGAAATCACTCTAAAACTTATTCTCGATAATCCTGAACATCACAGTCTATAAAAGAAAGCGTTTTTGATCTTCTTTGATCGAATGAAACAACTTTTCATTATGATTTTGAGCACAATTTGACGAAAAATGAGCAAAGATCAAAGATCAAATATCGAAAACACAAAGATCACAGACCAAAAACTGGATTCATACAGTGTTTCTCTATTCTGACTAATCAAATCACTAAAAGCGGCTAAATCGTTATTGAGCAGTGTCAAAAGCATAGAGATGTGTACGGGTCGCGAGATGAGAAGGGAGCGCGGCGTAAACGACTAGCCTTCAGATAATCGACTGCCGCAGGCAAGCAAGATTAGCGATCGCTCTAAAAAGCGGGGAATCAATTAATTAATATATTTTCTACATTTCTATCCAAAAACCAGATTTGTACAAGGTCCGCCCTCAGAATTGTGATTTTTCAAAGTTGGGTCTTGTAAAAAAGTGACTTTTTCGATCCATGAAGATGAATGATGAGCTAGCGCTACCATACTTACAGGATCATCAGGAATCACCAAGAGAATCAGTTTGCTGCTTTGAACTCCACTGAAGCTCTTCTAGAAGCCGAGATATGATTTTGCGACCGCGTTATTGCAGCAAGTCTGCAGCCAATTCCCGAATTCGCAGCAACCTGAAACTTTTTTTCTGTATAGACCTTGTAGTTCTCTCTATGCTCACGAAGTTTGGCGAGTACGAAAAAATCCCTGAAAGAATAATGAATTTTCGAAAAAGTGTTGTTCGGTAGCGTCATCACTATACAATAACCAGAAACGCCCGTGAGACCTTATAAGAGGATCGAATACGTACATACTACGGGTACATCATGTACAAGTTTCAGCTTGATATCTCATCTGACGCCAAAATTACACCAGAAATAAAAAGTGTATTTTGACTTTCCGGCGCTACTGTATGTACCTTGAGAGTGCAGTTATTCATACCTAGGTACACATGATTTTTTCCTAAATTTACTGATAAAAATCTTTTTTGTTACTATTTTTTATCTACTTGTCTTTTTTAAAGTCAACAACAATCTTTAAAAAAGAGTTTTTAAAAATTTAAAAAGCGAGAAAGAGCTTAAAGATGCAGTTTCACAATGCACCTAAAGTGTTGATCTTATGGAATTACTATTTTTTATCAGTGAGTCAGTTTCTGATTCAAGCTCTGGGAATGCGATAACGAAACAGGTTGCAAGATAGTATTCCTTTAAGGCGATTACGGTGCTCGTTGCGCGGTTACGGTTGCCTTACGGGCCTCCGTCGCCACGCAAAGTTGCGCTACATTTAGCTTACGCCCACGTCCACGTAAAGTTTGTAGTGTTCTGGGTCCCAAGTGTAGTGGAAAGTGGTACGTAACCGTAAGCGAAATGCTTTACGTGGCGGCGTAGTTTGGGGGTAAAAACTGTAACGGCGCATGAAACCCTAATCGCTTGAGTCACAATACTGTCTGACAATCAGTTTCTGTTTCGTTATCACATTCCCCGAGATTGACTCAGAATGGAGACACTGATAAAGATTATAATTGCACTGGCTATAAAATCGAGAGTCTAGCACACACAGTCGTTATCTTTAGCTTATCAGCACTGAAATCATAGTATCAGCATACTTTAGCTAGCTTTTATTAGTTTTTTTCTACGCAATATTAATTTGTTGGTTTACTGAATTTGTAGCAAAGCACGACTAATTGTATAATATTTTAAAGTTCACTTATTTGTGCTTTTGATATTCGTATCTATCACCACTTCCGAGAGGTTTCGTGAATAATGTGATACGTATACCATTATAAACCATTGTATACATCCCATTATTGCGTGATTGCATAAATCTTTATGTGATTAGATACTTTTCGTGACAGAAAAATATGATTCCAGTGATGCTATTGCCATCATAGGTAACTTCGGTACCGTACCAAAACGTATCTGTTGCAAAAACAGGGAAGTAATACCCCAAACCTCACACGTTCATACTGCTCTAACTTAATTTGACTGAACGCTCTGGTAAACCTATCGCAGACGAAAAAAGCGAGAGAGCACTGCTAGAGCGGAGCGTATCAAATTTGCTCGGGGTGTGCCTTCAAGATTCACAAAATGTGCAACAATTACTATTGTACCATATCATTAGGGAAACCGTTCTCTGCAAGGTATACTTACGATAGGCATCAATTATAATCACTCTCGCATGATAAAAGTTGCCATTGTTCATGTTATTGTTCCATGTTCTTCGTCTAAATGGGGCGGGCGAGCAAGAGCACAAAATCGCCGCTTCCCATATTGTGATTTCTTCCCATATATTGTGTCTAGACGTAGCTGCCGAACCACCATATATTCTTTGTTGTGTTAGAATACCCATTCCAACATTAACCCTATCATTATTATTGATCTTTGATCTTTGTTATTGTATTCTTTATTGCAGCTTCTTTAGGATTTTGACTTAGATGTGTGTTTGAACACTTTTATTTCCACTATTGTCTGATGCTTGCACTATTTAATGAATGAAATAGCTTTCCATGCCCTGTTTTCTATACTGTTATCTTTTTAAAAAACATGAAGTTAATCTAATCCTCATATCCACAATGGTTGTTTAATCCGCTTGTTGTCTAATCGTTGCCATCGTTGTCTAATCCGTTTGTCGTTTCTATAATAATAATAATAATAATAATAATAATATTTATCATTTCTTACAGAGAGATTGTTCTAGTTCAGTATGGTCGAGTTCACCCCGTACACATTGAATGAAGCTAAACAGTCTGCAAGTATGTTTGCTTTTTTTGCTTAAAGGCACACCCCAAGCTAATTTTACTCTCCGCATTGGCAATACTCTCTCGTAGACAAAGAAAGCGAGAGAGTGTGGCCAGAGCGGAGAGTTTCAAATTAGCTTGGGGTGTCGCTTAAATTCATCGTTACAGTTGCCTTTCGCGACGATATCGCTTTAACGCACGGTACAAAAAAATGATGGACTACCCACAACCTTTTACAGTTTAATATGTTTATGAACAATTAAGGGATTTCATCCAACATACTCCGAAAAAGAAGCCAAATGTAACGTGCGTTTGCATGTCGTGCGTAGGCGCGTTAGGCAATTTTACCATTAAGATATTTCCAGGCCTATCGCGACCCCTTCGAGTTTACGCCGACGGAGTCTTTGATCTCTTCCACTACGGACACTTTCAATTCCTGAGACAGATCAGAGATGCCTTTCCCGATGCTGTCATCCTGGCTGGAGGTATCTTTGGTGTTGAAATTTGATCTTTGATCTTTGGATATCTTGGCTACAGAAAATAGTAGCTAGAGCAGTCGTCTCGAGACGGAAGAAAAAGTGCACTAACACGGGTTGTTCTTTGTGCCATGGTTGAAGAAGAGTGTCCGAAAATCCTTCACTAATGCATTCTGGCGTCTCCAGATACCATAACTAACTAAAATGTCCGTAACTAAAATGTTTACAGTGGTCTTTGATCATTCCGTCAAATCTCAAACTAAAAAACCTTCACCGTACCATTTTGTCCAACCGCAAACTACCTAATACTTACAGTAATCGCTGGTACGAAGGTGATGGAAGTCAAGGGCGCGCATCCGGTAATGAGTGACGATGAACGAGCGGAGAGTTTGAGGGCATCCGGATTTGTTGATGAGGTTAATTAGAATAATTATTATTATAATTAATGTTTTTAATCAAAGTACTGTTTAAAAAATAAAACTAATTTTGATTTTCTATTAGTTGTAATTTCAGAAGTTCAAATCATCTTAGAAATCTGTTATTTAATCCATCTTAGTTTACCATTTTATCGTTGAAATAATTAAATATATGTAGGTCATAATGGACGCTCCGTATAAAGATATTATTATACGTCATGTATTTCTTTTAGATTCGTAACCTTTTACAGTTTTTTTTTATGATTTAGACAAAAAAACATAAAAGAGCCACGCATGAATTTGTCAAAGTGCAATGTGTATAATTATTTGTTCCAAAAATTTCATGATTAAATTGTCATTTCAAATAAATATTCAAATCAAATCGATATTTTATCAGATGTAAACTGCTGGCCGATCGATAAATATCTCACTAAAAACGAGAGCGTTGTTGACTTGATCGACATCGGATATGAATACTTTGGTACGTCGTTAGCATACTACTACATATATGCATCTCGATCGTGGGTTCGACTCTTTCCTTGTGTTGTTTGCCAACCTGTATCAATCATGTTTCAAGGAACTGACCCAGCTATGACTAGGGTATCACACAGAATCAATACTGTCTCTATGCTGAAATAAAATTATAGAGTGTGGTCGGAAACGGGTTCAACTTAGGGAAAATATAATAATAATAATTTATGCGTTTTACAAGAACATCCGGTACAGAAAAGATAAATAAATTATATAGATTGATGATGAACACTATAAAACATAAAAGTTTGAAGAAGGAGCAAGGTGGATAGTTAACGAGACAATGTTTACTCTTCAGGATCTGTCTCGATTCCGGTATCGGTGGATGCGGCAGAATGTTTGCAGTAAGAGGCTCTGCACTTATAATTAATCCAATAACTGTTTCACCCAAGCGCCAGGCTATTTTTTTCGGTGATTCGAGGGTCGATATCAGTAATATTATATGAAAGCTACACTCCGAGATAATAAAAAACAGATCAAAGAGAGATCAAATTATCACTCATTGTCATTCTTAAAATATCTTATATATAACTGCAGATGGCGCATGGTAACAATAGCTGAATACGATCCGAAATTCAAAACGACCAGGTTCGTGGGGTGAATAAAATAATATCTAGCCAATTTTGTATTTACAGAGTGCCCTCTCTCAACATTAGCGTCGAATACTACGGTGCTCATAAGCAATGCAGGTTTTCGTTTTTTATTATTTTTTAAAAAAATCGATAGCTAATTGAAAAAAAACAAACAATCGAAAATCAAATAAATGAATAGGTAGTTATTCTTAAATTATCGAAAATCAATCGATAATCAAATAAAGGAGCAGGCAGTTATTTCTTAAATGATCAGAAAATCAATCAATAAGGCTCTTACGGAGAATTAAGATGGCTTCCAATGCATTCGGGAGAGACGGTGGGCACGGGTCTCGGGAGTGAACCGAGACAGGGAAGGGACGGAGAGAAACCGTTGAGAGGACCCTGGTGCTATGTGAAATATGTGAGTTGTATAGCAATAATATCACACCGTATTCTGAAATCCGCATCCACCTCCTCTCTTTTAATAATTTTATTCTCTCACATTTTTTTTCTTGCACTCGAACACTTTGTACTTGTTGAAACACCTTTGCGGTGTACGATAAATAAATAAATAAATAAATAAATAAATAAATATGTGTTTACGGTACTAAAGCTGGTATACGGTAGTAAGTAGATTACCGTAATTGGTATGTCTGATCAAACAATGTGGTACTGTACGGTAGCAATCATGTCAACTATTATGTAAATTTCGCAATTTTTGTAATCCA
Source organism: Parapristionchus giblindavisi (assembly GCA_943737045.1). Lineage (NCBI taxonomy): Eukaryota > Metazoa > Nematoda > Chromadorea > Rhabditida > Diplogasteridae > Parapristionchus > Parapristionchus giblindavisi. The sequence goes on from CALSFV010000342.1 coordinate 186,307, forward strand.
GAAGAATTACTACACTCCTCGACCCTGCCTAGAGGTCTGCCGGCCGAACGCAACATCGTTTCGCAGGGACAAGAAAGGCGTGTTGTTTTTTAATCGAATCCAAAATGTTTAAAACAAAATGATATAAAGTCATAATTTGTATCAATCGTCGTTTGAAAGAAAATAATGATGAATATTGATTGCGACATTCGGAACAGTCAAAATTGAATTTAAATTATAAATTTTATATCACACGGCGCTGTGTTTCTGGAACGGGTGTGTACATTGAATGGAAAAAATCGATGTTTGAATGAGCGCGCGGTCTCAACAAGAAATCCGGAGTATACTGTAGTTCTTGTAATTCTATAGCTCATCGCAAGCACATGGTGCAAGCGCCTGATGTCAACCACAATGTCGCCTTCACTGAATCACTCGGCGGTATCTTTGATGTTCCTGACAGCGAGAAGAACTACATCTATGTGGTATTTTGATCTTTGATCTTTGATATCTGATTTACATTTGATCTTTCTTGATATTTTTGGCATTCTGATTATGATCGATTGATCTTTTTTATCTCAATATAGTAGGAGTCTTGATCTTTACTCAGATGATTCTTGATCTTTTGATCTCTGATCTTTGATCTTTGATCTTTCCAGAAACCTTCGATGGTCAGTCACGCGGACGAGATCAACGCTCAGAAGCGCATCGTATTCTTCGGGTGCTGTGGCGTCATCGTAGCCATCGTAGCATGGATGACGTCATGCCACTTCCTGGGTTAGAGATCAGAGATCAAAGATCAAAGATCAAAGATCAACGATCATATCTTTCAGGCAAAAGGGTGGCCAGACGTCGCAAGGCTATTGTGCAGCTGCAGCTTGATGTATTTTTTTAAATTTTAATTAAATAATATAAGGCACACTACGAGTTATCAATTTGAGTTATACATTTAAAATCATTTATCAAGACAGATTCATATTTATCATATATTTATCGTATATTTATATGTATTTTCTATACTGGTATATTTATAATTGATATTTCAAGCAGCCCAAACGTCACTTTGCAGTAGAGAGTTACGATTCGTCATGTTCAGGCCTTTGCCTTAGCAACCTTCGTCTCTTCCTTCTCTTTATCACTCTCGCTCTTCTGTAATCGCTTCTGCAGTGCCTCTGCGTTCATCGCCTAAAAATCAATAAATCAATATATTATTTAAATTTTAAATTTGTAAATCAATAAATCAATAAATTATTTAATTATAATCATCAAAGCCACACCTCGAGCCCATCTAAAACTCACCACTCTGTCAATACTCTCTAGCTCTCTTTTCATGTGAGTGTGTTGTCAGAGCGACGAGATACAAATTGATAACTCGTAGTGTGCCTTATATTATTTAATTAAAATTTAAAAAAATACATCAAGCTGCAGCTGCACAATAGCCTTGCGACGTCTGGCCACCCTTTTGCCTGAAAGATATGATCGTTGATCTTTGATCTTTGATCTTTGATCTCTGATCTCTAACCCAGGAAGTGGCATGACGTCATCCATGCTACGATGGCTACGATGACGCCACAGCACCCGAAGAATACGATGCGCTTCTGAGCGTTGATCTCGTCCGCGTGACTGACCATCGAAGGTTTCTGGAAAGATCAAAGATCAAAGATCAGAGATCAAAAGATCAAGAATCATCTGAGTAAAGATCAAGACTCCTACTATATTGAGATAAAAAAGATCAATCGATCATAATCAGAATGCCAAAAATATCAAGAAAGATCAAATGTAAATCAGATATCAAAGATCAAAGATCAAAATACCACATAGATGTAGTTCTTCTCGCTGTCAGGAACATCAAAGATACCGCCGAGTGATTCAGTGAAGGCGACATTGTGGTTGACATCAGGCGCTTGCACCATGTGCTTGCGATGAGCTATAGAATTACAAGAACTACAGTATACTCCGGATTTCTTGTTGAGACCGCGCGCTCATTCAAACATCGATTTTTTCCATTCAATGTACACACCCGTTCCAGAAACACAGCGCCGTGTGATATAAAATTTATAATTTAAATTCAATTTTGACTGTTCCGAATGTCGCAATCAATATTCATCATTATTTTCTTTCAAACGACGATTGATACAAATTATGACTTTATATCATTTTGTTTTAAACATTTTGGATTCGATTAAAAAACAACACGCCTTTCTTGTCCCTGCGAAACGATGTTGCGTTCGGCCGGCAGACCTCTAGGCAGGGTCGAGGAGTGTAGTAATTCTTCTGGATTACAAAAATTGCGAAATTTACATAATAGTTGACATGATTGCTACCGTACAGTACCACATTGTTTGATCAGACATACCAATTACGGTAATCTACTTACTACCGTATACCAGCTTTAGTACCGTAAACACATATTTATTTATTTATTTATTTATTTATTTATTTATCGTACACCGCAAAGGTGTTTCAACAAGTACAAAGTGTTCGAGTGCAAGAAAAAAAATGTGAGAGAATAAAATTATTAAAAGAGAGGAGGTGGATGCGGATTTCAGAATACGGTGTGATATTATTGCTATACAACTCACATATTTCACATAGCACCAGGGTCCTCTCAACGGTTTCTCTCCGTCCCTTCCCTGTCTCGGTTCACTCCCGAGACCCGTGCCCACCGTCTCTCCCGAATGCATTGGAAGCCATCTTAATTCTCCGTAAGAGCCTTATTGATTGATTTTCTGATCATTTAAGAAATAACTGCCTGCTCCTTTATTTGATTATCGATTGATTTTCGATAATTTAAGAATAACTACCTATTCATTTATTTGATTTTCGATTGTTTGTTTTTTTTCAATTAGCTATCGATTTTTTTAAAAAATAATAAAAAACGAAAACCTGCATTGCTTATGAGCACCGTAGTATTCGACGCTAATGTTGAGAGAGGGCACTCTGTAAATACAAAATTGGCTAGATATTATTTTATTCACCCCACGAACCTGGTCGTTTTGAATTTCGGATCGTATTCAGCTATTGTTACCATGCGCCATCTGCAGTTATATATAAGATATTTTAAGAATGACAATGAGTGATAATTTGATCTCTCTTTGATCTGTTTTTTATTATCTCGGAGTGTAGCTTTCATATAATATTACTGATATCGACCCTCGAATCACCGAAAAAAATAGCCTGGCGCTTGGGTGAAACAGTTATTGGATTAATTATAAGTGCAGAGCCTCTTACTGCAAACATTCTGCCGCATCCACCGATACCGGAATCGAGACAGATCCTGAAGAGTAAACATTGTCTCGTTAACTATCCACCTTGCTCCTTCTTCAAACTTTTATGTTTTATAGTGTTCATCATCAATCTATATAATTTATTTATCTTTTCTGTACCGGATTTTCTTGTAAAACGCATAAATTATTATTATTATATTTTCCCTAAGTTGAACCCGTTTCCGACCACACTCTATAATTTTATTTCAGCATAGAGACAGTATTGATTCTGTGTGATACCCTAGTCATAGCTGGGTCAGTTCCTTGAAACATGATTGATACAGGTTGGCAAACAACACAAGGAAAGAGTCGAACCCACGATCGAGATGCATATATGTAGTAGTATGCTAACGACGTACCAAAGTATTCATATCCGATGTCGATCAAGTCAACAACGCTCTCGTTTTTAGTGAGATATTTATCGATCGGCCAGCAGTTTACATCTGATAAAATATCGATTTGATTTGAATATTTATTTGAAATGACAATTTAATCATGAAATTTTTGGAACAAATAATTATACACATTGCACTTTGACAAATTCATGCGTGGCTCTTTTATGTTTTTTTGTCTAAATCATAAAAAAAAACTGTAAAAGGTTACGAATCTAAAAGAAATACATGACGTATAATAATATCTTTATGTGCGTTTCATGTAAGAATGATAATGATATACATAGAGAAATGCATTAGGGACACATAAATACAATACCACAACGAGGTAGTAAGGTTGAATTAATAGATAATGATGATAAAACATTAATTATAAAGCATAGGTAGAAATACATGACGTACGAAAAAGATCACGTTCGTTGAAGTACTGTACACGAGGGTTCCCAGGAACATCAGCGAAGCAACTAGCGATGAATAAGAGAAGAAGAGAAATAGCTGAGCGACCGCTCATGCCAGAGAAGTAAGAGCGGAATGAAATGGAAAAGATATTCGTTTACCCCCTAAAAACACGGAGATAATGAAATAGTGTTCCGTGAGTGTCGTGGGGATGGCCGAGATGCAGGCTGCAGATCTAGTTCACATCTTTAAAAGTTTATAAAATGTAAATGATGAAAAAATTGAAAAATTTATAGAATCCAAATGCAGCAAAACAAGGGCAGTACGACATTTTGGAACGGCCGTTTTGGAACACGGCCGTTTTGGAACGGGACGTTTTGGAACGGGACATTTTGGAACACGGCCGTTTTGGAACGGGACGTTTTGGAACACGGACGTTTGGGGGGGGGGGGGTGACATTTCAGCAACCGCATTTCGAAAACCGACATTTCGGCAACGGGGCATAACTCGGTTAGTAGGATCATAGAAACATGAGATGGGTATCAATGTGATCAGCATCAGTAACACGGGGGGTGGGGGTAGGCCAAAATTTCGTTCGGACTTCGCACATTGTAAAATAGATATGGACATGCCCGTGACGTGCGCGATTTACGCAACTGTAACAACATATTTGTAACAATAAACATTGTATTATTTCTGATGATAAAGCCCATGTTCTTATTCTTACTCTTTATTGCAGCATAATATGCATAACAAGAAAAATAAGGACATAAAGGGAGTGATGGATGTCCGTCGCTAATGTAGCGATATCGGTGAGGGTTCTAGGGTACAGTGGCAGTTTGGGAGCTATGTTGAACAAATGGTTTATGTGAATAAATTGACAATGGATCTTTAAACATCCGCAGCCTAGTAGAACAGTTGGCAAAGTGTCACTACATGCCACTTGTCTTATTGCCAAAAACGTTGCGTTTTTGCTGTTGTCGTATTGACCGTATAAAATACACTTGTTTATTTGGTAAGAGAGTAGCCAGCCATAGCCACAATGACATCTTCTAGCTATTTTGAAACTCTCCGCTCTGGACACGCTCTTTCGCTTTAAATTATATTACATTATATTAATTATTTAAAAATTACGTTATATTGGATTTATATTAGATTTCTATATTATTAGGCTGATGCATACGTACTCCACTACCTATCAAATATTTTAAATTATACTTTATTTTCGCACCGCATAAAGTATATATATATATATATAAAAAGGCACTTTCTTCTTTATTTTCGCCCTTTGTTGGACTGGTTCGGTGTTCTGGAGAAGTACCCGTTAAAGGCGGAGACCCGCGAGTGTTCATGCAAATCTCTTGCATTTCTCTTATGCAAGTGTCAAGTGATATGCAAGAAGATAGAGTTCCTTAGCGTGCTGGTAAAGCCCATTGATTTCTCTAACCGTCCTTCGGTCTCTTCTGTGCCCTCCGCTCTCTCGCTACGATACACAGTATTCTGGTTCAAGCCATTTTGTTTCCATAGCCAGACAAGCGAAAGACGATTGCATTTGAGAGAGTTTCTATGTTGAGCGGTCGTTTTGGCTTTCACAGTCTATAGAACATTGTGGATATGCGGCCACGTCCACGGGGTTAGGGCAAGATTTGCATAACCTCTCTCTCTCTCTCTCTCTCTCTCTCTCTCTCTCTCTCTCTCTCTCTCTCTTTCTCTCCCTCTCTCTCCCACCTCTCGCTCTCCCTCACCCTCTCCCTTATCTCATACCCTTTCTCTCCCTCTTCCTCTGTGCCCTCATCTGACCTATCTTTTCTCGTCATTACGATGCATACAATCCATACACATTCTTCTACTCATTCCCTCTCCTCTCAGTCCCGTCCCAAGTCCCTGTTTCTTATGACTTTACTTATTCATTCATTTATTTATTTATTCTGAATTAGCTGAACTTTCCTATTAAATCAAGTGCGCCAAATATACACGTGACTTAATAGGATTAAAACATTTCTGATTATTACAGCAGTAATAATGCGGGTAAAGTAGATTCTGCCTTCTGGAATTGGTTTTGAACTATCACAGGCCAAGAAGTGATCTGTCGCATGACTTGAATAGCGGGATTTACCTTTGAAGCACACAAACACCATGAATCACAATTATTATTATTTAAAAAGTTCACATTTCAAAAATTATATTTATTGTGCATGAAATCCTCCTATACTTGTACAGTTTCATTTATTCATATCTACCTTAACCTTTACTTTTAAGCATAATAATAATAATAATATTAAATTTATCTGACCTCGGAAGGTATTTTTAAGATTTATAATTAAATGTTTAAACATGTGATAAATTCAGGAGGTAAGAAAGAAGGCTGGGATTACCATAATGAATCAGAGAACTGTGGTTGTCATGTCTTGCGGATCCTGCTTCTTCCTTTTGTCGTTCTCTTTCTTCGAGTAGAGTTCCTCATTTGACTAATATCATTCTACCATTTGTATATTTCCAAACAATCCTCCTTCGTTTTTCACTCCTGAGAAATTCATTATTACTATTATCATAAAAATCTTCATTGTTCTCATCACGCGTTTCATTTCATGAGTGCATTTAATTATTATTATTATTATTATTATTATTATTATTATTATTATTATTATTATTATTATTATTATTATTATTATTATTATTATTATTATTATTATTATTATTATTATTATTATTATTATTATTATTATTATTATTATTATTATTATTATTATTATTATTATTATTATTATTATTATTATTATTATTATTATTATTATTATTATTATTATTATTATTATTATTATTATTATTATTATTATTATTATTATTATTATTATTATTATTATTATTATTATTATTATTATTATTATTATTATTATTATTATTATTATTATTATTATTATTATTATTATTATTATTATTATTATTATTATTATTATTATTATTATTATTATTATTATTATTATTATTATTATTATTATTATTATTATTATTATTATTATTATTATTATTATTATTATTATTATTATTATTATTATTATTATTATTATTATTATTATTATTATTATTATTATTATTATTATTATTATTATTATTATTATTATTATTATTATTATTATTATTATTATTATTATTATTATTATTATTATTATTATTATTATTATTATTATTATTATTATTATTATTATTATTATTATTATTATTATTATTATTATTATTATTATTATTATTATTATTATTATTATTATTATTATTATTATTATTATTATTATTATTATTATTATTATTATTATTATTATTATTATTATTATTATTATTATTATTATTATTATTATTATTATTATTATTATTATTATTATTATTATTATTATTATTATTATTATTATTATTATTATTATTATTATTATTATTATTATTATTATTATTATTATTATTATTATTATTATTATTATTATTATTATTATTATTATTATTATTATTATTATTATTATTATTATTATTATTATTATTATTATTATTATTATTATTATTATTATTATTATTATTATTATTATTATTATTATTATTATTATTATTATTATTATTATTATTATTATTATTATTATTATTATTATTATTATTATTATTATTATTATTATTATTATTATTATTATTATTATTATTATTATTATTATTATTATTATTATTATTATTATTATTATTATTATTATTATTATTATTATTATTATTATTATTATTATTATTATTATTATTATTATTATTATTATTATTATTATTATTATTATTATTATTATTATTATTATTATTATTATTATTATTATTATTATTATTATTATTATTATTATTATTATTATTATTATTATTATTATTATTATTATTATTATTATTATTATTATTATTATTATTATTATTATTATTATTATTATTATTATTATTATTATTATTATTATTATTATTATTATTATTATTATTATTATTATTATTATTATTATTATTATTATTATTATTATTATTATTATTATTATTATTATTATTATTATTATTATTATTATTATTATTATTATTATTATTATTATTATTATTATTATTATTATTATTATTATTATTATTATTATTATTATTATTATTATTATTATTATTATTATTATTATTATTATTATTATTATTATTATTATTATTATTATTATTATTATTATTATTATTATTATTATTATTATTATTATTATTATTATTATTATTATTATTATTATTATTATTATTATTATTATTATTATTATTATTATTATTATTATTATTATTATTATTATTATTATTATTATTATTATTATTATTATTATTATTATTATTATTATTATTATTATTATTATTATTATTATTATTATTATTATTATTATTATTATTATTATTATTATTATTATTATTATTATTATTATTATTATTATTATTATTATTATTATTATTATTATTATTATTATTATTATTATTATTATTATTATTATTATTATTATTATTATTATTATTATTATTATTATTATTATTATTATTATTATTATTATTATTATTATTATTATTATTATTATTATTATTATTATTATTATTATTATTATTATTATTATTATTATTATTATTATTATTATTATTATTATTATTATTATTATTATTATTATTATTATTATTATTATTATTATTATTATTATTATTATTATTATTATTATTATTATTATTATTATTATTATTATTATTATTATTATTATTATTATTATTATTATTATTATTATTATTATTATTATTATTATTATTATTATTATTATTATTATTATTATTATTATTATTATTATTATTATTATTATTATTATTATTATTATTATTATTATTATTATTATTATTATTATTATTATTATTATTATTATTAATATTATTATTATTAATATTATTATTATTATTATTATTATTATTATTATTATTATTATTATTATTATTATTATTATTATTATTATTATTATTATTATTATTATTAATATTATTATTATTATTATTATTATTATTATTATTATTATTATTATTATTATTATTATTATTATTATTATTATTATCCGCTTCTTGTTCCTCTACTCGAAGTCTCTGTCTGTCTCTCACTCTCTCTCGTGTAATGGCCGCGACGCACACGCATGTTACTGCCTATGATTTCCTGCTTCTTCTAGCTCTCTCTCTCTTGTTTTCTTTTCTTTGGAAATCCAGGAGCATAAGCCTATTGCAAAATTTAGAATGTTGCTATTTTTTCCTACCATGAAATTTATATGCGGACCGCGAGCGCAACCGCAACGCGACTAACTGACGCGTTGCCGCTACACACAATTCGATCACGTGAAGGGGAAAATGATACCATGGCTTAGTGGCTAGAATTTTTGTTTGACGTTCCTAGCCTCATAGGTTCGATTCCTGCCCAGTGCAAATCAACTTTGCTGATTTCTTCTTAGTACGGGTGGCTTCAAGCCAAGTTTAGCTTTTGGATTTTCCGCCAATAAACCCTTGTTTTCTCTTACGCTCTCTCATAGACACATGTGGCCGTATGCATGAACGACGGAAAACCGTCGTTAGTGTTTTCCAAAAATCCTCCGCCTACGCTAATGACGTCACATTTTCCCGGAAAACGGTTTTCCGATTGTTCATGCATACGGCCACTGAGTTGGAAAGTAGCCTTAAAAATTGTTGACATATCTTGCAATGAGACGACCATAAAAGATAAAAGAAGCTTAAATGCACTGTTAATTTTTTTTATCTTATCGACCTCATAGAGAAAGTTCAAAGATCATTTACTCGTAGTATATATGCTAAATGTGGTCTCACTCCTACCTCTTATGCGAATCGATTATCACACCTAAACCTTGATCTCCTTGAGCAAAGACGCACCCTTATAGACTTCAGTTTCACTTATAAAGTAGTGCATGGACTAGTTAGTATAGACAATCCTTCCTTTCTTTTATCTCCACCCTCTAGAATTTCGTGTAGACACAATTATATTCTTCGTAAGCACCCCTGTAGTATCCACTCGTTTCTCACATTTCTTGTCAAACCGTATTGTAAACGTTTGGAACTCTCTTCCCAATAGCACGATTATATGTCCTAATCCAAAATCGTTTAGTAATTCTATTTAATCAATTATATGTAGCTCTTCTTAACTTTTTCGATGTCCACTACTATACTTATGCTACCCCGTTGTGGCATAGTAAATTATTTATCCAACCATTTTTCTTGTTTGTGTCCTATGTATTGTTCATTACGTACCAGCATAATAAAGTTATTATTATTATTATTTTACTCTCCGCATTGGCAATTCTCTCTCGCAGGCAAAGAAGGCGAGAGAGTGTGGCCAGAGCGAAGAGAATCAAATTAGCACCCGATGTGCCTTTATACCCATTCACACCCTTGATTTCCGGCAGCATTTTATTGCTATCCGTAACCATCTTCCATTGCTCTGCTCGTGAACATGAAATCACCACATTGCCGTTTGATCTTTCGATCTTTGATCTTTGATCTCTACCATTATCATTTCAGAGACTCCCACTCTTGAGCAGCCATGGAGGTTGGCTGGCGTGAGCCAACCCCGTCCGACCGTCCATGCAAATGGAAACGCTGTGTGTCCAAGGTTCGAGTGATCTTTGATCTTTTCTCGTCTTTCCAAAGTTCATTGTACTCTTCACCATGAACAAGAGTCAACATGGTTCTGGCATCGTAGATTTTGCGTCTCATCGATCGTTGTAATTGAACTTCGTAATCGTTTTTCAAATAAAATCGATATATAAATTTGATCTTTGATCTTTGTTCCAGGCCACTCCATATCTCTGGCCTGTCATCACCACGCTGTTGATGACGCAAATCATCTGGATCGGAGTCTATCAATGTAGGGATAAGGACAATGTAAGTTCTAAGATATAGTTAGAAAAGGGTTACATAAAGTGACACCCTGAGCTAATTTGAAACTACCCGCTCTAGAGCAATACTCTCTCGCTTGCTTTGTCTTCGACTGACAGTCTCGTAGGCAACGAAAGCGAACGAGCCTTGCCACCGCGGAGTGTTTTGCAAGTTTGCTTCCGGTGTAACCGATTATAGTTGTGTATTGCGGCACAACAAGCTCAGGACAGATCTTATTGGAGAGAAATGCCAGCATAAAGAAATAATACTGAAACGATAGTACGAAACTGAACGAATATACAACCCCGCAGAATCTCCCTTCGTGCCTGTGATCCCGGGGGTCCCCTCGTGCACCTCGAAATTTTGTGCAGTGCATATTGAATATCAGGTGTGACAATTGTTACTATTCTTTTTCTCTTTACTTAAACAATTTTATCAAGAAAAGTTTGGAATATTATCAATTACGTAGCCTGAGAACAATTTGTGAAATATTAATTTTTGGAAAATGCCGCGCCAAAATCTTGAAGAACTCGCGCGCATTCGGCAATATCAATCTCAAAGTGAATTTTTTCGGCATTTCTATTTCTTAGGACAATTTAATTGACAAGCTTTCAAAAATTTCAAACTTTCCTTGATAAAATAGTTCAAGTAAATAAGAAAACAATAGTAACAATTGTCACACCTGATATTCAATATTGACAGCACAAAAATTCGAGGAGCGCGGGTTGATCTCGGGGATCCCCGGGATCTCTATGTAGTCTCTCTTTGAACCCTTAAAATATTGTGGTAGACGTAAACTATGATCTTTGATTTCTAATTATCGATTGATTATTATTAATCTCTAATTATCGATTGATTATTATTAATCTCTAATTATCGATTGATTGTAGATCGTGAGATATGCCCGGTACATGTTAGGAGAAGAATCTCTATTAACAAGAAGGAACGACAGCAACTCCATTGCGACCTTTTTTGAGGCTGATAAGGTATGAAAAGTCACGAAACGACAGAAAGAAAGATAAAACTCTTCGTTCTATGCACTCTCTCGCCTCCTTTATGCATTGTTACATTTGCCGTACATGCCTACGCCGTAACCTCCACTGTAACGACGAAGACGCGGCGAGTAGGTTACGGCGTAGGCACGTAAGGCTAATGTAATGGTGCATTAAAATGGCCAGAAACCGAAAGCCCTTCCAAGGCGCGCTTTTCCGAATTTGAAAAAAAATTTAAAGTTGCGCGTGCATAGAGCGTGTAGCTCAGTGGTTAGTGGTTAGCGCTAGTAACCGCGCTACGTGGGTTCGATTCTCGTTTGCAATTTTCCTTATATGCATCCTTCAAATTCAAAAACTCGCGCCTTTCCCTGGAGGATCAATGAACTTTATGCTCGGATTACGACATTCCTGTGCACCTGAAATTTTAGAGAAAATTGTTTTTGTATACAGGGAGATGTGATCTACAGTTCTGCCTGGCCAGTTTAGTCACGAAAAAACTCGTGGGTCCCCTTCTTTAACTAGCAATGGTCTAATGTCGCACGGATCATATCCCACCATTTGCTTCTATCGCGAGCGCCACTGTTGATAGGGTTCTCGTGTGGGTGTCGATCAACGATGTAATATGATAATAGCACAGACAACAATTTACTCGGCCATAATCAATAAATCCATTTCAGGACTTCTACGATCCCAACCCGAAGACGCTCAGAGATGTTACTATTGAATCATTGGTAATTGTTCATATTTATTCATCCATCCCTTTTTAACGCCTTATCCGATTTGCATACCTGACTCTCTCACTTTCCCATTGTCCTCACGCTAATTACCATACCATATAACTGCCCCGTGTTAATCGTTGCGGGAGTCAGACATGCAACCTCAAGGATCTACATCTTTAACAAAATTTAATTAAATGATTGCAGCTTCTTCTCCCAATTTTGGGATTCCCGCTCGTTATTGCTGTCGCGCTGTACCGCACCTGTGCCAAGAGCAACAAAGCAGGACAGCAACCTGAGTGGGCAGGAACGCAACGGGTTCGGGTTCGGGGGCTGCATCGGCAGGAAACGAGAGCGGTCGGAAACGGAGCGGCAGGGAGCGAGAGCGGTGATCAGGTGAGGTGTATGATCAAAGATCAAAGATCAAAAATCCGAGAACACTGCGGTTCTATGCAGTACTGAACTAACAATAAGAGGATACGCAGGAGTGCATGGCTATAGCAAAATGAAGAGTGGAGATTCCTCGAAATTCTCCTACCACGAAAATTCAAAATGATATAACTCTGGTATTTTGCCACTTAAAGTCTACTTAAACTACGTCACAGACTTTAAGTAGACTTTAAGTGGCAAAATACCAGAGAAGGTAGGTGTGTAGTAGCTAACGTGGTAGCTACCGCAACGCGCCGAGCTTGCGCCATACGAGCAACTAGAGCTATCGGCCAGTTTGTCAAGACGGCTTAGCGTACCGTACAATCATTTTTGACTATTCATACATCAAAGATTAAGGATCAATTTCAGTTCTCCTTCATCGGGCTTATCGCAATGGTCGTCGGGTTCTGCGGCTCGCGCAAAATCATAGTGTAAGTTCCAACCAATCTTTTAAATTATCCGATCTGGCCGCATGCTCTCGCTTTGTGTGTCTGCGAGAGAGTGTGGCCATATGGGAGAGCATTTTTTATATATTTATTTGATACACCCGTGACAGGTGCGACAGCAAATACATAAACGATAAGAAAATTAATACTAATAGAAGGGAATTGGGGAAGGTGACAGGGGTTATTTAACGATAGCTATCAGATCACCGGTGTTCCAGTAGTATATGTACACAATAGGGCACACTATTGGCTAACACGATAAAGTCCCTGTTGGCCGTATGTGTTATTCCGTAATCTTTCTCTCGTTTAGGGACGCTACTGATCTATCCAATGTCGATTTACCGAGGAAGTTATGGAACGCGGGCGGTCCTATCGGCGCATATTTTTGCCTCGTGTTTCTTGTGAGTATTGTTTTTCCTACGATTATCGATTTTCTTCCAATTATTGATTTTTTTACGAATTAACCAATTATTGATTTTTTTACGAATTAATTACAGGCTTTCGGCTTCGACATCTTCCCTGCACACGTTTTCCAGTATTTCATGGTGCGTTTTCCTGTATTGGGAGTAAGATGTTTATCGATTGATCGATTAATTCTACCGTATCCACCAATCAATAAACATTTACCGTGATAATCAATGCAGGTCATAAACTGCGTCTTCCAATCAATTATACTTCTGACTTCTCTTCCCGCACAGTCATTCTGGATAATTACAACTGCGCTCATTTTCCTCTGTAAGTGAACTTTGATCTTTGATCTTGGATTTTTGATCTTTGATCTTTGATCTTTGCAGTCGGCCTCGCTCGCTGCTTCCGTGCCTGCGTGGGAAGGGATTCCGATCCCGAACAGCAGAAGCCTTATACTGCAGCTAACTATTACACTCAAGTGAGTTCGAAACTGATTGTGAGCGACTCTCGCAACGAAAACCTGATTACTGTAGATGCGCTTTACAGACTCTTTACGGTCGCTTCTACACCTATAAAGTCAGCATACCGACAGCAGACCAGGACCATGAACTGGGTCAATTTCAGGTAGAGCTTCTTTCGAATCAATTATAAGTATTTGTTTTATATATTTATCACTTGCTCTGGCATGAACGAGACTATTGAAATAATTGTGAAATAATAATAAGTAATCAAATAATAAGTAATCGGATAATAAGTAATCATGTTTTAACAAAAATGGGCTGTATTATTTATTATAACACCAGCCGTGAGCTCGGCCAAGTCAAAGGCAGAGGGAAGAGAGAGATTGAAGACAAAGAGTGAGAGGAGAAGAAAGGAAGATAGAGAGATGATAGAGAGATTATGTGCGACTAGCACGAAATATGTTTACCTTGGCAAGGGATTTGTTCTTTTAGTGTAAAAAAGTCAAAATGGCAAATTTTCCTTTTCACTTTTGCAAGACCTCCCGTATTCTCTCGTCTAGCCGAGAGAACAGGGAAAATGAGAGGGCGTGCAAAAGTGGGAGGGCAAATGTGTCATTGTGATTTTTGGAATAGACTTATTTTTATAATTAATATAATTAATTTAGTTAATTTAATGAAGTTTCAGGCACCGCCTGCACGGGTTGGTGAGATCTTCTACGGCGAGCTCATTCTCTACGCAATTCTCGTTGGGCAGTCCGTGGCTTCAGGTATGGTACTACTGTATCCTAGACACAGCATTCTTTTAAAAAGGGAGCGTAACCTCACTCAAGGGTCTCTTCGACGCGCAATGCTCTCTCGTTGTTAGAGAACAGAAAATTATCGTTACATTTGCCTGGCGCACGCGTCGACGTAAATTTCAGAGTATGTTGGGTCCCAAGTGGAAAACCCTGCCGCCATACCATTTCGTTTATTGTCACTGTGAAAGTTCGCCGAACTACAGAATTTGCAAAAGAACCAGTGCGAATGGGATTAGAACCCACTAAGAAATAGTGCGAGACAAAGGAACTTGTCAATACACCATTGGGTAGATACATGGGATGCGATAGACGAACTGGACATACCGAGTGATAGGGAATAGGGGTGGATAGAGATGAGATAAAAGTTCCACGAACTTTTCATCCACGATGGGCTATTCTCAAAATGGGAGGTTAGAGAAAAAACGAGAGAGCATTTATAATTGAGAGTGCGCAGAGAAATTCAATTCTTCCATGCTACTTAGAGAGGGGAAGATTTGGGAATCGCTCTCGTTGTCTAACTTTCTCTACTGATCTATCGCTCTCTCACTCGAAAAGTTCACTCTCTTTATGACACTAGCCCATACCCTCAAAAATGGATTGAACTTCCACCCGATTCCCATCATTTATAAGGGGAAAAGGGAGCGAACTTCTTGATCTCGCTCCCTTTTAGAAGGGAATTGGTACGGCGGCTGATTGCCATCTCAGAGGCACGGTAGGAAGTTACCGTAACCATCGATCAATAATGGTTGGCTGCCGTAACATACAGTGACCTTTTACCGTACCTCTGATGACAATCAGGGCTTTCCGCTTGGGACCAAACACACTCCAAAATTTATGTCGACGCGTACGCCAGGCAAATGTAACGATATTTTCCGTGACGGCGTAGGCGTTTCGAATTAGCTTGTGGTGTCACTTTATGCAAGCCGTTTTTTTCTGATGAGTGCGTAAAATGAGGATAGTTAAAATTTTTAAAAAAATATCATACATCCAGAGATGCGACAACGTTTGAAACTTTTTCTTCGCTTTCGTTATCAGGGCGCTCTCCAAGCTCTAAAAGACTCCTCCCGCTATCCAACACTAATCGATTTTTAATCTATGCAAACTCAGTAATATTCCCGCCAATCAATCGATAATATCCCATCCAATCCATCGATATTTTCTCCCACAATCAATCAATAATATCTTCAAATCAATCGATAATTTCAGGCATCTTTCCGGGCCTTGTCTCCGCTTGCAGCGTACTCATTGGTGTTGTGTTCTCCGTGAACTCCGAGGCCAAATTAATCGGGTACAGGATATCGATTGACTATGACCTCGAAAAATCAATAATTACAGTATTCTCTTCGGCTACTGCGGACGCTTTGTCGCTCTGCTCGTGCAGTATGCGGTGATCCACCTGTTGAAATCGACTGTTTAATCGATTATCGATCGATTCGAATGATCTACCTCATTGAAATGATTATACCATCATTCTACCTCTTTGTGTATCAACTCTGGTATTTCCAAACTAGTAGTTTACTTACGTGACGTCACAGCCTAGTAGTTTACTGCTAGTTTACTACAAGTGAAAGAACATTTGACGAAATGTGTTACCGTATTATACACCACTTCTAATAAACTTACGTTTAACTAGCCGTAGACTTGCAAGTCAACAGCTAGTGTGAAATATAAGTAAACTACTAGTTTGAAAATACCAGAGAAGCAATCTTTATCCTCATTGTTTTTCTTCGTTTTCCAAATGTTTTTGATGTAGCGAAAATCGCGTAATCCTTAAAGGCACATCCCGAGCTAACTTGGCATTCTCCGCACTGACAATGCTCTCTCGCTTTCGTTATTAACGAGAGGGCGTTGCCAGAGCGGAGAGTAAAATTAAGTCGGGATGCGCCTTTGAATTTACTCGACTTGCGCACGCCACGTCCGCGTCTATTTTTAATCTTGCGATAAGTCAAACTTCATATAAACATTTTTTTTTCGGGATTTTCGGTGGAGGAGGGGGGTAGGCCAAAATTTCGTTCGGACTTTGCACATTTTAAAATGGATGTGGACGTACGCAATTTTAACAACATATTAGTAACGATAAACATAGTATTCTTTCTGATGATAAAGTTTATGTTGAACAAATTGTTTGTGTGAATAAATTAACAATTGGTCTTTAAATATCGACATTAAATACATATATACAAATACATAATACATAATACATTAAATACATATATACATATAATATATATTAAGTACCGTGCAATAGTATACCAAAAAGTACATTTTTCAATAAAACTTGCTTGTATGCAGCCAATCAGCTTAATTATTTGATATGTTGTGCGCACAGGTCTTACCATCTTATCGTGTAAGAAAAAGAGCGACATTTATCAAAAATCTGAAAAATTTAATGAATTTTCTGATATTTTCATGGTTGAGAGAGATTGTGTGAAAGAATGTTCTTAGCAGAACTGAACAGCGTCTACCTCCACATGTACAGCAGAAGAGCAATGATACTTGTTGCGTTAAAGATGGTGGCTCGCGAATATTCATGTAAATCACTACACCCCTCTGGTGCGAATGCAAAGTGATATGCGAGAAGTTAGCACTGCCACTCATCTATCCAATAGTACAGTGGCAAACGTTCAGACACGTTACCCATTTGTCGCAACTTCGTAACCTATTGCCGAATTTCCTCAATTTTCAAAAAGTGCGCCTTTCCCTACACGGGCCAGATGATTCTTTGATGTTTCTAGCGATCAAGAAGCTGAATCACATAAAATAAATAGTGTACGGTATGTAGAATCACTTTTGCTACCTTTCTGTCTTCACAATTTGATCACGAAAACATTTGTGGTATGTACACCAGCTTTATAGCGAGCAATGGAGAAAGCACAGCTGATTTCGTCATACCAATAGGTGAGGGGATGCACATCTGGCTGGGAAAGAGCTGCTACCTATCAGGATTGATGGTAATTTCGAGTACATATCAGAATCAAACAAATTTGAAACCATCAGCCTTATCAACACTCTCTTGCTTTATTTGTCTGCGAGAGAGTGTGGTCAGAGCGGAGAGTAAAATTAGCACGGGTGTGCCACTCTCTTCTGCTCCTTCGCCATATGACGTCCACAGGGTTCGGGCGAGATTGGCGCAACTTCTCTCTCTTTCTCTGCCATCTCTCTCTCCTCTTGGAGGCGCGCTCTCTCGTTCGCACTATCTGTCTCACTCTTCACTGTGTTCCCTCTTCCCTTCCTCTTCCCTATTCTGATCTTGCCCATCTTGTCTCTCTGTCATGCACAATCCATATTCATTCTTCTACTCACTCCCTCTCCACTCAGTCTCGTCCAAGTCCCTGTTACTTATAATTTATTGTTAGGTGATATTAACCCCTAACAAGTCACTGGGCACACTAATCACTTATTCCAAATAAGCTATTAAGTGATAACGTTATGTGCCTTCATCTTTATGCAGAATGAATCAAAGAATTGTGGTTGTCTTGCGCATCTTGCTTCTTCTTCTTCTTCTTCTTCTCCTTCTATTTCTTCGAATAGAGTTATCCTATTTGATCACGTTCATTTGACCAATTATGTATTTCCAAACAATCCTCATTCATCTTTCACTCCTGAGAAATTCATTATCATATTCGTTATCGTTATCATAGAAATCTTCCTTTCTATCATCAAGCGTTTCATTTCATGAATACCTATAAATAATATTATTATATTCTCTCTCTCTTTTTTTGAAGGAAGATGTGCGAGTTGTTGAGGATACTGTCCCCTATCTCGTCTTTGTAATTATGATTTACAAATTCTATTACTTCCCTTCCCCTGGCTACGACGATAATACGTGATCGTTCTTTGATCATAGCAGAGAACGTGCAAATGTGAGAGAGTACAGACAGAGTGAGAGAGTGTGGGGCAGTGAGAGAGTCCAGAGAGAGAAATCTATGCCCTCTTCAGTGATCTACCATCAATAGTGTTTACGCATGGGTGATTCTCTAACTTCTCGATCGATTCCCAGCAGATATAATTCATTTCTTCTATGTATGTCCCTCTTCCTCTCCTATTTCTTTCATTATTTCATTTTATCATATTTTCATACAATTTTGTTGTTGTCTATCGATTTGCCAACATCGATTGGATAGGATACGAGTCGCTTCCTATCCAGTCTGTCTTTTCTCTTTCACAATGTTCTGGCACTGCCCCAGCGCGGATGTCAATCGCTATTTTCAAAAACTACTGACAATTCGCTCTCGCAGACAAAGAAAGCGAGAGAGTGTGGCCAGAGTGGATTGTTTCAAATTAGTTTGGATGTTGCTTTATTCCAGCGCATGAGCACTTTTTCTTTTCAAAAGTAGTCTCTGCTCGCAAACGTAAAGTGTCACTACATTATCGTTTGATCTTTCGATCTTTGATCTTTGATCTCTACCATTATCATTTCAGAGTCTCCCACTCTTGAGCAGCCATGCCGGTAGGCTGGTGTGAGTCAATCCCGTTCGACCGTCTACGCAAATGGAAACGCAATGTGTCCAAGGTTTGATTGATCTTTGATCTTTGATCTTTTATCTTTGATCTTTGTTCCAGGCCACTCCATATCTCTGGCCGGTCATCACCACGATGATGGCGACGCAGATAATCTGGATCGGAGTCTATCAATGTAGGGATAAGGACAATGTAAGTTTGTGAAGATATTCTTAAAGGTGCACCCGAACTGCATTTCTGCGTTTAGCTGTTAGAACCCTTACAATATAGAGGTTGACGCACGCTACATAATAATCTTTCATATCCAACTATCGATTGATTGCAGATCGTGCGATTTACCCAGTACATGGCAGGAGATGAATCTCTAGTAAGAATACGGACCGACAACAACTCCATGGCGACCATGTTCCATAGTGATAAGGTATGAAAAGTCAGGAAACGAAAAGAAAAATGAGGGAAAACTAAGGTTTGAAAAGTCACGAAACGAAAAGAAAATCAGATTAAACTCTCTTCGTTTTATGCACTCTCTCGCCTTCTTGCGCAACATAAAACATGTAGCAACAGCTAATTTGGATCTGGCAACACCCCTTTCTATCTTTGTCTGTGAGAGAGTGTGGCCATAGCGGAGAGTAAAATTAGCGTGTGGTGTGCCTTTAATAAGAGAATGTCTTTAACATTTCCTCGGTCACAATCACCAACAAATAAATCAATAAATCCATTTCAGGACTTCCATGATCCCAACCCGAAGACACTCCGAGACGTTGCTACTGAATCGCTGGTAATTGTTCATATTCATTTTTTTAAAGATGGAGACCCTCGAATTTTTTCGTGATAAGACTGTAGAATGATAGAGATTCATCACATGAATCGAAAGACATATGTTTGAAGCTTGCTATGCGTCTTGAAAGTACAACTTTCAATGCTTGTGGAGAGTACCTATCCGATTTGCATACTTGACTTTCTCAATTTACCCATTGTCCCTTACGCCAATACATCCCCAAAGCCGAGGTGCATGAGAAAAATGGCATGCTCGGTGTTCGGTAAGCTGTCAATGGCATGTACCAGTGGGAGCTGCTACCCGAAGGACAAGCCATCAACGCCACCTATTACGCTTCCCAACTACGTACTCCCAAGCGGAAACTCGAATCTTCACGGGCGGCAGGCGATCGAATTGTCTTACAGAACTACAGTATGCGCCCCAACATGGCGAAGGCCGTCAAGAAGGTGCTGATGACGTTTGGCTGACGAGTCCTCACCCACCCCACGTATACCCCGGACCATGCCCCCTCCCATTATTGGCTCATCGGTGATATGCATCGTGTCCTGGCGGGGAAGCACTTCAAGACTCGAGCCGAGGTCGAATCGTGACTGATCATACTTCGCCTCCAAGTGGTAATCACCTGCCCACACTTTGGCAGAAGGCCATCCATAATGATGGCGACGGCAGTATGACATTTTGGAATTGCCGTTTAAGAACGAGGACGTTTTGGAACCGTACAAATAGGAACGATGCCGAATTAGAACGAGACACTTTGGAACTAGACATTTTGGAACTCTCCCGTTTTGGAACGCCCCCATTTTGGAACTCTCCCATTTTGGAACTCGGCCGTTTTGGAACCGGGACATTTTGGAACTCGGCCATTTTGGAACTCGGATGTTTTGGAACCGGGACATTTTGGAACTCGGCCGTTTTGGAACCGGGACATTTTGGAACTCGGCCATTTTGGAACTCGGATGTTTTGGAACCGGGACATTTTGGAACTCGGCCATTTTGGAACTCGGATGTTTTGGAACCGGGACATTTTGGAACTCGGCCGTTTAGGAACCGGGACATTATGGAACTCAGATGTTTTGGAACCAGGACATTTTAGTATTCCCCGCGTTGCTTTTCACTTTTACTACTTTTTTTCTGTAAAATATCTCAAAGGTTACATGATTATTTTCGTGAACAAACTGAAGGAAGCAGAAAGATGGCAAAATATATTCTGCATACCGTGTACTAAATCATTTTTTATCTAACTGCGCGTATTGATTGATAGATTCACAAACAAATCACTGCTTGAAGTTCAGGCAAAGGCACGCTTTTTGAAAATTGTAAGATTCGGCAACAGATATAGAACCCGCGACAATCTAGTATCAAATCAGCGGGTTTGCCACTACAATATGGGGTGGGCAAGAGTGCACTGAAATTTTTCCATATCATTTGTACTAGAGGATTGCATAAACATTCGCGATTCTCCATCTTCAATCAATGCGAAAGTCAACGAAACGGGATTCAAGCCAAATCTTTGTTTATTTTTAGTCTCTGGGGCTGTAAAACTACCGTAGAATATCCCCTTACCACAACTTTACTTCAAAGGACAAGCAAACCAAACTACCTTTCTAGCTAGAAGAAATAACGTATGTGGGCTTCAACATAGGCAACATAGGTCAATCTTTGCCGTGCCTTGAACGTTTTTCAGAAATAAAGTACATTTAGGAGAGAAAAATCCGGAACGCCCAAAAAATGTACATTTTGCAAATGAATGTAGAATGAACAAAAGTAACTTTGACGACCAAACTAAATTCCACGGTTTTGTTATCACGGCTACAGGGAATGCCCATATTTATTAGGATTTAGCTTTAATCCCATTCCCGGACTTTCGGATGACTTTTAAGTATGTCTAACAATTAAACACGCGAGAAATATTTTTTAAACGATGAAAACCTGAGAATTACGCAAATAATGAATGCATTCAAAAAGTTTAGAAAATTTGTTCCATGGGTATAAGAGTAGAAAAATGTATCAATTGATATACAGTAGCGCCGGAAAGTCAAAATACACTTTTTATTTCTGGTGTAATTTTGGCGTCAGATGAGATATCAAGCTGAAAGTTGTACATGATGTACCCGTAGTATGTACGTATTCGATCCTCTTATAAGGTCTCACGGGCGTTTCTGGTTATTGTATAGTGATGACGCTACCGAACAACACTTTTTCGAAAATTCATTATTCTTTTAGAGATTTTTTCGTACTCGCCAAACTTCGTGAGCATAGAGAGAACTACAAGGTCTATCCAGAAAAAAAAGTTTCAGGTTGCTGCGAATTCGGGTATTGGCTGCAGACTTGCTGCTATAACGCGGTCGCAAAATCATATCTCGGCTTCTAGAAGAGCTTCAATGGAGTTCAAAGCAACAAACTGATTTTCCTTTTGATTCCTGATGATCCTGTAAGTATGGTAGCGCTAGCTCATCATTCATCCTCTTGTATCGAAAAAGTCACTTTTTTACAAGACCCAACTTTGAAAAATAACAATTCTGAGGGCGGATTTTGTAAAAATCTGGTTTTTGGATAAGAATGTTGCAAATCTATTTATTAACAGATTCCCCGCTTTTTAGAGCGATTGATATTCTTTCTTGCCTGCGGCAGTCGATTATCTGAAGGATAGTCGTTTAGGCCGCTCTCCCTTCTCATCTCGCGACCCGCAAACATCTCTGGGCATTACACACTGCTCAACGTGCTTTTATAAATGAAATCACTCTAAAACTTATTCTCGATAATCCTGAACATCACAGTCTATAAAAGAAAGCGTTTTTGATCTTCTTTGATCGAATGAAACAACTTTTCATTATGATTTTGAGCACAATTTGACGAAAAATGAGCAAAGATCAAAGATCAAATATCGAAAACACAAAGATCACAGACCAAAAACTGGATTCATACAGTGTTTCTCTATTCTGACTAATCAAATCACTAAAAGCGGCTAAATCGTTATTGAGCAGTGTCAAAAGCATAGAGATGTGTACGGGTCGCGAGATGAGAAGGGAGCGCGGCGTAAACGACTAGCCTTCAGATAATCGACTGCCGCAGGCAAGCAAGATTAGCGATCGCTCTAAAAAGCGGGGAATCAATTAATTAATATATTTTCTACATTTCTATCCAAAAACCAGATTTGTACAAGGTCCGCCCTCAGAATTGTGATTTTTCAAAGTTGGGTCTTGTAAAAAAGTGACTTTTTCGATCCATGAAGATGAATGATGAGCTAGCGCTACCATACTTACAGGATCATCAGGAATCACCAAGAGAATCAGTTTGCTGCTTTGAACTCCACTGAAGCTCTTCTAGAAGCCGAGATATGATTTTGCGACCGCGTTATTGCAGCAAGTCTGCAGCCAATTCCCGAATTCGCAGCAACCTGAAACTTTTTTTCTGTATAGACCTTGTAGTTCTCTCTATGCTCACGAAGTTTGGCGAGTACGAAAAAATCCCTGAAAGAATAATGAATTTTCGAAAAAGTGTTGTTCGGTAGCGTCATCACTATACAATAACCAGAAACGCCCGTGAGACCTTATAAGAGGATCGAATACGTACATACTACGGGTACATCATGTACAAGTTTCAGCTTGATATCTCATCTGACGCCAAAATTACACCAGAAATAAAAAGTGTATTTTGACTTTCCGGCGCTACTGTATATATATATTTTTAAACGGGGAGTACCAAAATATCCCGGTTCCAAGTCGGCCGAGTTCCAAAATGTCCCGGTTCCAAAACATCCGAGTTCCAAAATGGCCGAGTTCCAAAATGTCCCGGTTCCAAAACAGCCGAGTTCCAAAATGTCCCGGTACCAAAACGGCCGGGTTCCAAAATGTCCCGGTTCCAAAACATCCGAGTTCCAAAACAGCTGAGTTCCAAAATGGCCGAGTTCCAAAATGTCCCGGTTCCAAAACGGTCGAGTTCCAAAATGTCCCGGTTACAAAATGTCCCGGTTCCAAAATGGGGTAGTTCCAAAATGTCTGGTTCCATAACGGCATGGTTCCTATTCGGCATAATTCCAAAATGTCTTGTTCTTATTCGTCCAGTTCCAAAATGACCTCGTTCCACAACGGCAGTTCCAAAATGTCATACTGCCGATGGCGACTACTACGATTCACACGCTCATTCAATGATAAAGAAATTTCAAGTCAAATTTGAAGTTCAAAATCCGCGGTTAATTATGACTCAACCTAATATTACTTAAAAATGCACACCTCAAAATTTATACTTATGCAAATTTCTTGGGACCGGTAAACTTTCATGGGACCCGTAAAGTAGAACAAAGCCATTTTCAGTCATTTATGACCATCGTCAACAGCACCAAAAAGTTGACTGTTCACTGATTTTTGTTGATTCTTTCGCCAACGACCTCACATATTCCCTTATAAATATAGGAATTCGACTGCTATGAGAGAATATTTCTCTTGCCTATAAATTACGTAATGAGACGCTACTAGGAAATTTGTCCTCTTTGTATTATCGTACATCGAAAAATCATTGGATCATGATTCATCTGAACCATTCTGAATGGTTCTAGCAGATCAAACGCGATTATGGCCGAATGGGGCATTTTTACGCTCTCTCTTTCTTTTCATTATTTTTCTTTCACTCTAATCTAGTTAGTCCGTGAGAATCGCAATTTAACATTGTGTTTTTTCATAAAATCATCATTTTTATTTATTAATAAATCGTTCCGATGAAATCATTTTGGGGGGCTACCGATTTCCCGGTTCCGGTTCTGTGATATCATCGGAACGATTTATTAATAAATAAAAATGATGATTTTATGAAAAACACAATATTAAATTGCGATTCTCGCGGACTAACTAGATTAGAGTGAAAGAAAAATAATGAAAAGAAAGAGAGAGCGTAAAAATGCCCCATTCGGCCATAATCGCGTTTGATCTGCTAGAACCATTCAGAATGGTTCAGATGAATCATGATCCAATGATTTTTCGATGTACGATACATCATTGCGCCTCGGGAGTAGATGAATTAAATTAAATTATATAAAGTAATATTAATTAAATTTTATTTTATGATTGCAGCTTCTCGTCCCAATTTTGGCGGCGATGGTCGCTATTTTTGAGGCGCTGGACTTCCTGTCATCCAAGTGCAAGAAAACAGAGGAGCAGGGGATTGATCAGGTGAGGTGTATGATCAAAGATCAAAGATCAAAGATCAAGTAGCCCATAACACGGCGGTTCAATGCAGTAGCTAACATGATTATTTTTGACCATTCATATATCCTATTAGTAGATAGTTGAGCAATATTCCAACATTTTTTTCTGCTCGGAAAGCTCAAAGATCAAGTATCAATAGAGATCAAAGATCAAGTATCAATAGAGATCAAAGATCAAGTATAAATAGAGATCAAAGATCAAGTATAAATAGAGATCAAAGATCAAGTATCAATAGAGATCAAAGATCAAGTATCAATAGAGATCAAAGATCAAGTATCAATAGAGATCAAAGATCAAGTATCAATTACAGACCGTCTTATCGTATGTCGCAATCTTCATCGCTTTCTTCGGCTCGCGCACTGTCATAGTGTACGTTTATGAAACCCAATAAATCTCTTTTTGTTGTGAGCTGCCGTAATCTTTCTCTCGTTCAGGGACGTTACGGATGTGCTCAATATCGATCTACCGATGAAGCTATGGATCGCGGGTGGTCTTACCGGCGCCTATTATTGTCTCGTGTTTCTTGTCAGTATTGATTTTTCCTACGATTATTTTCTTCTAATTATTGATTTTTTTAGGCTTTCGGCTTCGAAATCTTCCCTGAGTACGTCTTCCAGTATTTCTTGGTAAGTTTTTCAGTAAAAACCAATCAATAATCATTTACCGTAAATCAGCTAATAATCAATGCAGGCCACAAACTGTGTTTTCCAATCGCTTTTCATGCTGACTCAGCTTTCCGCCGAATCATTCTGGATTATGACAACGGCGTTATTTTTCTTCTGTAAGTGCCATTTGATCAGTTACTCTTTGATCTTGGTCTTTAATCTTTGATCTTTGATCTTTGATCTTTGCAGACGCCATCTATCGTGCCTGGGTGGGAAGGGGATCAAATCCTGAACTGCAGAAGCCCATGTATGTGCAGAAGTATCCAGCATGCGAGAAGGACATGGACGCTTACTTGGTGAGTTTGAAACTGAGCGATTCTCGCAACTAAAACCTGATTACTGTAGGCGCGCTTGCTCCAGAGTCTTCGCTTCATTGTCTATAAAGTCATCGTACCGACGTCAGACGACGGATATATACTGGGTCAAAGTGAGAAGGTAGAGAATCTTTGTTTTCAATTCCATTGAATGAGGGTGGCGCCCGTTTCGGCAACGGATCATAAATCGGTTGGAAGATGACCTATGGCAATTAAAGTTTTATCATTGTTATCTGAAGAGGTGTACGGTATTATGCTACCGTAACCGTCAGGAATCGTGAACTGATTTTTTTTTCATTCAATCCATGACCCGGGTTCAAGGTTGAAAAAGTCGAAAAATTCATGATGACCCGAGACCAAATACTTGTTGCGATTATATCAATAATGAGTTAACTTTTATCTTTCTGGATACCGTAACCCGAACTACCGTAATCGAACCGGGATTTGAATTGAATTTTGCTATAATATCGAAGCGTACGGTAGCTAGATTTCGGTAGTTCGGGTTACGGTATCTAGAAAGATAAAAGTTAACTCACTATTGATATAATTGCAACTAGTATTTGGTCTCGGGTCATCATGAATTTTTCGACTTCAGCCATTTTCAACCATGAACCCCGGGTCATGGGTCGACTGAAAAAAATCAGTTCGCGATTCCCAACGGTTACGGTAGCACAATATCGTACACTCATACTGATAACAATGATAAAACTTTTATTGCCATAGGTCATCTTCCAGCCGATTTATGATCCGTTGCTGAAACGGGCGCCCCCCTTGAATAATCGTTATGCATCGTTACATTTGCCTGACGTGCCGACGCCGTAACCTAGCTCATTTTTACAAATATTTCAATTAAATTTGTTAATAATGAATTTTCAGGCACCCTCGTACCAGCTTGGAATACTATTCTACGGCGAGTTCATTCTCTACAGTGCTCTCGTTGGACAGTCTATGACTTCAGGTATGATACTACCGCTTCCTAGACAGAGTATTCTTAAAGGAATACACCGACCCAATTTTACTCTACGCTCCGACAATGCTCTCTCGTAGACAAATAAAGCGAGAGATCATTGCCAGAGAGTTTCAACTTAGCTCGTGGTGTCATTTTCTGTATTTTTGCGATCTCGAAGAGTCAACTCTCGCAATCCAACACTAAACGTTATTTTTAAAATCTATAAAATATATCCTCACCAATCAATCGATATTTTTTCCAAATCAATCAATAATAGCTTCAAAGCAATCGATAATATCAGGCATCTTTCCTGGCGTTGTCTCCGCTTGTTGCGTGCTCATTGGTGTTGTGTGCTCCGTGAACAACAATTCCCGCTTCTCCCTTCCCTACAAGTTTATCGGGTATAGCGTATCTACTACTTACGCAGATTTACTTAAATTTTGTAATTTCTTACTTATCATTTTCTTAATTATATGAAATATCTGCGAAAAATCATCTTGAAAAGTAAGAATTTCTTAGAAAAGAACATCTCGGAAGAGAATTTTCTCTGGTATGATCTCGAAAAATCAATAATTACAGTGTGCTCTTCGGCTACTGTGGACACTTTGGAACTCTCCTCGTGCAGAATGCACTCATCTACCTATTGAAAACGGATGCCTAATCGATATTCTAATCGATTATCGATCGATTGAAACCATCTACTTCATTATGTACCAGGCAATAACTGTATTAATCTTCATTGTTTTTTTAAATCCTTCCTCATTGTCTAAATGTTTTTGATGTAGCGAAAATCACGTAATCTTTAAAGGCACACCCCGAGCTAACCTGAAACTCTCAGCACTGGCTATGCTCACTGGCTTTCTCGTCTACGATTCGGTGTTGCCAGAGCTTAGAGTAGAATTAGGTCGGGATGCGCCTTTGAATTTACGCGACTTGCGCGTTGTATTATGTTCTGTTATGTTATTAAAGTTATGTTGATCAAATTCTTCATGTGAATAAATTGACAATTTATCTTTGAAGATCCTGGCACATTAAATACATAGAACAGTTTTCAAAGTGCCTTTCACTTGACTTGTTGCCAAAAACGTTGAATTTTTTTGCTATTGCAGTAACTTATAACGCCGTGTTTCTTCCTAGTTGTTATACACAAAACGCAAGACCTGTGGAATGTTTTTAACACTTTGAGTTATATTTAAATCTTTGAAGGTTATTGTTTCAGATTTCGTTTCATTTTGCACTTTTTTTCTCTGTGTGCATATTACCACATAGAAAAAGAGATAGTATGTATAGTATAGTATGATGACCAGAGCGGAGAGCCCCTTTGAATTGCGATCAGCAATGGATCGTTATGATGACGATTATTTAAAGGCACATCACCTAGCTAATTTGAAAGCCTCCGCTCTGGCCACACTCTCTCGCTTTCTTTGTCTGCGAGCGACAATTGCCAATGCGAAGAGCGAAATTAGCTTGGGGTGTGGCTTTAATCAGGTAAGTGCTCTTTGCTCTTTGGTCTCTAACGTAATCCTGGCTTTCAGATTTTTGAAGATTTAAATTCAATAATATTGGATTTATATAAGATTTATATATTATTAGGTGGATGCATAAGTTTCTTTACAACGCTTTAGCATCATATTTCTCTTGTTCTTCATCGCTAGGGCCTCTCGAAGCTCGAAGCTCTTTCCCCTGCCTAGTGTTCTATTCTCGTCAGTCCATGTAGAAAATGTCTCCTGTTTTCGTCCACTCTCTTCTGCTACTTCAGGTCTCCCTCTCCGCTATATGACCCTGTCCACCCCTGGGGTTAGGGCAAGATTTGCGCAACCTCTCTTTATCGACCTCTCTGCCACCCTCTCTCTCTGTCTCTTTCTCGACCTCTCTCTCTCTCACACACACACTCTCCCTCTCCCCCTCTGTGTAATCATCTGGCCCTTCTCGCTCCATCAGATACATTCCTTATTCCTTCTTCTACTTAATCCCTCTCCACTCAGTCCCGTCCCAAGTCCCTGTTACTTATAACTTAGGTGATCTTAACCCTAAGTCACTTAACACTCTAATTATACCGAATTTGCTGCTAAGAGTACCAAATAATCGAATGACTTAATAGGACTAAAACATTTGTTATTATTACAGCAGGAATAAAAAAATGCAGATAAAGTAGATTAGCCCTTCTGGACTTGGTTTTGAATTATCACATGCCTAGCAGTGATCTCCAGCAGGAATTTGCGTGCATTGAGTAACTGGATTTACCTTTGAAGCACAGAAACACCATCAAGCACAATTATTATTATTTAAAAAGTTCGCATCTGGATGTTCCTTTACCTTTAAGGCCCTAACGCGTGGGTCTGCATACGATTGATTGTTTTCTCTATTACTCCTTCTTCTTCTAACTCTCTCTTCTCCTCTTCGTTTCGTTTCTTTTCTTTGGATATCACCTCATTCATAATATAATAGTAACCTGGGATTGTAATCCAGGAGCATAAGCCTATTGCGAAATTAAGAATGCTGACATTTTTCCTACCACGAAAACTAACAATTATATGTGGTAGGTTGGGACCGCAACGTGACGAACTGACGCGTTGCGGCTACACACAATACGATCACGCGATGCGAAACATGATATCCTGGCTTAGTGGCTAGAACTTTTGTCTGGCGATCCCAGCCTCGTAGGTTCGAATCCAGCCCGGTGCAAATCAACGTTGCTGATTTTTCTTATAATTAGTGCGGGAGGCTTCACGTTTGATGCGGGGCCCATGGGGATTTACCTCCAATGAACCACCGTGCCATTTCGTCATCCACTGTTCATTCCATGCAGCCTCGTCCACTGCTCCTTGCTCACGCTCCATGTGCAATCAAGATAATCTACGAGTGGGACCACTGATCAAGTATGGAGATCCTCCCCCACCACCCCCCCCCACCCCGAGTCACCTTTCACTTATTTCTTTCTTCTAGACAGCGAAGTCATTATCATCACCTATTTATTTTTGTTCATATTCATTTTCATGTGTCGTTGCATGCGTGTGCATGTAGATAAAATATAAATATTTTCTCTCTTATGCTCTCTCACTCACCTGGGAACGCAGCCTTACAAACTTGTTTACCTATCAGGCAATATGCCGGCCATAAAATATCTTAAAACTTTAAGGAAGTATAAAGGCACAGCTAAATTTACTCTCCGCATTGGAAATACTCTCTCGCAGACAAATAATGCGAGAGAGTGTGGCCAGAGCGGAGTGATTCAAATTAGCGCCTTCATAGTGCCTTCATACGCATTTACACCTTTGATTTCCGAAAGCAATCGATCTCTATCCGTAACCATCTTCCATTGCTCTGCTCGTGAACGTAAAATCACTACATTGTCGTTTGATCTTTGGATCAATGATCTTTGATCTTTGATCTCTACCATCATCATTCCAGAGTCTCCCACTCTTGAGCAGCCATGCCGGTTGGCTGGTGTGAGTCAATTCCGTTCGAGCGTATGCGCAAATGGAAACGTAATGTGTCCAAGGTTCGATTGATCTTTGATCTTTGATCTTATTTTCGTCTTCCCAAAAGTTTGCTGCGTTCACGAACAAGAGCTATAAACAAGTGCGAAACAGTGAATCTCGCCCAACTAATAACTAATTAAATTTATAATATACAAATCTTGTTAGTACAATTTCATGCTCGGTTTCGCATATTTTCTTCAATAAAGGTTGTACATCGTAGATTTTTGTTTCAAAGATCTTTGCAATAGAAACTTCTCAATCGTGAAGCTTATCTTTGATCTTATCAAATGAAAATGATCAATATATAAATTTGATCTTTGATCTTTGATCTTTGTTCCAGGCCACTCCATATCTCTGGCCGGTCATCACCACGATGTTGGTGACGCAGATAATCTGGATCGGAGTCTATCAATGTAGGGATAATCGCAATGTAAGTTTGAAGATATATTTAAAAAAAAAGGCTTACATAAGCTTAAAGGTGGTGTCCGGGGAATATTTTCGTGAACAAACTGTGAAGACAGAAAGATAGCAAAAGTTATTCTGCATACCTTACATAAATTAGTTTATGCTAATTTAGCTTATTGATCGCTAGAATCGTGAATGAATCATGCTTGATGTACAGGCACAGGCGCGAAATTTTGAAAATAAGAAAGTTCGGCAATAGGGTTCGAACCCGCGACGTTGCGCTTACTAGACAGCGCCTTTACCACTACACCAAGGGATGCACGAATGGAAGTTCTAATTTCTTGCATATCATTTAGCCCTTGAATAGCCGATATGTTATGTATTTGCATAGACATTCGAGGGCCTCCATCTTTAAAGACACAACCAAAGCTAATTTTACTCTCCGCATTGGCAATACTCTCTCGTAGACAAAGAAAGTGAGAGAGTGTGACCAGAGCGGAGAGTTTCAAATTATCTTGGGGTGTCGCTTTAAAAGCCCGAGCCTATTTGAAACTCTCCGTTCTGGCCATGCTCTCGCAATGTGGAGAGTAAAATCGCTTGGGGCGTGCATAAACAAGTGTTTGAAATCCGGATGACAGGAAAGAAGCGAAAGCTCCTTTTGCAGGCCGTTTTGTTGTTTTGTTTTTCACATTAACTTCGAATCGGCATTTTTACTCGCTAACTATGCGAGCAATCGCGGAGAATGACGATCTACTTCTTTCAGTCATTCCATACAATCGGCTGCAATTATTGATTTCATTGACTTATTGATTTTACATTTGGGTCTAACAATAAGATCTTGTTCCTATGTAGCGTTTAGAACCCTTATAATATGGTGCTAAACTTGTACTACTTAATGATCTTTGATCTCTAATTATGGATTGATTGTAGATCGTGCGATTAACCCGGTATATGTTAGGAGAAGAATCCCTAGCAAGAAGACGGAACGACAGCAACTCCCTTGCGACCCTGTATAAGGCTGATAAGGTAAGAAAGTAATGAAAAGCAATGAAAAATTGCAAAACAAAAGAAAATCAGAGAAAACCGCCTTCGTTTTATGCACTCTCTCGCATCCTTTAGACATTTTCTTTTAAAAGCACGAATTTCCGAATTTGAAAAAAATATAGAAAAATGCAAACGGGTTTCGAATCTTTTATGCGGTGTTGCATTTTTCAAAACGTGCGCACGCCGTAACGACGGAGATGCGGCGGAGGGGGTTACGGCGTGCTCCCGTTTTGAAAATGTAACCCCATCTTAGAGAACAGAATGCCACATCGTTGGTCCCCAGTTCTTTATGATAATACTACTTACTAATTTACTTAGTAAATCCGTCTTCGTCGGCCAATGCAGCGCGGATCATATCTGATTCTATCGCGGGCGCTTTGATTCTATCGCGAACGCTCGTAGTCCAGTGTTGATAGGGTTCGCGTTTGGATGTCGATTTGGTCGATGCTAACGTGAACCCTATCAACGATATAATATGATAATAGCCGCGGCCTAAATTTCCTGGCTCCCATTCGTTGACAACAATTTCCTCAGTCACAATCACCCACAGTTTTTTTAACAGTAATACACTTTATCAAGATTAACTAAGCAGTGTTTCCACTGAATCTGAAGTGTCATAAACGGGGATCTTCTTTCTTTAAAATATTCTTCTTTCATCTCCTTATGGTCCGCTATTGCGGCACTTGTTCAGTATCCAAGCCGCTAC
The DNA here is from genome assembly GCA_943737045.1 of Parapristionchus giblindavisi. Lineage (NCBI taxonomy): Eukaryota > Metazoa > Nematoda > Chromadorea > Rhabditida > Diplogasteridae > Parapristionchus > Parapristionchus giblindavisi. The sequence goes on from CALSFV010000342.1 coordinate 219,521, forward strand.
TCTTTAACCTTTTTGAATAGCGAGTGGTGAGAGAATCCAGAAATATAATAATTTAGAAATGAAGAAACCCACGAAGATCTCGTTCAAACTTCGTCCATAGTGGCTTTTATTGTAGCAGTACCATCCCTGACTTGCCAAGTGTCTTCTGGGAAGGGATCCTTTTGCGATGTAGATCCTGATTCGGTGAGAGAAGAAGAGACGAACCGCTCACAACCGTGACGAACGCAAAGAATGATCACCCACAAATAAATCGATAAATCAATAAATCAATTTCAGGAGTTCGACGATCCCAACCCGAAGACGCTCAGAGACGTTATTATTGAATCATTGGTGATCGTTCATATTTATTCATTCATTCCTTTTCAACCCATATAACCGCCTAGAGCCTCTGGAGAATCGATACCATATCAATAGACCCAGAGACTGAAGGACTGATTAGTCTACTCTGGAAATTTCTCCCCGCGGGGCACCCTGTCTTTATTTACCCCGCGGGACACCCTGTTAATCAATCCACTGGGCACCCCGTCGATCACTGTCCCCATCCAGCCTGTGAAACCAGTATAGGTATCGATGAATGGTGGCTAACCGTTTGCCGGCAAACATGACGTCACAACCATATGCCCGGAGGGGTTTGCCAAAATCCCCCACCCCGGTTGTGACGTAATTTTTGTCGGCAAACGGTTTACAATCGTTCTTGGATGCAATATTTCCCTTACATATGAGTGAAGAATTTCGTAAAAAAATTGAATTAAGATTGAGTAAATTGAATAAAAAATAATAAAAAATAAATTGAATTAAATTAAATTATATAAACAAAAATATAATTAAATTAAATTAAATGATTGCAGATTCTCGTCCCAATTGCTGTGTTTTTCGCCGCTACTGCTTTCGCGGTGGTCAGTATCCTTTTCAAGTGCAAGAAAACAGTACCGCAAGGGGAGCAAGTGAGGAATTATCAGGTGGGGTTTATGATCAAAGCTCAAAGATCAATGCTTCAAGCGATATTGGCAACAAAATTATGTTGAAACACTCAGAGTAAATTTCACTCTCCGTTCTGGCAACACTCTCGTAGACAAAGAAAGCGAGAGAGTATTGCTAGAGCGGAGAGTTTCAAATTAATTTTTTTTCTATTACTTAATTTTTCCAACATTTCACGATGACATAATTGATATTTAAGAACTTATAGTTCACATTCAAAAAAGTTCTCATCGTTATTGACAAATCGTATTGTCCAAAAATGAAATAATCTTGACAATAGTTGTTGTAGTGTGGCTTTAAATTAGTATTTGTGTACGAACAATCAACGTTAATTGTGTGAAATTTCAAAATTTTCCGTACTATCATTTTTGACTATTCATACATCCTATTAGTAGTTGAGCAATATTCAAGCATTTTTTCTGCTATCAAAGATCAAAGATCAAGGACCAATTTCAGATCTTCGAAAGGATTCTCGCAATCTTTATCATGTTAACATGCTCGCGCACTGTCATAATGTAAGTTGAAATCCAATACAGCTTTGCAATTATCCGCTCTGGCCGCATGCTCTCGCTTTGTGTGTCTGGGAGAGGGTGTGTGCCATAGGGGGGGGGGGGGTTATACTAGCATTATCGGAAATTCGATTGGCTGCACAAAAAGCAGAGATTTTTCACAACTTTATCAAGTAGAGAACCATTGGGGTGCGAATAGTTGCCACCAAACGACTGATAAGTCTTTGGAAACAGAGATATTCCCTGTTTAAGGGACACCCCAATCAAGCTAAAGGCATTTTCTTGTAAGTGTCCTAAGAGAGATCTCATACCACCCCATACTACTCCGTCTGTGATCTCATACCACCCCATACTACACCTATGCACAATTTGGGCCCGATCGGTTCCTATCACTTTTTGGCCAAGTGCCAAGAGAATGTCACTTGAGCCAGATAGTTTCTCCTAATATACACGTATAAACACTATTAAGATTTTGGTAATAATAATACTTTGGAATACCTTTTCTGCATCCCTACGATTCTGGACTACTGTAATTACCAATCGGGTGGTTTGTTCCGTGCTACCGTAATCGAGTTACCGTGATCTTTCTCTCGTTCAGGAACGCGACGGATCTGCTCAATATCGATCTGTACTGGAAGGAATGGATCGCGGATGTCTGTACCGTTGTTTATTATTGGGGCGCGACTATGGTGAGCATTGACTTTTCCATACGATTATCGATTCTCGTTCAATTATTGATTTTTGGTGTACGAATTAATTGCAGGCTATCTGCACGGATATATTCCCTGAACACGTGTTCCAGTATTTCTTGGTAGGTTTTCCAGTATTATGAGAAAGATGTTTATCGATTGATCGATTAATTCTACCGTATCCATTTATTATACCCGCCGTAACACATCAGCAGTTAAATTATGCTCATTGCACTCCAACCATTCTTGTGTGCGAACAATGCGAGACGAGCGAACCCAACAAATTTATACTGTTGTGCACGTCAGCCTTTTCTAAAGGCTCCGAGCGGCATACCCCCGTGCTACGCCATACGCCTGGGGGTGCTCTGAAAGAATAAATAGTTAAAAAATTATATTTATAGTAGCGATCGTTCAGCTGGTTTGGAGACTACAATATGCCATAGAAACCAAAATTTTTGGTTAAGTCTGAATAGTTTTTCCAAAATTCGTACTTTTGAATTTTGAAAATTTAAATATTCCCGCGCAAGGAACCATACAAACAGCAACACGCGGTAAATTCAAATTGAGCGGGAATTCTATTTTTTTTAAAATATATTTTTCAATTATTACACCTTTTTTTATAATGGTGTAATAATTTTGATAATTTTGCCAAAAAATTATTCAAACCAACCGAAAATTTTGGTTACTATGACATATTGTAGCCTCCCATACAGTCGAGCGATCGCTACTATAAACATAATTTTCAACTCTTTCTTCATTGAGAAAAATCCCATGCGTGGTAGGGCGTGGCGCGTCGCTATGCCTCGTGTATGACAGTTTATCACTTTATCAAGATTGACTACCAAGATTAACTTGTAAGCAGTTTCCACTGAATCTGAAGTGTCATAAAAACTCTTTACAATTACCGCAAATATACCAATCAATAAACCCGTGTTGCCATATGTTATCAGTTTCCCGTGACATAGCATAATCAAAACCAATCAATAATCATTCACCGTAAATGAACCAATCAATAATTAATCAATCAATTTTATCATTTCAAGCAATAGCTGCTAGATGAGGATGAGGCGAAAAATGCCATTGCGCCAGTTGCCGATTGCTCGGATACTCTCCCCAGCGTACTCTAGGCTAGATTCCGGACGGCGGATTCCGGTTGTAAGGCGTCCATACTGTAGTGGCGCGGCTCCACTGCTCCATATCCATGCTCCTGACTTTGAGGGCCCAGCGCGCTTTCCGTTTTAACGCTTTTCTGTTCGCTTCTCGGTACGCGCTCATTTCGATCCAGCGATCCATTAGCGTTACTCCCATAATCTTTCGCTCCATCTTCATCTGTGTGATGATCCTTGTCGCACGATCTGAGCGCCCATACCACATACACATTCAATCAATAACCATTCACCGTAAATGAAATGATTATCAATGCAGGCCGCAAACAGCGTTTTCCAGTCGATTTTATTTCTGACTGCTCTTCCCGCAGGATCATTCTGGACAATTACAACGGCGATCTTTTTCTTCTGTAAGTGACCTTTGATCATTTGATCGTTTAATCTTTGATCTTTGGTCTTTGATCTTTGATCTTTGCAGACCGCCTCACCCGCTGCATCAGTGACAGGGTGGGAAAGGGTCCAGATCCTGAACTGCAGAAGCCTCATCCTGCAGCAACGATTTACGCGTACGCTGAGGTGAGTTCGAAATTGATTGTCAGTGACTCCCGCAACGAAAACCTGATTACTGTAGGTGCGCTTTCCAGACTCTTTACGGTCGCTTCGCGAGCTATAAAGTCAGCGTGCCGACACCAGAGGAGGACTGCACCCTGGGCCAAATTTGGAAGGTAGAGAATCATTTGATTCAATTATATTACAAAATCAATTATATTATATATTCCTACAGTAGCGCAATATCTTAATACACTTTTTAGTTCTGCTGTCATTTTGGCGTCAGATGAGATATCAAGCTGAAAGTTGTACATGATGTACCCACAGTATGTACGTATTCGATCCTCTCATAAGGTCTCACTGGCCTTTCTGGTTATTGCATAGTGATGACGCTACCGAACAACACTTTTTTTAGAAAATTCATTATTCTTTCAGGGATTTTTTCGTACTCATCAAACTTCGTGAGCATTGGGAGAAGAACAAGGTCTATCTAGGAAAAAAATTTCAGGTTGCTGCGAATTCGGGTATTGGCTGCAGACTTGCTGCAACTTCGTGGTCGCAAAATCATATCTCGGCTTCTAGAAGAGCTTTAAAGGAGTTCAAAGCAGCAAACTGATTCTCTGGGTGAATCCTAATGATCCTGTAAGTATGGTGGTGCTGGCATATCATTCACCCTTATGGATCGAAAAAGTAACTTTTTTTAAAAGACCAAACTTTGAAAAATCACAATTCTGGGGGGCGGACATTGTAAAATTCTGGTTTTTGGATAGGAATGTTGAAAATATATTAATTAATCGATTCCCCGCTTTTTAGAGCGATTGCTATTCTTTCTTGTCTGCGGCAGTCGATTATCTGAAGGATAGTCCTTTTTGCCGCACTCCCTTCTCCTCATGCGTCCCGCAAACATTTCTGGGTCTTCAACACTGCTCAACGAGATTTGATAGATGAAATAACTCTAAAACGTAATGTCGCTAATCCTGAACATCGTGTCTATAAAAGAAAGCGTTTTTGATCTTCTGTTATCGAATGAAACAACTTTTCATTGTGATTTTGAGCAAAATTTGACGAAAAATGAGCAAAGATAAAAGATCAAAGATCGAAAACACAAAGATGAAAGATGAAAAACTCGATTCATAAAGTGTCTCTCTATCCTGACTAACAAAAATCACAATAAGCGGCTAAATCGTCATTGAGCAGTGTCGAAGACCCGGAAATGTTTGCGGGTCGCGTGATGAGAAGGGAGTGCGGCCAAAACTACTATCCTTCAGATAATCGACTGCCGCAGACAAGAAGGAATAGCAATCGCTCTAAAAAGCGGGGAATCGATTAATTAATATATTTTCAACATTCCTATCCAAAAACCAAAATTTTACAAAGTTCGCCCCCAGAATTGTGATTTTTCAAAGTTGGGTATTTTAAAAAAAGTGACTTTTTCGATCCATGAGGGTGAATGATGTGCTAGCGCTACCATACTTACAGGATCATTAGGATTCACCGAGAGAATCAGTTTGCTGCTTTAAACTACTTTTTAAAGCTCTAAACTTTTTAAACTACTTTAAAAAGCTCTTCTAGAAGCCGAGATAAGATTTTGCGACTGCGAAGTTGCAGCAAGTCTGCAGCCTACACCCGAATTCGCAGCAACCTGAAACTTTTTTCTGGATAGGCCTTGTTGTTCTCTTAATGCTCACGAAGTTTGACGAGTACGAACAAATCCCTGAAAGAATAATGAATTTTCGAAAAAGTGATGTTCGGTAGCGTCATCACTATGCAATAACCAGAAAGGCCCGTGAGACCTTATAAGAGGATCGAATACGTGCATACTGTGGGTACATCATGTACAACTTTCAGCTTGATATCTCATCTAACGCCAAAATGGCAGCAGAACTAAAAAAGTGTATTAAGACTTTGCGGCGCTACTGTATATGAGAGGAATCGCGAGAGAATCGACCGTTTCAGAGGGTCCGCGGACATAGAAAATTCGACCCCCTGAAAAATTCAGATTAAGTACTTTGAACGATGCTCTATCGAACTGCGTTGGCCGAATTTGCATATCTGCTCTCATTTTCGAGTTACGGTAGGTCAAAGTTGGCAGGTACGGTATTTTTGGCTCGAGTGTGCGTCAGAAAAATGATCATAACTCCGTTCAAAATAATGATAGACACTTTTTCAAAAAAAGGATCGAAAGAGGAGAATTTGTGCAACATTTCCCAGTTGATGACCTCATTTGTCGACCATGCGCCGATGCGGGGCGGTCGGTTTTATGAAAAAGTGACGTAACTTTCCTAATCGGAAAAAGTGAACTTTGCTTCTATGCGCGTTTTGTTGCATCCATATGTGTCTAAAAATGACCCAAGTTTCAGATGATTTGAGAAATGCAAAAAAAAAGCGTTGATTTTAGTGACGCGACCTCGGACCTGACATTGGAAAGAACGACTTATTCCTTTATCAAGAGACAGCAAAGGTGCTTAAATGACTCAAAAACATTCAAAAAACATTAGGAGCTCAAAATACCCATATATGACAGTTATTTGAAACACAAAATCACCGAATTCCGAAAAATTTGAAAAAAACCCATATTTTGCTTTTCCACGTGGAAAAAACGTCTCAGTAATGATAATTAATCTTTATAATATTTCTTATAATGTTTTTGAACATTTTTGTTTTTGGAAGTGAAGGCCTATCTGCTCTTAGAGCCGAGATATCCGCCATCGAGATTACACGCGCGCGCCCCAACTCCGCACGATGTGTTGCCATAAAATGAACGTTTTCCAGCTCAGAATGACTCAAAACAACTTGTTTCATCATTCTTATCACGAAAAAAAACCTTGGAACAAGTTTTCTGTGTCTGTAAAAATCAGCAAAAGATTTGGATCGAACCGGGGTTCGAACCCGCTCGGTGGTAAAGGTAAAGAAGTAAAGAGGTACCGCTCTAAAAACACCGAGCGGGTTCGAACCCCGGTTCGATCCAAATCTTTTGCTGATTTTTACAGACACAGAAAACTTGTTCCAAGGTTTTTTTTCGTGATAAGAATGATGAAACAAGTTGTTTTGAGTCATTCTGAGCTGGAAAACGTTCATTTTATGGCAACACATCGTGCGGAGTTGGGGCGCGCGCGTGTAATCTCGATGGCGGATATCTCGGCTCTAAGAGCAGATAGGCCTTCACTTCCAAAAACAAAAATGTTCAAAAACATTATAAGAAATATTATAAAGATTAATTAACATTACTGAGACGTTTTTTCCACGTGGAAAAGCAAAATATGGGTTTTTTTCAAATTTTTCGGAATTCGGTGATTTTGTGTTTCAAATAACTGTCATATATGGGTATTTTGAGCTCCTAATGTTTTTTGAATGTTTTTGAGTCATTTAAGCACCTTTGCTGTCTCTTGATAAAGGAATAAGTCGTTCTTTCCAATGTCAGGTCCGAGGTCGCGTCACTAAAATCAACGCTTTTTTTTTTGCATTTCTCAAATCATCTGAAACTTGGGTCATTTTTAGACACATATGGATGCAACAAAACGCGCATAGAAGCAAAGTTCACTTTTTCCGATTAGGAAAGTTACGTCACTTTTTCATAAAACCGACCGCCCCGCACCGGCGCATGGTCGACAAATGAGGTCATCAACTGGGAAATGTTGCACAAATTCTCCTCTTTCGATCCTTTTTTTGAAAAAGTGTCTATCATTATTTTGAACGGAGTTATGATCATTTTTCTGACGCACACTCGAGCCAAAAATACCGTACCTGCCAACTTTGACCTACCGTAACTCGAAAATGAGAGCAGATATGCAAATTCGGCCAACGCAGTTCGGTAGAGCATCGTTCAAAGTACTTAATCTGAATTTTTCAGGGGGTCGAAATTTCTATGTCCGGGGGGTGGTCGAACCTCTGGCGATTCCTCTCATATTATAGTTACTATACTTGTTACAACTTAATATATTATACCATCAATTATATTATATTATTATATTATTATTATTATCATTATTATTATTATTATTATTCTATGTATTCCTTCTAGTTGGCGTGGTTTTAGCAAACGTCATCGCTTTTGAAAATGGCAAATTTTTCGTCTCGTTTTTGCAAACCCTCCAGTACTCTCCCGTCTGGAAAAGAAAACAGGAAATATGAGAGAGCATGCAAAAGTGAGAGGGCAATTGCGCCATTTTAATTTTTGGCAACTTTCATATTCTAACCTTTCTTATATGTTATATACATATATTCCTGAATGAGACTGCTATGCAGCGCACTCTAATTTAGGAATATTTATATATGAATATAAAAAGAATATTAAAATATTTTGAAAAAAATATGAATATATTGGAATTTGTTTTGCATATGAGCATTTGCATTTTGCATATGTTTTGTATATGATTGTGATACAATTTCTATTGTACAAAATGATTAAAGGGAAAATGCAGCCAAAATTTCACTATTTTTAATTTTCTTAATTTTTCGCCAGAGAGTCTATCGAGGTGTGAATTAAACATGTGATAAAAAGAATTTGAAAAATATATATATAATACGCATAAAAACGCGTATGAAAAAATCTATGGGTTACTGTAGGTTCGCCAAAGATTCTGTATAATGTTAGATATTCGAAAGAGTGAGCTCTGTAAGTGAAAAAAGTGTCGAGATCTTTGTGGTGTGCACATTAGGAAACGTCGAATAAACTACAGTAACCCGGCGAAATACACCAGCAGTTTTTCAACGTTCTAATTACATTATTTCCTTATAAGAGACAAATTATTATTTAATTTTTACATTTTTCGAAGCAGAATTCAAAGCTCTATCATATGAGATCAACTTAATTTTTCGTTTCCTGGTCCCTTTAAATGGACTTATTTTTATAATTAATTTAATAAATTTAGTTAATAATGAATTTTCAGACACCCTCATGCCAGGTTGGACAAATCTTCTACGGCGAGCTAATTATCTACGGAGTTCTCGTTGGGCAGTCTATGACTTCAGGTATGATACTGATTTATCTTACAAGGGAATGCCCTGAGGCCACACTCTCCGATCAAGTCAAAATTTTTACTGGAGGTACACTTCATATAGGGATGATGTTTGGCGGTATCTGAAATTGCTTCGCTCTTCTTTAGAATTTTAAATTTATTTTTAAAAATCGACAAAAAAAATTACAGCGTGCACATCTTTATCAGAAATAGCACCATAACATCGTAATCAGAGTGAAAAAGTCACATATGCAAATTTGATTGCTAAAAATCGGTTTTGAAAGTGTTTACGCTGTTTTTTTTTGTCGATTTTGTAATTAATTTTAAAATTTCAAAGAAGAGCTCAGCAATTTCTGATACCGCCAAACATCATCCCTATATGAAGTGTACCTCTAGTAAAAATTTGGACCTGATCGGTGAGTGTGGCCTCAGGGCATTCCCTTGTTAGACACAGCATTCATAATACACCTAGCCAATTTTAAAATACGCTATGGCAATGTTGACAAAGAAAGGGAGAGATCATTGCCAGAGAGTTTCCAATTATTATAGAATTAAAACTGTCCGAACAATACAAATTCCGCTATTTGCCGCGCAATATTCAGACTCCGCCCACTTCTTCGCGCGACATACCATTTTCTCTAGTTTTATCGAATTTTATGGCGTTTCCTCATCATTTCACAGGACTTTCAATAAAAATAAAATTATATGCATTGGAAAAACGTTCGAAAAAACCTTCCGAAAATTTGGAGTGCGTTTTTCTCAACGGTGGAGAAGTTTACTATATTCGGCATTTGGCGCGGTGTGTGCAAAACTTTTGTAATTCTATAATAGCTCGTGGTGCCACTTTATGTATGCCTTTTTTATGATTGCGTAGAATGATTGAAGTTTGCGATCTCCAAGCTCTAATTGTAAGAGTCAACCCTCGCAATCCAACACCAATCCTTTTTTTATCTATGAACTAGTATCCCCTCCGATCAATCAATAATATCCCCAAATCAATCGATAGTAATCCGTCGATATTTTCTCCTCCAACCAAACAATAATATCCCCAAATCAATCGATAATTTCAGGCATCATTCCGGGCATTGTCTCCGCTTGCAGCGTGCTCATTGGTGTCGTATGCTTCGTGAACACCGAGCCCCGCTTCCCCTCTCCCAACAGATTTTTCGGGTACGGCATATCGATAGACTACGATATCCAAAAATCAATAATTACAGTATTCTCTTCGGCTTCTGCGGACACTTCGTCGCTCTCATCGTTCAGTATGCGGTCATCTTCCTATTGAAAACGACTGAAAATAAATCGATATTCTAATCGATTATCGATCGATTGAAATGATCTACTACCTCATTGAAATGATTATACCTCTACCTACCTCATTCTACCTCACTATGTACCAAGCAATATTTATCTTCATTGTATTTAATAAGTTGTCCAAATGTTTTTGATGTAGCGAAAATCGCGTAATCTTTAAAGGCACACCCCGAGCTAACTTGAAACTCTCCGCACTGGCTATGCTCTACCGCTTTCGTTGTCTACGAGAGGGCGTTGTCAGACCGGATGGGCCTTTAAATTTACGCGACTTTCGCGTTGTATTATTTTTTGATGATAAAATTTATGTTGACCAAGTTGTTCGCGTGAATAAATTAATAATCTTTGATCTTTGAAGATCCTGGAAGATTAGAACAGTTCTCGAAGCGCAATACACAGTAGAAAAAGAGCTAAAACACCATAAGCTAGATGTAATACACTGAGCCCTGCGACGTCAATTCGATTAATTCAGTCATGCCATTAATCGGGATAAAAAATGGACAATGCTGAACGTAAGCTCCAGTGGGTTGATGGAGATAAGGTGCCGGCAGACGAGCCTAAACCCGATCTTCACACCTAGGAAAGTTGTGTATTGGGAGCTTATACCTTATACCCCCGCACGTTCGCGCTCCCTAAACGCGCCCCCCCCCCCCCGCGGCCCGCGGTGGGACGCATCATGCCGCATCGGTGAATAATTTTTTTCAAACATCTCATTGGTTGTGATCAGATAATATTAATATCACCGCAGAAACGAAAATTTTTGGTTGAGTGTGGACAGCGTCGCACGTTCGCCCTTCCTAAATGCGGCAGGTTGCGGCCCCCCGCGGCCCGTTGTGTGCCGCATCATGCCGCATCGATGAATAATTTTTTTTTAACAATTCGTTGTTTTTATCGTTGCATCATCTAATAAGGTTGCGGACATGATGATGCAACGATCGCAACCAATGAAATGTTTTAATAAAAAATTTATTCATCAATACGGCATCATGCGGCACGCAGCGGGCGGCGGGGGGCCGCATCATGCCGCGTTTCGGGGGCACGGCTGGCTGTGTGACGCTGTCCACACTCAACCAAAAATTTTCGTTTCTGCGGTGATATTAATATTATCTGATGATGCAACGATCACAAGCAATGAAATGTTTGAAAAAACAATAATTCATCGATGCGGCATGATGCGGCCCCCCGCGGGCCGCGGGAGCCGCGTAGGGAGCGCGAACGTGCGGGACTGTATATAAAACACTATCTGAGAGAATTCAATAACTGGAATATTTTTTGGTATCGATGAAAAATTATTTTTTCTGTTTTTTGTATGATAATTACAGGCTCCATGAGTGAAGTACACTGGTACTTGGAAATTGCTTCCAATTGAAAATTCGCATCAGGAGGTGACCACACAACGATTTGGCGCCTTTTCCTAAAAGGTTGATTTCGAACCCAATCGATTCGGGAGTGGGTGCAATCGACTCCTTGGCTAATTCTAAGAAACTATTGCTAAGGAGAGTTTTTTGATCAACGGTCAACGAAGGCTGGAATTTTGAATTTTCGAAAAAAATTCCACATTTAATTAATTTTCACTATTTTGCTTCAACAACCCTACGTTTTTTTTATTTGCTTAATAGCTTCTAAATATCATAACACATCTTCAGCTTAAAATTCATAATTTAAAAAAAAATACATTTGATATGAATTAATCATTTTTATAACGAAAATCGCAATTATGGTGTGGCATCTACAGTATCCCGAATCGATCAATTTAGAAATCTGGTAGTTTTAGGCATATTTTACCGTTGTTCTTGACATGACTAAGGTATACGACTACTCCTCGTCTTCGGAGTGCACCCCTGCCCAGGTGCTGATGTCGATGAAAATTGACATTTTTCGTAAATTGATCACTATTTCGTTGTTTGTTATCCATAATTGATAAAAATTGGATCACTATACCAAAGTATCATCTATACAAACATACTAAAAAATGAAGAGAAATGGTTGACTGCGAAGAAAGTGTGTTGAAAAACCAAAATATTGTAGAATATTTGCCAGCACTTTACCGTACAGGTGCACTCCGAAGCCGAGGAGTAGTCGTATACCTTAGTCATGTCAAGAACAGCGGTACAATATGTTTAAAACTACCACATTTCTAAATTGATCGATTCGGGATACTGTAGGTGCCACACCATAATTGCGATTTTCGTTATAAAAATGATTAATTCATATCAAATATATTTTTTAAAAATTATGAATTTTAAACTGAAGATGTGTTATGATATTTAGAAGCGATTAAACAAATAAAAAAAAACGTAGGGTTGTTGAAGCAAAATAGTGAAAATTAATTAAATGTGGAATTTTTTTCGAAAATTCAAAATTCCAGCCTTCGTTGACCGTTGATCAAAAAACTCTCCTTAGCAATAGTTTCTTAGAATTAACCAAGGAGTCCATTGCTCCCACTCACGAATCGATTGGCATCGAAATAAACTTTTTAGGAAAAGGCGCCAAATCGTTGTGTGGTCACCCCCTGATGCGAATTTTCAATTGGAAGCAATTTCCAAGTACCAGTGTACTTCACTCATGGAGCCTGTAATTATCATACATAAAAGAGAAAAATCCATTTTTCGTCGATACCGCACCTATGTCGATTTTCTAAGATAGCGTGTTATATGTTACTCAGCTGGAAAACTTGAAGGCCCATCTCGAATCCACCTGTGGGAAACAAGCTTTAATCTTTTGTTAGCCAGATGAAGTAAGACCACACATTGAAAGATTATCCAAGCCTGAGCTGGCTGGCAATGGCTAGGCTGTTCTACTCTTGTCTGCCTTCTCTCCCTCTCTCTCCATCTCTCTTTCGATCGCCCTTTCCCTCCCTCTCCTCTCTCTTCTCTGTTATCTCTCCCTCTGTCTACGACCTCACCTGGCCCATGCTCTCCATCGTATATTATCTCCATCGTATCTCCATCGTACCCTGGCTCTTCATCGTATATTATTCCTTGATCGACTCATTCCCTCTCCACTCAGTCCCGACCTCAGTAATTGGACTAGATTGAGTATATTTTTATAACTCCTTCTTATATCTCTCTCTTCTCTTCCTCGTTTAGGTTGGGACCGCAACGCGACGGAATGACGCGTTGCGGCTACACACAATACTAGCGCGTGTCCTTGATCAAGTCGTGACCAGAAATACCATGGCTTAGTGGCTAGAACTTTTGTGCAGCGATACCAGCCTCTGGGGTTCGATTCCAGCCCGGTGCAAATCAACTTTGCCGATTTTTCTTAGTGCGCGAGGCTTCAAGTCAAGCTTTCTTTGGGGATTTCCTTCCAATCAACCGCAGTGTCATTTCATTGCTGTCTCTAACGCTCTATAACTCTCCTAAATGGGAAAGATGCCTTAAAGGGGCTGACACCTTTGTCAACGGCCTCTTCAGCGCTCTCTCGTTGTTAGATAACTGAGAAATAGTGTACGCAATGAATAGGCCATTGAGTGAGGTCACTCTCCCTTTAAAGGGAGCGTTACCTCACTCAATGGTATCTTCATTGCGCACAGTATTTTTCTGTTCTCTAACACCGAGAGAGCATTGCGCGTCGAAGAGACCATTGAGAGAGGTTACGCTCCCTATAAGCACACCCCAAGCTAATTTTACTCTCCGCATTGGCAATACTCTCTAGCAGACAAAGAAAGCGAGAGAGTGCGGCTAGAGCGGAGTGTCTCGAATTAGCTCGGTGGTGGGGCTTTATACCCATTCACGTGCACCATTGCGCTCCGAATTCAGTCTATCGCTAACCGGAACCATTGCTCTGCTCGTGAACGTAAAATCACTACATTGTCGTTTGATCTTTGATCTCTACCATCATTTCAGAGTCACCCTCTCTTGCGCAGCCATGCCGGTTGGCTGGTGTGAGTCAATTCCGTTCGAACGTATGCTCAAATGGAAACACAATGTGTCCGAGGTTCGAGTGATCTTTGATCTTTGATCTCTTTTCGTCCTTCCAAAGGTGTGTTCTTCACCAGAAGCAAGAGTCAACATGGTTCTGACATCTTATATAATATTTTGCGTCTCATAGAACTTTGCAATAGAAACTGCTGAATCGTAAAGCTTATCTTTGAACTTTTAAAATATAAAAAAAAATCTATATATATATATAAATTTGATCTTTGATCTTTGATCTTTGCTCCAGGCTACTCCATATCTCTGGCCGGTCTTCATCTCGATGGTGGTGACGCAGATGATCTGGATCGGAGTCTATCAATGTAGGGATAAGGACAATGTATGTTTTAAGCTGTTTTTACATTAATTTCGAATCTGCATTATTACTGGTTATTTTGTTTTTACTTGTTGACTATGCGAACAATCCTGGAGAATGATGATATACTTTTTTTAGTCATTACATACAATATTTACAATTATTGATTCACTTGATTTATTGATTTTACCTTAGGACTTTGCAAAAAAAATCTTGTTCCTATGTAGTCTCTCTTTAGAACCCTTATAATATTCTGGTAGACGCATAATACTTAATGATCTTTGATCTCTAATTATCGATTGATTGTAGATCGTGAGATATACCCGGTACATGTTAGGAGAAGAATCTCTAGCAATAAGACGGAACGACAGCAACTCCCTTGCGACCTTTTTAAACTTTGATAAGGTATGTAAAAGTTTTGAAAAGTCACGAAACGGAAAGAAAATCAGAGAAAACTCTCTTCGATTTACGCACTCTCTCACCTCCTTTAAAATTTTGAATTTCACTGCTTTGAACGCAACATAAATTATTTATTAAAGCAACACCCCGAGTTAATTTGAATATCTCCGCTCTGGCAACACTTTAAAATATATGTAGATGCCCCGGAATATCGAAATTCTTTAACATTTCCTCGGTCACAAACACCAACAAATAAATCAATAAATCCATTTCAGGACTTCCATGATCCCAACCCAAAGACGCTCAGAGATTTTGCTATTGAAACATTGGTAATTGTTCATATTTATTCATTCATTCCTTTTTAACCCCATAACCAGCGTAGCGCCTCTGGAGAATATATATTATTTTACTACACACTGATATCTATTTACAAGTTACAATTTAATGACCTTTATCGCACAGAAGCATTTGGGGTGTAGTGATATACTATATCATTTCCGTTACCTATGAGTGAAGAATTGACGCTATAGTGCGTATAAAATACACTTGTGTAATTGCCTTGCTATTAGCTGGTAAAACGCAGATGTATTCCATCGATCAACCCCCTTGTTTTTTCCTCCCTTGTGTATTCTATCGGCGCAACTCGGGTGTTAAATTAAATTGAATTATATAAAATTATTTAAATTAAGTTAAATTAAATGATTGCAGCAACTCGTCCCAATTCTGGTGGCCTTGGTCGTTATGGCTCTCGCGATGGACCGCCGCTCTTCCAAGTGCAAGATGGTAGGGGAGCAAGTGGAGAGGGCAAGTGATGATGAGGTGAGGTGTATGATTAAAGCTAAAGATCAAAGATCAAACAGCCCACAACATGGCGGTTCAATGAGGAGCGGCAGGGAACGAGAACGTGCGGAAACGGAACGGGAGCGGCGGAGAGTGAGAGAGGTGATCAGGTGAGGTGCATGATCAAAGATCAAAGATCAAAAGGCCAATAACACTGCGGTTCAATGCAGTACTAAACTAACAATATGAGGATACGCAGGAGTGCCTATTGCAAAATTAAGAGTGACGATTCCTCGAAATTCTGCCGAAATGGCGCTTTGCGGCTGCGTGCAATCCGAGTGCGCCTGACTAGGGCTGTCAAGTTTCACGAGAACGGAGGCATGCTAAGATGGCCTAGTGACAATAACTTTTGTGCAGCACGTTTAGTTCAAAATGCGAGAGAGATAGCGGGGCAAAAGAAATGCCGAGGCGACTTTTGCCATAACTGTGGCGCGCTGTTTGGTGTGTTTTCACAATCTCATTATAATGAGACGATAGTTCATTAGTCAGAGCGGCGCACCTTAGACAGTTTTGGTGGCGCGGCGGAGAGTGTGACAGAGAGAATCATTGGATGCCTTCTCGCACGCACACCCTCTCTAATGCAGCCCACCAAACCCGCCTGGCATCCGCCTCGCACTCTTTATAAGTTCAGCGAGTAAATACTAGGATAAATGAAATATTTAAAAAAGTGCGTTAAAGGCACACTCCGAATAAATTATGCTCTCCGCTCTGGCATCACTCGTAGACAAAGAAAGCGAGAGAATATTGCTAGAGCGGAGAGTTTCAAATTAGGTTGGAGTGTGGCTTTCATTCAGTATTTGTGCCCGATGTACGAATGTCAACCGCCGTACCAAATAGGGGTGGTAGATCAAGAGGTCGACCCTAATTTCTCTCTTTTTTCAATGGGAATCGGCTCTATTTTGGGGCTCATCTCGACTGTAATTCCTATCAAGTCGAGAGACAGAAATGGGGGTGAGGTAGAGAGGGAAAGAAAGTGAGAGATCACAAGAGGGAATAGGGTAGACGAGAAATTGAGGCTATTCCGACCGCCTCAAAAATCTGTCTGTCTGCGTCTCTTCTTTAGCACGCTATTTCTCTCTATCTCACCCATAATTTTTCAAAACACCGCACGAGTGATTTTATGGTCGAGATATTTAGAGTTGACCCGGCTGACTGAGCGTGACACAATGTGATATACTGTAACTCCACATTGTCATCCCGCAAGTCTCCGCTCATTTTTATGTTCCTTTTATTGTTTAGAGTATTGTTATATTATTTACTTATTTCATATTACATTTTGCATGAATCGATACTATACTCCATTGTTCTTTGCCTTTTGACGAACATTCATCGTTCATTTCCCCGATATGGACCGTGAAAGTCATTTGTCATCATCCGTTTTCACAATTCGTTGTTCACTTTGTGTCGTCATATTTTCCGCTAATTCGTATTCATTTTAGCTCAACGTCAACATTTCAAGATGTTAATGAGAAGAAAGGACTATTTATGTTAATTAAATGAGGATATATTCAAAATATATAGTCTTCTAGTCAATAAGGTTCGTTCTATCCTTTCTCTCTTATATTTCTATCTTTTGCTGAAATGTTTGTTGATACAATCAAAACGGTGCTGCACTATTCATTCACAGAATACTTTCATAGTTATTGTAGTTCATAGAAACTCAATTGTCATCATCCGTTTTAGGATGTCGAAACTATCCGCTTTTCCTAAGATTATGTTTGTAAATGTGTTATATTGCAGGCGTAATTATGCTAGAATGGATAGGAAATATGCCTATGGATAATTTTGCGGATGAAGGTTTGCTCAATTATTCTTCTCCTTTGTCTTTTATTTGAATTACTATATGTGTTCATAGCGGTGCAACACCATTCATTCGTAGATCTCATTCATTGTTTCTTTCAGTAATATTGGTCAAAAACCAATTGTCATCACCCGTGATTAGTAGTAGTGTACCGGGTTTCTTGATGTGCTGTTTACTGTCTATATTTCAGAAGTGTCTGTGCAAGAATGGATAATTTGATTGTATATGTTGGATGAATTTGATTTTATGTGAGGAAGGTAAGCGCTATTGTCTACTTTCTTCACTTATTCACATTGTCAGTCCACGACTGTTATCAATCTTTCATATTCTTATATGTTCGTATGTTAAATCATCGTACCTAAATTTCGCTTTTTTTCCAGGCTCTCGACTAATCAACGGATCTTCTTTATGATATTCCACTTGCATATATTCATTGGCTGTAGGAGCAATTGAGGTTTGTTCAAATCTATCCATACTTTTATGTATTATTAATAACGTATCGTTAGTAAACATTTATTTTATATTGTTATTCATTTACTGTGATAGCGAATTGACCATTTTGCTCTAGCCCTCCGTACACACAAAGGATGTTTACTGAAATTTTCTATGAATTCCCTTGCTAAGGCATCCACCGGGAAACACTTCCCATGGTAGCTTGATTGCATGGGATAAAGAAAATGAAATCAATGGAAAGTGATAAAACTGTACGAAGGGCTACTGTAAAAATACATATTACCTATCACATAAAATAAGATTTATATAAATATATTGATTTATATATCACATTGATACGGCATCCACCGGGAATATTTCCCATGGTCGCCTAACTCAATGAAATTAGTTAAATAAATTTTTAATTAAATATAATCAATGAAATACTAACAAAACCTTCAACGATGATGATCTACGGTTTTAAAATTTTCCATTATATTTTAATATTATCTACGAAGCTCAACAGTGCATACATACTCCCTCTCCCTCTCCCTATCCCTCTCCCTCTCCCTCTCCCTCTCCCTCTCCTTTTCCATTCCCCCCATCTCCTATCCTCTCCCTCTCTCTCTGTCTTCCCCACTTCTCTCTTTTTGTTGTTACTAACAAATAGGTACAGTAGTTGCCAGCGATGATATCTCCTCTGCCCATTTAGACTCGTCTTTTCATTGAGCAAAGGTACGAATATATTCGTTGTCGCTGTTTTAGTTTAATTTCATATAATTTCAGGATCGTAGTGAATCGTCATCTCGATAAAGATGATCCCCCATTCTACTATATTTTGTTACTATTCATTGACATAGCATCCACCGGGATGAAGTCCCATGGTAGCTTTACTCAATGAAATAGTACGAAATATCAGTAGTTGGTCGATCATCTCTTGTGAACAATAGTGAAATCAATTGGATAAGGTAAGAGTATATAAGTTGCTACTGTTTTAGTTCAATGTCATGTAATTTCAGGATCCTTATGATGAAGGTGTCGTCCGCTCCTATCGATAATAGTTCATTCATTGATCAAAGGTAACAATGTAAGAGCTTGCATTGTTCTAATTTTATTTTATCCAATTTCAGGATCTTTGACGTGCACTACCTACGTACGATGCGTCTCGACAATTAAATATTCATGATTGAAGAATTAAAGGTACGGTTATTATTAACCATCAATATTTTTCATTTTATTTATTTATTTATTTATAATTATTTACATTTCTAGATTCGTTCGTATGATGGTTCAAGGACAACGATGGAGGAATGGAAGATGAACCAACAAAATGATGGATCTTTTGACGGAAGGATGGATGGAAAATGATTATTGAAGGATCCATTATTGTTATTGAGTTAATCGACTATTCCGTTTATTATTGTTTTGTGTAAACGAAACTCTCGTAGCTATTGTTAAATCCCCCTTTTTCTTCCTTTTCTTTTTTTCCTTTTCATATCCCCCTTTTCGCTATTTTTATTGAGCTTCATATCATTCAAAACATTTTATTTACATATTATATATCATAACATATTCGTTTTTTTTCTTTTCAAAAATTCACCATTTAGTTCTTTCATCCAATTAATTTTCATTTCCTTCTTTTACTGCATTTTGTTCATCACTTGTTTTCATTTTCGTTATCCCATGAGTCCTGTCCAATCTCTCATCGATCAGTTTTGTGCCACTTCCCTGTTTGATCTATTTCCGCTATCATCTCGACTACAAATAAAGGCCTTCCTATCTCAAATATTGATTGACTCAGAGAGGGGGGACATATTTTTAGGGTCGACCTATTTGGTACGGCGGCTGGCATCACTCGTAGACAAAGAAAGCGAGAGAATATTGCTAGAGCGGAGAGTTTCAAATTAGGTTGGAGTGTGGCTTTCATTCAGTATTTGTGCCCGATGTACGAATGTCAATGCTAATTTTGTGGAATTTCAACCTTTTTCAAATTTTTACAATCATTTTTGACTCTTCATACATCCTATTAGTAGTTGACAAGGGGATGCTCCCAACTTGTCCCGCCCATATAAGATGGCAATAGCATGACTAGGATCAGTTTTCGATGCTGATTACGAATCCGCTTTCAAACGTTGCCCAATCGAGCTGAGATTTTTTTAGAAAATCGATATTGAAATTCGGCTAGTTGATCGGAAATTCGTTTGGATTTCTACACGAACCATTCTAATGATTTCATGAACTCGCATATCAACTATCCAAACAACTAACTGCTTGTGTGGTTTAGTAGATAAGGTAGATAAGATGTGAATTTTTCGAATGAACTAGTCGAAATTCATTATCGATTTTTCAAAGCCCAGCTCGAAAACAAAAGCAAAAACAACGTAAAACTTACATTTTCTTTATCCCTACATTGATCGACTCCGATCCATATGATCTGCGTCACCATCAACGTGAGGAAGACCGAGGCAACGTTTGAAAGCGGATTTGTAATCAGCATCGAAAAATGATTCTATTCATGCTATTGTCATCTCATCTGGCCAGGACAAGTTGGGAGCATTCCCTCGTGAGAAATATTCAAACTTTTTTTCTGCTTGCAAAGATCAAGGATCAATTTCAGAAACTTGAAGTGTTTATCGCAATGTTCATCGCATTTTGGGGCTCGCACTCCCTCGCAGTGTAAGTTGACGAAACCCAATAAATCTTTACAAATATCCGCTCTAGTACGTAGCTCAGAGCTCTTGCTCAGCTAGCTCTAGCTCTAGCTCTAGTACGTAGCTCAGAGCTCTAGCTCAGCTAGCCCTAGCTCTAGCCTAGCTAGCCCTAGCTCTAGCTCTAGTACGTAGCTCAGAGCTCTAGCTCAGCTAGTCCTAGCTCTAGCTCTAGTACGTAGCTCAGAGCTCTTGCTCAGCTAGCCCTAGCTCTAGCTCTAGTACGTAGCTCAGAGCTCTAGCTCAGCTAGCCCCAGCTCTAGCTCTAGTACGTAGCTCAATGTCAGAGAGATACCGATAATGGAAGGGAGAGGAGGGGGGGGATCGAATATTTCGAGGTGTTTAGCAGCTTCAGCAAGCCAATTTCACAAGTACATTATATACGGAGACAATCAGTGTCCGAATATATATGTATAATAATAATACTTTTAATCCATTTTGCACATGTGCACGGGTAACTACAAAACGGATGGTTTGCTTGCGAGCTACCGTAATCGAGCTACCGTAATCGAGCTACCGTAATCGAGCTACCGTAATCGAGCTACAGTAATCTTTCTCTCGTTCAGGAGCGCGACGGATCTGCTCAATATCGATCTGTGCTGGAAGAAATGGATCGCGAGTTTATCTACCCTCGCTTATTATGTCGTCGCGATTCTTGTGAGCATTGATTTTTCCCCACGATTATCGATTTTCTTCTAATTATTGATTTTTTGTACGAATTAATTGCAGGCTTTCAGCGCCCGTAGGTTCCCTGTACACGTGTTCCAGTATTTCTTGGTAGGTTTTCCAGTATTATGAGAAAGATGTTTATCGATTGATCGACTAATTCTACCGTATCCACTTAGTATACCGTAACACACCAGTACTTAAAGTATTGTTATTGCAATCTAACCAATCAAAATTGTCTGTGACCATGGCGAGACGAGCGAACCTAACATATATTTATATATATCATGAATCTCTTGTGCATAAAAATAAGAACCTTTTCGCACAGGAAAATGTTTTTCGCCTCAGTATTTATTGATATGCACTATATGCGCTCCGCACCTTTCGAAAAAAACTAGTGAAAAAAGGGAGAAAAAAATAGTGATCGTGACTGAAAATTCCCGAAAATTTGGTAAACAAACCCGTGTTGCCATACACTGGAAAAAATTCCCTAGCTAACAATAAGGTACCCCAAGAGAATTATTCCCAGTCATATAAGGCAATATTTCCCTTATATGTAAGACGAGAGAAAAATAAATTTTAAAAAACCAATCGATAATCATTCACTGTAAACAAGCTGATAATAAAAAGCAATGCGAAATAATAATAATAATAATAATAATAATAATAATAATAATAATAATAATAATAATAATAATAATAATAATAATAATAATAATAATGATAGTTATAAAATAAAATAAAAATAATAATCAAAATCAAAATCAATATCAAAATAATCAATGTAAATAATCAATGCAGGCCACAAACTACGTTCTCCAAACGCTCTTATGTCTGACTCTTCTTCCCGCAGATTCATTCTGGTTAATTATAACGACGCTCTTTTTCTTCTGTAAGTTGCATTGGATCATTTAATCTTCTATGTTTGATCTTTGATCTTTGCAGACTCCATCCGTGAAAGGATGGAAGGGGGTCCAGATACTGAACCGCAGAATCCTTATCCTGCAGCAACGATTTACACATATGTTGACGTGAGTTTGAAATTGATTGTGAGCAACTGCCGCAACGAAAACCAGCTTACTGTGGGTGCGCTTTCCAGATTCCGGACTTCTTGACCTATAAAGTCATCGTGGCGACACCAGGCGACGGATATACACAGGGCCAAATTGAGAAGGTCTTGTCAATCAATAATATTATATGTATTTGTTCCAAAGTGCTCTATTATTATTACAACACCTGTGAGCTCCGACAAGGCGGAGGTAGGAGGAGAAAATAGAAAGAGAGAGACAGAGAATGCTAACAACTCACCATGGTTAGTGATATATATCACTAGAACCGGTATGAAATTCTGACTGATATCCATCGAGTCTACTTGCCACGCGCTTCTGTTATTCGAGAAAATCGATAATGAGATCGCGAATATGGAAGGCATGAACACGGCTATCTTGATATTTCTAACCATATCAACTCGGTTTTCAGCTCCAAACCACTGCACCACAAGTGCCGGTGACATTGAAGATGAAAACCGAGTTGAAATGGTCAGCCATATCAACTCGGCGTTGATAGCCGTGTTCATGCCTTCAATAGTCGCGATTTTAATTATCAATTTTCTCGAATACCAGAAGCTCGTGGCAAGTAGACTCGACGGATATCCAGTCAGAATTTCATGCCGGTTATAGCGATATATACCATGACTCCATGGTGAGCAGTTAGCATTCCCTTGTAAGAGAATTTGCCGTGAGTGTATCTTTCTTATTAAAATATTTTGAAAAATATGAATATAATAAAATATGGAATTTGTTTCAGGGAAATGAATTGTGATGCAATTTCTATTACATTTATAATTAATTTAATTATTCTAGTTAATAATGAATTTTCAGGCACCCCAATCGTACCAGGTTGGAGAAATCTACTACGCCGATATCCTTCTCTACTCTATTCTCGTTGGGCAGTCCATGGCTTCCGGTGTGATATTTTTAATCCATTGCATGACGCACTGAGAGCAAACTTACCTGGCAAATCGTTACCCCGATACACTTTCCTGGCAAACGGTTACCCCAAATGGTGAATTATTCAATGGCTGAATTCACCATTTGGGGTAACGATTTGCCAGGAAAGTGTATCGGGGTAACGATTTGCCAGGTAAGTTTGCTCTCAGTGCGATTGCAATGCGACGTTTAGCCTGCAATTTGAAGCTCTTTGGCTATCCTTTTGATACAATTTACTGGCGAAACTCCCTACAGACCCCCCCCAAATCAGTTGCCGTTTCTGAATGACATGCAGAGTTGAAAAATCAATTTTTGTGTTCGAAAGTCACGTAAAGAAGAAGGAAATAGGCGAGAGAGTGCGTGGAATGATTAGAGTGTTCTCCGTTTCTCTATTTTTTTTTCGTTATCAGTGCGATATCCAAGCTCTGTGAGTCAACTCTCGCAATCCAACCGTAATCCCAATCAATCGATAATTTCTTCAAATCAATCGATAATATCAGGCATAATTCCGGGCATCGTCTGCGCTTGCTGCGTTCTCATTGGTGTCGTGTGGTCCGTGAACGAGAAACACCGCAAGAATCTATCAAACCTCCCTAAATATGGGTAAGCATATCGATGGACTGTGGTCTTCAAAAATCAATAATAACACTCCAAAAATCAATAATTACACGCCAAAAATCAATAATTACACTCCAAAAATCAATACTTACAGTGTTCTCTTCGGCTTCTGCGGACACTTTGGCACTCTCATCGTTCAGTATGCGCTGATGTGCCCATCGAAAACGACTGCCTAATCGATTATCGATTAATTAAATGATCTACCTCACGATGTACCAGGCAATAGCTGTAGTGATCATCATAGTATCTAATCATTCCTCATGTTTTTGATATCCTTAAATTTGTGCGCACACCACGCTCGTGACGTCCGCGTCCATGTCCACGTCCATTTTGGATTTTGCGATCGCTCAAACGTACAAGCGGCATCAAAAGCGGGATAACCGCTCATCTACAATATAGACACTGCCTTGGAGCATCTACCATTGCATGTATGCCAAAATTTCGTTAGGAGTTCGCACATTGAAAAATGGACGTGGACGCGTCACGCAGCTGTATCAAAATTTTAGTAACAATAAACATTGTATTCTTTCTGATGATAAAGTTTATGTTGAACAAATTGTTTACGTGAATAAATTGACGATTGATCTTTTATAATCCTGGCATCAAAACAAATAATTTGTATTCCTGTGTAAGAAAGGTACGGGATGGTATTCGGTACTTCTTATCACAATTACACGAGGTCAGGAAAGACTAGTCTTCTTATGCTAAAGAAATCGGTCCAGTGTATGTCGTTCGGTTGGATAGTACTCATATTATATTGAATAGTGCTCAAATTGCCCTATGTGTCAAATGACTTAAAGGGAGACTGCCATTCAAAAAAAAAGTTCTTCAATATCATTTAATCTCGTGCGCGAGGATCAAGAGAGAACCGTTCTAGACTGATAGGCTGTGACTAGACATAAGTGGGCGGGGCAGACGCGAGAGCAAACTGAGTGGCATCACTGGTCATGCCTCGCATCCTGCCTATGTGATGGTGTGGACATGCCTCTGCTCCACCTGTCACATTCCTCTCGTCTTTGTGACCCCAGACGTGAAGGTGAACACGAACTGCTAAATCACTCTCATACTGAAAGCCACACTCCTCCCCTAGACCAAGTGTCACTTTTGTCGGAGCTTTTGGACGCTGTTCTACTTTACGGGTCCCAAGAAAGCTTACGGTTACCTTGAAATTTTGCCGGACCTAAGAAAGTTTACGGGTCCCAAGAAAGTTTACGGGTTCCATGAGAGTTTACCGGTCCCAAGAAATTTGACCGTCCCCATGAAAGTTTGCCAGTCCCAAGAAAGTTTATCGGTCCCAAAATATTTGACCGGTCCCATGGAAGTTTGCCGGTCCCAAGAAAGTTTACCGGTCAATGTAAATGTTATTTATTACGTCACAACTCTTAATTATGTAGTAGAAACTTTATCAGAGAGAGAGAGAGTACAGCACAAAAGTGTGACGAGAGAGAAAACAATCAGATTGGGCTGGGTAACGAAATTTCAACCTTATATATAGGGGCCTCACGCGAGACGTAAGCAATCATAGGTCAAAGTTTATCGGATTAATAATTCGGTAGAAATCAAACTCTCTCGGGCCCCTCGCGCATCTTTCTCATTCATTTCTTCCTCATTCATTTTGTCTTCCTCTGCAGAGATGATATTAACGATTAACGAATAACGAAAATCGATAATTTTAACGATATTTTTCGTTAAATTTCAACGATTAACGAATTAACGAAAACAAGTTAATTTTCGTTAACTTTTTCGTTAATGAAAATGAGCGTTTGGATGCTGGAGAAGCGTATGTTCTTACAAATTAGCATCCCTATTCTAGGCGAAGTGGTGTAGTGGTCTATGGCGCACCCCATCATTCCATCTGTCCTGGGTTCGATTCCCGGTCGTTTCACCGCCTCCGCCTCACCAAGGCGCCCGAAAGGGGAATTGGTAGTGACTAGATCATGCGGTAAAGTAGGTCCGAAGAAGAGATTAGGCCCTCCGGACTGAATTGGCCTTGAAATATCACTGGCCTAGCAGTGATAACCCGCAGGACCTCGTGTGCCTTGAATAACGGGTTGTACCTTTACCTTTTACCTTTTTTATTCTAGGCAAAATCTATTTTTTTTGTCCAAATTCTATTTTTTTCAGTTGTTAAAGCTGTATTCGTTTAAAAACAATCGATATATCGATTTATGGGACATCGCTGTTCATGTTGTTCTAATAAATAAACATGTTTGGAAAAATTTTTATATTTTGAGCATTAACGAACGTTAACGAAATTAACGAAAATTAGCGACTTAGTTTTCGTTAATTTAACGACTTAAGGAATTAACGCTCCGTCTTCGTACGGCTCCGAAAACGCGAGGTCAACCTCCTGGAGGACAACTGCGCCCTGTATTAAAATGTATTCCATTTTCGTCAGATCCATTCGGCGATCGTAATACATGAACCACGTTCCATCTACCGATATAATAATAATAATAATAATATTTATTTATGTGGTGACAGTGGCGAAAAACAAATACAAATAGGGTGAAATCTATAGTGCATATAAAATACTATGTCGCAACTCACAGTTTTCTGGTCCAAGCCATTTTTCTTCCAAAGCAAGACAAAGGAGAGACCATTGTATTCGAGAGAGTTTGTATGTTGCGCGGTCGTTCTTGCTTTGAAAGTCATGAGAACGCTGTGAACTGCGGCAACATAAGACAATAGAGTGATAGATCACAAATTGAACAGATTCAACGAAGATTTAACACTTCTACTAAAAGATTTGGAATTAGGGCAAATAATACAATTATTAAATATATTTGCACTCATTTGATACCGTTTGTCGGAAAACATACCTTCTCGTCACCGACCCTCATCGGTACTACACTGAGAGCAAACTTACCTGGCAAATCGTTACCCCGATACACTTTCCTGGCAAACGATTACCCCAAATGGTGAATTCAGCCGTTGAATAATTCACCATTTGGGGTAATCGTTTGCCCGGAAAGTGTATCGGGGTAACGATTTGCCAGGTAAGTTTGCTCTCAGTGTAGCAAAGGTTGGCAACTTTCATCATCTCCGAAAGCGAAGATGACGTCGAATCTGAATTTATTTTTTTTTCTTTTCTCATCATGTCGCACAGCGTTTCGAGAGCGCTCATGGTGTAACAGAGAAAAAGGTAGAGCGAAAGAGAGAGAGAGAGCACGCAAAAGTAAGAGACACAGACGACGAGAGTACACCATGGTGCAGTCATACCGTAATTTTTTTTGGCATTTTGCCAAAATTTCAATGCGCGCTCTCACTGTCATATTGAAACGCTGTGTATCGTTCGTCAAAGTCTAAGGAACCTCTCCGATGCAAAACCTCGAATGATAAGCGAATGTCCGATCGATATCTCCTGTAGCACCAATTGTCCCCCCTGCTCCACCAGCTCCTGTGGTCCGAAGTCGTTCTCCTCCAGCTCCTGTAGCATCCCCGCGACGAACACGGAAACGAGTGCCCACTAAACTACAGGTGTCGGTAACGGACGGATGGCCAAGTTGCGGCCGCAAGTTGGCCATCTGTCGGATACGGACACGTCTAAACTAAACAGCCCCACGGCGGTTCATTGGAGGGAAATCACTACATTTAACTTTGGCTTGAAGCCTCCCGCATTACGAAAAATCGGCAAAGTTGTTTTACACCGGGTGGGATTCGAACCCACGAGGATCGGATCGCCAGACAAAAGTTCTAACCACTAAGCTATCTCGGCATGCTACATAACTCGTAGAACTCGATGATGAACGCATTTGGGGGGAGGGACCGCAGCGCGTCGTTGAGCGCGTCGCGTCGCTCCCTCCCCCTACGCTAACTATTACCGTATATAATAATGAACTTTCGTGGTAAGACATTTGTTGAACAATTTATCCTGATTTATAAAAACTGCGAGTCGCTCTTAACTACTGTCCTTGAACCGCCGTGAGCCCTTCTCAAGATAGGAATGCCCCTCGTGCCCCCCCCCCCCCCCCCCCTGTTAAAGTACACGTTCTAAGTTGTCTCCTCCGCCTCCAAAAAGTCGCAGCGGAACAAGAGCGAAGCCTACCAATGCAGGCGCAAACCAATGAATTAACTAGGGAATGGTTCGTAAAGGGTATGAAACTACGGGCAGTGACATCCATAGCGATAATCAGCATGATCGACTTACTCTGGTATTTCGAAACTTAAAGTCTACTAAGTTTATTTTAAGTCTACTTTAAGTCTGTGACGTAGTTTAAGTAGACTTTAAGTTTCGAAATACCAGTTTTTTAGTTTCGAAATACCGAGTAGTAGCACGTTCAGCTCTACCGCTCCGCTACATGACCTCGTCCACGGGGTTGGGGCAATATTTGCGTAACCTCTCTCTCTTTTTCTCTGCTATCTCTCTTTTTCTCTCACTCTCTCTCTCTCTCGACCTCTCTCTGCCGTATCTCTCTCTAATGTCCTCTCTCTTATCTCTCACCTTTTCTCAATCTCTCCCTCTCTGCCCTGATCTTGCCCAACATATCTCATCTCCCATCATATCCAGTCCATATTCATCCCTCACTCCCTCTCCAATCAGTCCCGTCTCAAATCCCTGTTACTTATAACTTAGGTGATCTTAACCCCCTAACAATAAGTCACTAAGCTGGTTGTCTTGCACATCTTCCATTTTCTTCTCCGTCTATTTCGTCGAATAGAGTTGCCTAATTAATTATGCTTATTTATTTATCTTAACTTATTTAGTGCACTTATAGGCGACAGTTCTCTCCTGTGGCCGTATGCAAGAACAACGGGAAAACCGTTTTCCGGGAAAATGTGACGTCATTAGCGTAGGCGGAGGATTTTTGGAAAACGCCTCCGCCTACGCTAATGACGTCACATTTTCCGGGAAAACGGTCCTTGCATACGGCCACTGGGTTCGATTCCTGGTTGTTTCACCGCCTCCGATCTAACAAGGCCCGAAAGGGTAATTGGTAGTGGCTAGATCATGTGGTAAAGTAGGTCCGAAGAAGAGATTAGGCCCTCCGGACTGAATTGATCTTGTAATATCACTGGCCCAGCAGTAACGGGTTGTACCTTTACCCTTTACCTAATACTGTACTCTATGGTGTTTCGGCCGCTACGTCAATACATATAAACATAATATAATAACATATAATATATAATATAATATAATAAACATAAGATAATATAATATAATAAACAGATAATATAAAGATAATAATAAGATGATAATATATAAGATATAATGATGAAGATAATATAATAAACATTATTATTATATTATCTTCTTCTTGTTCCTCTCCCTCTCTCTCTCCCTCTCTCTCTCTCCCTCTCTCCCTCTCTCTCTCCCTCTCTCTCGTAAGGGCCGCGACCCTCATGCATGCCCCTGCATATGATTGAGTATATTCTCTATCACTCCTTCTTCTAACTCATTTTCTTCGTTTCTTTTCTTTTCTTTGGATATCACCTCATTCACGACAGTTCAATACAGTAACCCATCCTTATCAATATGGCTATTATAGAATTACAAAAGTTTTGCATACATCGCGCAAATGCCGAATATAGTAAACTTCTCCACCGTTGAGAAAAACGCACTCCAAAATTTTCGCCTAATTTCGGGAGGTTTTTCCGAACGTTTTGCAAATGCATATAATTTTATTTATGCTGAAAGCCCAATTAAATGACGAGAAGACGCCATAAAAATCGATGAAATAAGAGAAAATGGTATGTCGCGCGAAGAAGTGGGCGGAGTCTGAGTATTGCGCGGCAAATAGCGGAATTTGAATTGTTCGGACAGTTTTAATTCTGTAATACCGTACCCTCGATATCTCCCCCTGACTACCGTACCCAGACGCACTACAGTACCCTGGTGACAGGATGCCTATTGTAAAATTACATTGTCGTTTGCTTTTTTATCTGTGATCTTTGATCTGTACCATCATCATTTCAGAGTCTCCCACTCTTGAGCAGCCATGCCGGTTGGCTGGTGTGAGTCAATTACTTTCGAGCGTCTGCGCAAATGGAAACAAGATGTGTCCAAGGTTCGAATGATCTTTGATCTTTGATCTTTTTTCATTTTCCCTAAAGTTTATTGCGTTCTAGAAAAAGGATCAATATATAAATTTGATCTTTGATCTTTGATCCAGGTCACTCCATATCTCTGGCCGGTCTTCATCTCACTATTGGTGACGCAGATCATATGGGCCGGAGTTTATGAATGTAAGGACAAAGGCAATGTACGTTTTACGCTTTTTTGTTTGTTTTTCACATTAATTACGAATCTGCGTTTTGCTCGTTGACTGGCAATCGTGGAGGATTATGAGTCATTGCATACAATTGCCTACAATTATTGATTTTCTTGATTAATTGATCTTACAGCTTGTTCCTATGTAGTCTCTCTTTCGTGCTAAACTTGCACTACTTAATGATCGTCGATCTCTAATTATCGATTGATTATTATTAATCACTAAGTATCGATTGATTGTAGTTCGTGCGACATATCCGGTACATTTTCGGAGAGGAATCTCTAGTAAGAAGACTGAACGACAGCAACTCTCTGGCGACCTGGTTGAAGGTTGATATGGTATGTAAAAGTTATGAAAAATCACGAAACGAAAAGAAAATCAGATAAAACTCTCTTCGTTTTATGCACTCTCTCGCCCCCTTTGAAAAATTTTCTTTTCGCTAATTTTGAACTCAACATTAACTAAATTGAAAACCGGTATCGAACCCACGTGGGAAATGTTATAGAATGGATTCTTTCACAACCATTCTTTAAGATTTCCTCGGTCACAATCACCAACAAATAAGTCAATAAATCAATAAATCCATTTCAGGACTTCCATGATCCCAATCCGAAGACGCTCGGAGACTTAACTATTGAAACATTGGTAATTGTTTATATTTATTCATTCATTCCCTATAGCCGCCTAGAGCCTCTGGAGAATCTATATAATCTCATTCACAGAACGAAGATGACCAAAACCGCGATCCGGAGAAAAATTCAATATCTATTTACAACTATTAAATGTACTTGCATAAGAAAATGACAAACTCTTTGAAAATACCGAGACAACGGGCGTCTGCACTCTCTCACCTAACCCTCGATTACCTCTCCACTTCCTCACGTCTAACCCGTCTGACCTTCGCCGCGCTGATTTGATGAAGAGAAAAACACATTTTTTATACGCTCAATGATGACCTTTATCAAGCACAGAACCAAGATGACCAAAAACGCGATTTCATCGCGACTTCGTAGGGCCTCAACGGTGGCTTTAGGTGCAAAATGAACATAACCATCGTCAACAGCACCCTTGAGAGCCCTACCCCAAAATTTGATTTTTTAACTGTTCACTCATTTAAAAAAAATTGTATTAAATGATTGCAGCTTCTCGTCCCAATTTTGGGACTCATGGTCGTTATTCCATTAGCGATGATCTATATCTCTTCCAAGTGCACGAAAGCATGTGAGCAAGTGGTGCAAGTGGAACAGGCGAATGGTCGGCAGAATGATCAGGTGAGGTGTATGATCAAAGATCAAAGATCACATAGCCCACAACACGGCGGTTCAATAAATTCCTCGAAATTCTACTCAAAATGATGTGCAGAAATTTTGTGCGCATATGAGGTACCGCGAGGCGTCGAAATGACGCTTTGCGGCTACTCGCAATGCATGTTTGTGCCCCATGTACGAACAGTCAACGATAATTGTTTCGGCACAACCATTTTTGAATATTCCTACATACTATTGGTAGTTTAGCAATATTCAAACATATTTTTCTGTTTGCAAAGATCAAAGATCAAAGATCAAGGATCAAAGATCAAGGATCAATTTCAGGAGATCCATGCGTATATAGCAATTTTCTTCGCATTCTACGGCTCGAACGCACTCGCAGTGTAAGTTTGAATCCAATACAGCTTTACAAGTACCCGCTCTGGCCGCATAATCTCGCTTGGCGAGTCCTCGAGAGAGTGTCGCCATAGACTAGCTTGTGCGATGGACTGTACCAAAAATATCCTATTAGAGGCACACCCCAAGCGAGCTAAAGTCATTTTCTTGTAACTGTCCTAATATACATGTATAATAATAATGCACGCTACTGGACTAAGGGTAAATACAAAACGGATGGTTTGTTGCGAGCTACCGTAACCGAACTACCGTAATCGAGCTACCGAAATCTTTCTTTCGTTCAGGGACGCGACGGATCTGCTCGATATCGATCTGTACTGGAAGAAATGGATCTTCGCTTTCTGTAGCATCGCTTACATTTGCGGCATCATTTTTGTGAGCATTGATTTTTTCCTTATGATTATCGATTTTCCTCCAATTATTGATTTTTGAACGAATTAATTGCAGGCTTTCTGTACAAACAATATCTGTCCTGAAGGCGTTTTCCTGTTTTTCTTAGTAAGTTTTCCAGTATTATGAGAAAGATGTTTATCGATTGATCGATTAATTCTACCTTCTAAACTCATGTAGTGTTAAAATCTTGGAACAGTAGATGGAAAAGTGAAAAGTAGTGTTAATTGTGTCATTGTAAAAGTATTTATTTATTTATTCCATCAAATATAGCAATAAGAGGTGATATGTATAAGAACAGAAGAGGGATAGATGAATTTCCGTCGCATAAGGTGATTTCGGTTTTGGCTCGGTTGCAGTTTTTAAAGGATGGGGTTTAGGGACGAATTCGAGAATCTCTAATGATGAGGTTGGAGGGGAGATTTGCTAACCCTATACTCAATGCAGGTCGCAAACTGTGTATTCCAATCGCTTTTCTTTCTGACTATTCTTCCCGCAGATTCATTCTGGATAATTATAGCGGCACTCTTTCTCTTCGGTAAGTGGTCTTTGATCATTTAATCTTTGATCTTTGCTCTTTGATCTTTGATCATTGCAGTCGGCCTCAGTCGCTGCATCAGTGCCAAAATGGGAAAGGGTCCAGATCGTGAACTGCAGCAGCCTTATCCTGCAGAAACGATTTACACATATGTTGGTGTGAGTTTGAATCTGATTCTGAGCAACTCCCACAACGAAAACCTGATTAATGTAGGTGTGCTTTTCAGAAATTTTTCAATCAATACGTGACCTATAAAGTCTTCCCACCAGAAGAGGACGATACGCTGGGCCAAATTTGGAAGGTATGCAATCTTGTGGATCAATTTTATTATACTTGTTCCCATGTGCTCAACTCCTGAAAAAACTCGAGGGTCTCCATCTTTAACACGAAATTTTTTTTTCCTTACATTAGCAAGGGAAATATTTTTTCAGTGTAAAAATGCCAAAATGGAAAAATTTTCTTCTCACTTTGCATGCCCTCCCGTACTCTAGCTTGGCAGAGAGAACAGGAAAACTGAGGGAGAGCGTGCAAAAGTGGACGGGCAAATTTTTTTAATAATTCATTTTGATTTTTGGAATCGTTTTTATTCTACCCTTTCTTATATGTTGTAGATATTCCTAAATTAGACTGCTCTGACTAGGGAAAGGAATTGGGATACAGTTTCTATTGTACAAAATTATTAAATATACATATTTTATGATTAATTTAAGAAATTTAGTTTATAATGAATGTTCAGGCACCCCAATCGTCGTACCCGATTGGAGAAATCTTCTACTACGAGCTCGTTCTCTACGGTATTCTCGTTGGACAGTCGATGGCTTCAGGTATGATTTTTTTAAAGCCATACCCCAAGCTAATTTGACTCTCCGCACTGGCAACGCTCTCTCGTAGACAAAGAAAGCGAGAGAGTGTGGCCAGAGCGGAGAGTTTCAAATTAGCTTTTGGTGTGCCTTTAATCCATTCAATGGGGATTGCAATGCGACGTTTAGTCTGTAATTTGATGCTTCTTGGCTAGCCATTTGATTCAATTTTTCTGGCAAAACTTTCACCATCGACCACTCCAAAATCAGTTGCCGACGTTTCTGAATGACAGGCAGAGTTGAAAGATCATAGGTTGAATAGCTACGTTACACATTTTAATTTCAATTGTTAATTGCGGTCTGGTAATCATAAAAATCTCCCAAATGCGGTCAGGTTCTTCGATTTTTCGAGATTTTTCTGCTCAAAACGCGGTCAGGCTTCGTAGTTTGCAACCTACTTTTCGATCTATGTGAAAGATCAATCCACATTGTCATAAAATGAGTATTGTTGTGTTCAAAAGTCACGTAAAGACGAGAAAAATAGGCGAGAGAGTGCGTGGAATGAAGAGAGTTTTCTCCGTTTCTCTATTCTTTTTCGTTATCAGTGAGATATCCAAGCTCTAGGAGTCAACACGCGCAATCCAACATTAATCCCAATCAATCAATAATAGATTTCAATCAATCAATCAATAATAGATTTCAATCAATCAATCAATAATATCAGGCATCATTCCGGGCATTGTCTCCGCTTGCGGTGTGCTCATTGGTGTCGCGTACTCCGCGAAGTCCCGCAGAGACCGATTACGCCTCCCTCCTCCCCACACGTAAGCATTTCGATGGACTACTCTGGTATTTCGAAACTCAAGTTTAGTTTTCCCCACTTGAACGTGTAAGTATACTTCAAGTTAAACGTAAGTCTGCTTAAAGCGGTGTGCCATACGGTAATGCATTTCGTCAAATGTTCTCTCAGATGAAGTAGAGTAGTCTGTGACGTAGTTTAAGTAGACTATAAGTTTCGAAATACCAGAGTATGATCTTCAAAAATCAATAATTGCAGTGTTATCTTCGGCTTCTGTGGACACTTCGTCGCTCTCACCGTTCAGTATGCGGTCATCTTCCTATTGAAAACGACTGCTAATCAGTCCAATCAGTCGATAATCGATGAGATTATCGATCGATTGAAATGATCTACCTCATTATGTACCAAGCATTAACTGCATTGATCCTCATTGTAATTAATCAATCCTCATCAAAATTTTAGTAACAATAAACGTAGCAACAAACACAACAGTAACAACAAACAATAAACAATATTTAGTAATAATAAACTATTCTGTCTATGATAAAGTTATTGTTGAACAAATTGTTCATGTGAATAAATTAGCAATTTATCTTTAAAGATCTACCCCCAACACTTAGAATCGATACAAGAACAAGACAGTGTGATTTATCGTCATTGTAGTTTGATCTTTGATCTTTGATCTCTATATGTCTTCAAAATGTTTCTCCAAATAACTAATTCCAAAAAAAAAATTCGGAAACCGCGATTCCGTTTAAATCTCATTTTATCTACAAATTTTTGATTCATTTCAATCGATTTTGAACTATCATTGATGAGTCGATTTTGCATTGTCCAGCTGTCATTTTCTAGTCCTTATTTTTCATTTGAATATGATAATCATGTTCTACGCGGTCTCATTCTCATTCCCTTCATTTGCTCTTCTCGGTCGTTTGTCTTCCTATCCTCTTCTCATCGCATCTCCATTTGTCCTTTTTTAAAGGTGATCTTTGATCTTTGATATTTTATCTTTACTTTGTTCTTCTATTCGTGTTCCTTTCACTTGTTGCCCTCGGTCTTCCCGTCTGCTTCTCTCGCTACTAGCCCTTCGTCCGAACTCCCGCGAAGATTCGTTTCTTCCCTCCTTCAACGATGATGTGTAGCTTTCCAAGGTATGAATCTATATCGGCTTTTTAAGCTATTGATTATGTTTTGTTGCATTTGCCTTGTGTACAAACTCCGCTAGATAAAAGTGCGTTGCTTTCGCACGCCTATTCATAACATGACTGCCACGACCTTGAACGAATGTAACAAAGCATAACTCTGAGGAGTATATTATAAGCAAAATAAAGGCATTCCGCAGGGAAACAACGCTTCACCTCAGATAGCTGATCTTACGCTAGCATCGATGGAGTTCCAATATATACAGAAGAAAGTAAAAATGAATCATCCACTAGCGTACTCATTAAATAAAACATATAGATACATTGATGATCTTTTGCATATATCGGAGAATACTTCAAAGTTTATTGAAATGACGAAAGAAATGTACCATCCGTCCTTAACTTTAGAACAAACAAATAGTGAAGCTAATAAATGTGCATTTTTGGATCTCTGCATAGAATTGTCCAATGGAAGAGCTACTACTAAACTCTACAACAAGACGGATGACTACAGTTTTGAAGTCATTAGATATCCACACTATCACTCAAACATTCCAATGTATATTGGTTTGAACACATTATCGAGCGAAATACTTCGAGTTTATCGTAATTCATCTAATTTTGTATGTTTTAAAGAAAGAGTTAAGTCATTATTTGAATATTTCTATAAAAGAGAATACCCATTCCACATTATTCAACCGCGAATCTACAAGGTTCTTAATAAAAACCCGGCAATTAGTTTAAAATATGGAAAAACGAAAGCTGAAATATGTGTAAAGGTTTTAGATGAAGAGTAATAACAAAGATCAAAAGTACAAAGTCCATACATGCAAACCAAGAACAGACGTAGAGAGGTAGATCACTAGTCATCTCACGCTCAACCAATCAATCTCTAGTGCTCTCTCACTTCTCCACACTCTCTCACACATACGAAGCGCACTCTTTCTACTTACAAACGGCAATCAAATGATCATTTCCTCATTATGTATCCTTGCTTTTATGTATACAATATTAGTATTAGCGTAGCGAAATCTCAATCAATTTTCAATCGTTCATTCTTTAACCTTATTAAGTTCTTCTTCTTTCCTTTGAAAAAACGTTTTATTGAAAACTGTCCTGTGTGGGTCATCCTACTGATGAGGCCCATCCCACACGGGCCGGTCCAGTGTCTAGGACCAGGGCCGAAACACTGGATCGTTTTATCTCTAGATAGTCAGTCTTTACATAGTTTCTTTTCTAACACAACCTACTTTAAAACCATTCTTTCATTACTTTAACTCTATCTCACTTGGTGTTACTCAAATAAGATAAAGAAAAACGAATTTGACGAAAGTCGTCATTATCATTATCGCTCATGAATTTGGCTGTTTACAATATGCTACACTTTAGATACTAATATTGATGTAAATGCAAACTTTCAAGAAAAGTTCAAGAAAAGTGCGCAAAATGATGAGAGCGTAGACAAAATTGATGAATCTAAAGTAATCTCTCATCGTATAGGTCGATTCGTCGCGTCATCGCCGTACAGAATCGTCATCTTTAACGACATCATCTCGTAGATTTCTCGATGGAGCTTTTAGGTATCCATGAATCTATACTACTCTGCTATAGTAATCTACAGATCACCATCCTCGTCGATGACGTCATCAGAACAGTATCGTACTCGTGACATCTCTGGAGAGTAAGATGCCCTGTTGCTGACTCCATATGCTGAACATTTTTCAGACAGAATAAAGATATTAGGGTGTGCTAGAGCTTGTAACGGGTGTCAAAGCCCGCGAAGTTAAATGGGCGGAGCCAAAATCACTATATATTAGGGGTCCACTGAAATGGACCGGGAAGTATATCTAGATCAGTTGAAATGTCTGTTAATAGGGACCCATGGTCTAGTGGATAACAGGTCGGACGGCCAATCCGAGCGGTTGGTCGGCAAGAAAGTTCGAATCCCAGAGCAAGATCATCGAAAGAACAACGCCTAAATCTTAACTATTTTAACTTAACTTAACTATTACTTAACTTAACTATTTTTTTCTTTTTTTGCTATTTTTACTTGATTAAATCAAATTAAATCGGGGCTTAAATCGGGGCTTAAATCGGGGCTTAAATCGGGGCTTTAATCGGGGCTTAAATCGGGGCTTAAATCGGGGCTTAAATCGGGGCTTAAATCGGGGCTTAAATCGGGGCTTAAATCGGGGCTTAAATCGGGGCTTAAATCGGGGCTTAAATCGGGGCTTAAATCGGGGCTTAAATCGGGGCTTAAATCGGGGCTTAAATCGGGGCTTAAATCGGGGCTTAAATCGGGGCTTAAATCGGGGCTTAAATCGGGGCTTAAATCGGGGCTTAAATCGGGGCTTAAATCGGGGCTTAAATCGGGGCTTAAATCGGGGCTTAAATCGGGGCTTAAATCGGGGCTTAAATCGGGGCTTAAATCGGGGCTTAAATCGGGGCTTAAATCGGGGCTTAAATCGGGGCTTAAATCGGGGCTTAAATCGGGGCTTAAATCGGGGCTTAAATCGGGGCTTAAATCGGGGCTTAAATCGGGGCTTAAATCGGGGCTTAAATCGGGGCTTAAATCGGGGCTTAAATCGGGGCTTAAATCGGGGCTTAAATCGGGGCTTAAATCGGGGCTTAAATCGGGGCTTAAATCGGGGCTTAAATCGGGGCTTAAATCGGGGCTTAAATCGGGGCTTAAATCGGGGCTTAAATCGGGGCTTAAATCGGGGCTTAAATCGGGGCTTAAATCGGGGCTTAAATCGGGGCTTAAATCGGGGCTTAAATCGGGGCTTAAATCGGGGCTTAAATCGGGGCTTAAATCGGGGCTTAAATCGGGGCTTAAATCGGGGCTTAAATCGGGGCTTAAATCGGGGCTTAAATCGGGGCTTAAATCGGGGCTTAAATCGGGGCTTAAATCGGGGCTTAAATCGGGGCTTAAATCGGGGCTTAAATCGGGGCTTAAATCGGGGCTTAAATCGGGGCTTAAATCGGGGCTTAAATCGGGGCTTAAATCGGGGCTTAAATCGGGGCTTAAATCGGGGCTTAAATCGGGGCTTAAATCGGGGCTTAAATCGGGGCTTAAATCGGGGCTTAAATCGGGGCTTAAATCGGGGCTTAAATCGGGACTTAAATCGGGGCTTAAATCGGGGCTTAAATCGGGGCTTAAATCGGGGCTTAAATCGGGGCTTAAATCGGGGCTTAAATCGGGGCTTAAATCGGGGCTTAAATCGGGGCTTAAATCGGGGCTTAAATCGGGGCTTAAATCGGGGCTTAAATCGGGGCTTAAATCGGGGCTTAAATCGGGGCTTAAATCGGGGCTTAAATCGGGGCTTAAATCGGGGCTTAAATCGGGGCTTAAATCGGGGCTTAAATCGGGGCTTAAATCGGGGCTTAAATCGGGGCTTAAATCGGGCTTAAATCGAGGCTTAAATCGGGGCTTAAATCGGGGCTTAAATCGGGGCTTAAATCGGGGCTTAAATCGGGGCTTAAATCGGGGCTTAAATCGGGGCTTAAATCGGGGCTTAAATCGGGGCTTAAATCGGGGCTTAAATCGGGGCTTAAATCGGGGCTTAAATCGGGGCTTAAATCGGGGCTTAAATCGGGGCTTAAATCGGGGCTTAAATCGGGGCTTAAATCGGGGCTTAAATCGGGGCTTAAATCGGGGCTTAAATCGGGGCTTAAATCGGGGCTTAAATCGGGGCTTAAATCGGGGCTTAAATCGGGGCTTAAATCGGGGCTTGGCTTAAATCGGGGCTTAAATCGGGGCTTAAATCGGGGCTTAAATCGGGGCTTAAATCGGGGCTTAAATCGGGGCTTAAATCGGGGCTTAAATCGGGGCTTAAATCGGGGCTTGGCTTAAATCGGGGCTTAAATCGGGGCTTAAATCGGGGCTTAAATCGGGGCTTAAATCGGGGGGCTTAAATCGGGGCTTAAATCGGGGCTTGGCTTAAATCGGGGCTTAAATCGGGGCTTAAATCGGGGCTTAAATCGGGGCTTAAATCGGGGCTTAAATCGGGGCTTAAATCGGGGCTTAAATCGGGGCTTAAATCGGGGCTTAAATCGGGGCTTAAATCGGGGCTTAAATCGGGGCTTAAATCGGGGCTTAAATCGGGGCTTAAATCGGGGCTTAAATCGGGGCTTAAATCGGGGCTTAAATCGGGGCTTAAATCGGGGCTTAAATCGGGGCTTAAATCGGGGCTTAAATCGGGGCTTAAATCGGGGCTTAAATCGGGGCTTAAATCGGGGCTTAAATCGGGGCTTGGCTTAAATCGGGGCTTAAATCAGGGCTTAAATCGGGGCTTAAATCGGGGCTTAAATCGGGGCTTAAATCGGGGCTTAAATCGGGGCTTAAATCGGGGCTTAAATCGGGGCTTAAATCGGGGCTTAAATCGGGGCTTAAATCGGGGCTTGGCTTAAATCGGGGCTTAAATCGGGGCTTAAATCGGGGCTTAAATCGGGGCTTAAATCGGGGCTTGGCTTAAATCGGGGCTTGGCTTAAATCGGGGCTTAAATCGGGGCTTAAATCGGGGCTTAAATCGGGGCTTAAATCGGGGCTTAAATCGGGGCTTAAATCGGGGCTTGGCTTAAATCGGGGCTTAAATCGGGGCTTAAATCGGGGCTTAAATCGGGGCTTAAATCGGGGCTTAAATCGGGGCTTAAATCGGGGCTTAAATCGGGGCTTAAATCGGGGCTTAAATCGGGGCTTAAATCGGGGCTCAAATCGGGGCTTAAATCGGGGCTTAAATTGGGGCTTAAATCGGGGCTTAAATCGGGGCTTAAATCGGGGCTTAAATCGGGGCTTAAATCGGGGCTTAAATCGGGGCTTAAATCGGGGCTTAAATCGGGGCTTAAATCGGGGCTTAAATCGGGGCTTAAATCGGGGCTTAAATCGGGGCTTAAATCGGGGCTTAAATGCTTAAATCGGGGCTTAAATCGGGGCTTAAATCGGGGCTTAAATCGGGGCTTAAATCGGGGCTTAAATCGGGGCTTAAATCGGGGCTTAAATCGGGGCTTAAATCGGGGCTTAAATCCGGGCATTTTGGCGCTCTCATCGTTCAGTATGCGGTCATCTTCCTATTGAAAACGACTGCTAATCAGTCCAATCAGTCGATAATCGATGAGATTATCGGTCGATTGGAATGATCTACCTCATTGCAATGATTATTTATATTTATTTATTTATATTATTTATTTATTTATTTATTTATTTATTTATATTTATGATTACTTATAAGTGCCTCTACCTACCTTATTCTACCTCTGTACCGTCAAAACGAAAAAAAGTGAAACATTTGTCAAATAATTTGACAAAATTTGACAAAAGTTCACAAGATTTTGAAAATTTTGAATCATGATATCTAAACGCGGTTACTAGTTTTTTAATAGATAATAGGGTATTTTTTCTTTCTTCTGCCTTTTCTCTCTGCGGTTCGGTCGGTTGGACTATTCCCTCTCGACTACACTCGCCTATTTCATCAAGAGAAGAGGACCAACAGTTGAGTCCCCTCCTAGTAGACTTTGGAAAGTCAGGAACGGTATATCCGTATTGCCAAGCGGG
Organism: Parapristionchus giblindavisi; assembly: GCA_943737045.1. NCBI lineage: Eukaryota > Metazoa > Nematoda > Chromadorea > Rhabditida > Diplogasteridae > Parapristionchus > Parapristionchus giblindavisi. The sequence continues at coordinate 260,402 of CALSFV010000342.1, forward strand.
CCAATTGGACGAGCAACGTCAAGTTTTCGTGGGTTATTTGACTATTCTAATCAAGTTTCATATGCTGACGTTTTCTTAAAAGGAGATGAATTCTCTCAGAAGCGAAAGGATAAATCTTGTGGATAAGAAGATTCCCCCTGTTTTGGCCCCTTCTGCATTTAATGTGCTGATAAGATAAATAATTGAAATAGGGTATTTGAGCATCACTGGGCTTACCTAATTGACCTATGAAGAAAAAAAATTTAAATGAATCACTGTGAACGCTGTTTTGTGAAACTGGTATACGGTATGATTTTCTACAGTATACCCGTCTATGAAATGATCCAAAAAGTGCACATTCGCTATAGGAAGTCAGGTAATGCTAGATATATCCATGATTAGACGAATAAAGCGCGATGGAAGCAGTTTTAATTTTACAGTAAGATTCTACAGTATGCTACAGTATACCAATTCTGCACCGCAACGCTCCTGATTATTTTTTTCACTTTTGTCGTGCTTATCTGGATTTGGCAAACACATCTGCAAAACAAAATCTGAGATAATACTTCATCAAGATCATGAAAAATGAAAAATGCTGAATCTTGTGAACTTTTGTCAAATTTTGTCAAATTATTTGACAAATGTTTCACTTTTTTTCGTTTTGACGGTATGTACCAAGCAATAACTGATTTTAATTAATCCATCCTCATCAAAATTTTAGTAACAATAAACATGGTATTCTTTCTGATGATAAAGTTATCGTTGAAAAAATTTTATGTAAATAAGTTAACAATTTATCTTTAAAGATCTACCCCCAACACACAGAATCAATACAAAAACACGACACTATGAAGATATATCGTCATTGTAGTTTGATCGTTGATCTTTGGATGTCTTCAAAGTGTTTCTCCAAATAACTAATTACAAATCAAAAATTCGGAAACAGCGATTCCGTTTAAATTTTTTCAAATCTCATTTGATCTACAAATTTTGATTCAGTTCAATCGATATTTGAACTATCTTTGTCGAGTCTATTTTCGCATTGTTTAGTTCCTCTCATTTGGTCTCATTCTCATTCCCTTCATTTGCTCTTCTCGGTCGTTTGTCTTCCTATCCTCTTCTCATCGCATCTCCATTTGTCCTTTTTTTAAAGGTGATCTTTGATCTTTGATATTTTATCTTTACTTTGTTCTTCTATTCGTGTTCCTTTCACTTGTTGCCCTCGGTCTTCCCGTCTGCTTCTCTCGCTACTAGCCCTTCGTCCGAACTCCCGCGAAGATTCGTTTCTTCCCTCCTTCAACGATGATGTGTAGCTTTCCAAGGTATGAATCTATATCGGCTTTTTAAGCTATTGATTATGTTTTGTTGCATTTGCCTTGTGTACAAACTCCGCTAGATAAAAGTGCGTTGCTTTCGAACGCCTAATCATAACATGACTGCCACGACCTTGAACGAATGAAACAAAGTCTTACTTGGTGTTACGAAAAGAAGAAAAGCGTCACAGTGCGTAATTTGAGTAGCCGTTGTCAGAGTCATCATTATCATTATCGCTCTGGACTTTTTATTGTCTACGCTTCGAAAATGTAACACCACATTACAATATGCTTCACTTTAGATACTAATATTGATATAAATGCAAACTTTTCAACGCTCAAGAAAAGTGCGCAAAATGATGAAAACGTAGAAAAAAATTGTTGGATCTAAGGTAATCTCTCATCGTATAGGTCGATTCGTTACGTCATCGTCGATCGACATCTCGTGGATTTTTCAGTGGAGCTGTTCAGGTATCCATGAATCTATACTACTCTATATAATACCAATCTACAGTTCACCATTCTCTTCGATGACGCCATCAGACCAGTATTCTCGTCGATGACGTCATCAGAACAGTATCCTAATCGATGACGTCATCAAAACAGTATCGTCCTCGTGACCTCTCTGGAGAGTGCTGAAGAAGTAAGATGCTCTCCATCGTCTTATCGTTGAGAGGCTGCACATCTCTTTTCAGACAGAATAAAGACATTTGGGTGTGATAGAGCTTGTAACGAGTGTCCAAGCCCGCGAAGTTTAATGGGCGGAGCCAAAATCACTATATATTAGGGGTACACTCAAATGGACCGGGAAAGTATATCTAGATCAGTTGAAATGTCTGTTAATAGGGACCCATGGTCTAGCGGATAACAGGTCGGACGCCAATCCGAGCGGTTGGTCGGCAAGAAAGTTCGAATCTCAGATGAAGATCATCTAAAAAAAAACGCCTAAATGCTGTCAACTATTTTTGCTATTTTTTCCTTGACAAATGAGACGAATGATGAGAGCCCCATTCCCAAAATTTGATTTTTTTAAACTGCTCAAAAAAATGATTGCAGCTTCTCGTCCCAATTTTGGGACTCGTGGTCGCTATTCCCTTAGCGATGATCTATATCTCTTCCAAGTGCACGAAAGCATGCGAGCAAGTGGTGCAAGTGGAACAGGGGAATGGTCGGCAGAATGATCAGGTGAGGTGCATGATCAAAGATCAAATAGCACGGCGGTTCAATAAATTCCTCGAAATTCTACTACCACGAAAATGATGTGCGGTAGGTTAGGGAGCTTATCAGTTACCGCAAGGCGCCGAAATGACGCGTCGCGGCTACTCGAAATGCGTATTTGTGCCCTATGTACGAACAGTGAACGATTTTTTTCGGCACAACCATTTTTGACCATTCCTACATCCTATTAGTAGTTGAGCAATATTCAAACATATTTTTCTGTTTGCAAAGATCAAAGATCAAAGATCAAAGATCAATTTCAGGAGATCCATGCGTATATAGCAATTTTCTTCGCATTCTACCGCTCGAACGCACTCGCAGTGTAAGTTTAAATCCAATACAGCTTTGCAACTTTTATCCGCTCTGGTCGCATGATCTCGCCCAAGCAATGATCCTCATTGTAATTAATCATTCCTCATCAAAATTTTAGTAACAATAAACATGGTATTCTTTCTGATGATAAAGTTATTGTTGAAAATTTTTTTAAAATAAATAAACAATTTATCTTTAAAGATCTACCAACAACACACAGAATTGATACAAGAACAAGACACTACGAAGATTTATCGTCATTGTAGTTTGATCTTTGATCTTTGATCTTTATATGTCTTCAAAATGTTTCTCCAAATAACTAATTCCAAATCAAAAATTCGGAAACAGCGATTCCGTTTAAATCTCATTTGATCTACAAATTTTTGATTCATTTCAATCGATTTTGAACTATCATTGATGAGTCGATTTTGCATTGTCCAGCTGTCATTTTCTAGTCCTTCTTTTCCATTTGAATATGATAATCATGTTCTACGCGGTCTCATTCTCATTCCCTTCATTTGCTCTTCTCGGTCGTTTGTCTTCCTCTCCTCTCCTCATCACATCTTCGCTTGTTTCTTTTTAAAGGTGATCTTTGCTCTTTGATCTTTAATCTTTACTTTGTTCTTCAATTATTATTCATTTCACTTGTTGCCCTCGGTCTTCCCGTCTCCTTCTCTCGCTACTAGCCCTTCGTCCGAACTCCCGCGAAGATTCGTTTCTTCCCTCCTTCAACGATGATGTGTAGCTTTCCAAGGTATGAATCTCTATCGGTTTTTTTTATTTTATTTTATTATTTATCGTACACCACAAGTTTGTTTCATCAAGTACAAAATGTTCGATTGCAAGAAAATAAAGCTATTGATTATGTTTTGTTTAAGCTATTGATTCTGTTTTGTTGCATTTACCTCGTGTACAAACACCGCTAGATAAAAGTGCGTTGCTCTCGCACGCCTAATCATGACGTGACTGCCACGGTCCTGAACGAATATAACAAAGCATATTGACGTATATGTTTAGAGAGAGAGCACAAGTGAGATAGTACGTAGATCAGAGAGAGAGAGAGAGAGAGAGAGAGAGAGAGAGAGAGAGAGAGAGAGCGAGGAAGGAAGAGAGAGAGAGAGAGCGAGGAAGGAAGAGAGAGAGAGAGAGAGCGCGCGCGAGGAGGGAAGAGAGGGAAAGGAGGGTTGATAGATAGAATAATTCTGCGGTTTACCAGCCATTTGCAATGCAATTATGCAAAATATCCCTTCCGCCGCGCCGGAGACGCGGCTGAGGAGGTTACGGCGTAAGACAAATGTAACGATGCATAGGGCATATTCCACCATCCTTTCCGATTCTTTTCCCTAGGTCATCACGCCAACGAGTAGGTTGTAACGAGTAGATTGATATAAATGCAAACTTTCAAGAAAAGTTCAAGAAAAGTGCGCAAAATGATGAGAGCGTTGACAAAATTGATGAATCTAAAGTAATCTCTCATCGTATAGGTCGATTCATCTTCGTCATCGTCGATCAAAATCGTCGTATTCATCTACCTCCTTTTTCAGTGGAGCTGTTCAGGTATCATGAATCTATACTACTTTACTATACCAAACTACAGTTCACCATCCTCGTCGATGACGCCATCAGAACAATATCGTACTCGTGACCTCTCTGGAGAGTAAGATGCCCTGTTGCTGACTCCACATGCTGAACATTTTTCAGACAGAATAAAGATATTTGGGTGTGATAGAGCTTGTAACGAGTGTCCAAGCCCGCGAAGGTAAATGGGCGGAGCCAAAATCACTATATATAAGGGGTACACTCAAATGGACCGGGAAAGTATATCTAGATCAGTTGAAATGTCTGTTAATAGGGACCCATGGTCTAGTGGATAACAGGTCGGACGGCCAATCCGAGCGGTTGGTCGACATGAAAGTTCGAAACCCAGAGGAAGATCAGCGAATGAAAAACCCAAATCTTATATTTTCTCTATTTTTTTGCTATTTTTTACAAGAATACAAGACGAGATTTGGGGCTTAAATCGGGGCTTAAATCGGGGCTTAAATCGGGGCTTAAATCGGGGCTTAAATCGGGGCTTAAATCGGGGCTTAAATCGGGGCTTAAATCGGGGCTTAAATCGGGGCTTAAATCGGGGCTTAAATCGGGGCTTAAATTGGGGCTTAAATCGGGGCTTAAATCGGGGCTTAAATCGGGGCTTAAATCGGGGCTTAAATCGGGGCTTAAATCGGGGCTTAAATCGGGGCTTAAATCGGGGCTTAAATCGGGGCTTAAATCGGGGCTTAAATCGGGGCTTAAATCGGGGCTTAAATCGGGGCTTAAATCGGGGCTTAAATCGGGGCTTAAATCGGGGCTTAAATTGGGGCTTAAATTGGGGCTTAAATTGGGGCTTAAATTGGAGCTTAAATTGGGGCTTAAATCGGGGCTTAAATCGGGGCTTAAATCGGGGCTTAAATCGGGGCTTAAATCGGGGCTTAAATCGGGGCTTAAATCGGGGCTTAAATCGGGGCTTAAATCGAAAAAAAAAAAAAAAAAAAAAAAAAATGCGGCAGAGGATTGTCATAAAAAGCACATATAAATAGTAAGATGACTTTCGCGCGTTATTTAATATACCAGACGTTTTTATTTATTTAATATATTTTTTTTATTTAATATACCAGAATATACCAGAGCTTCGCTAACGCGGAGCTTAATGTTCTGCAAGTTTCTCGAACTTTCTGGAAGCTCGAGAGAGAAGCTCGAGAGAGGAGAGAACAGAGAAAGAGAGAGAGACGGAGAGAGATAGCGCCCGCGGCTTGTTAAAACATGAAATTTGTGGTGCGCGGCGGAGAGAGAGAGAGTTGGGCAGAGAGTGGAAGAGAAATAGAGAGAGAAAAGTGGGCGTGGCTTGAACAAACGCCATCACTATTCTGTTTTATTTAGTGTATGATATTTTATCAACGTATGTACCGAGGCATGAAATGAGACCGCTAAACTTACGTAAGGCTTATGCGATTTTCACTACGTCAAAAACAAAAAAAAACGCAAGATCAAAATGATGAAGTGTATTTGCTACAATAGCCGTGTTCTTTAGAGTTGTGGTTAAACACAAAGACCAAAATCAAGATCAAATTTTGTATTCTCCAATCAACTACAAAATACAAAGTGATGACAGAGGGGGGTTACAACTAACGACACTACTCTAGAACACCAGACCAGTCCAATAGGGAGGGGGGGGGGGGTTAGGAGGATAACGTCCCGTACAGAAGGATTGAATTCAATGAGGATCAATGTAGTTGTCGATCGGGACATAGTGAGGTAGTTCATTTAGATGAGGTAGATCATTTCAACGAAGTAGATCGTTTTTATCGATCGATAATTGATTAGATAATCAATGAGGCAGTCGTTTTCACAAGGAAGCTCAACGTATACTGCACGATAAGAGTGCCGAAGAGTCCACAGAGGCCGAAGACATCACTGTAATTATTGATTTTTTTAGATCATCGATATGTTTAGTAAGCATAGCTTGCCTGAATTGAGGACGGTGCACTAGTTTCTTGTCTCTCTGCTCGTTCACGGAACAGACGACGCCAATGAGAACGCCGCATGTGGAGACGATGCACGGAATGACGCCTGACGTTATCGATTGATTGGGAGATGTTATCGATTGATTGGGATATATTATCGATTAATTGGGAGATATTATCGATTGCTTATAGAGGATTTTTTATTTATTGGGGTACTATTGATTGATTAGTCACTTTTGAACTCCACAATACTTGTTATGATTGATTGATTTTCAACTCTGCAAGTCATTCAGAAACGTTGACAACTGATTTTGGGGATGTCGATGTGGAGTTTTGCCAGTAAATTTAATCAAATGGCTAGCCAAAGCATTAAATTGAAAAAAAAAACGTGGCCTTGTAATCTTCATTCAGTGGATAAAGACGTATCATACCATAAGTCATCGACTGGCCAACGACAATTGAGCAGATAAGGAACTCGCCGTACATGATCTCTCCGACCTCTACTAAGCATTTGTTCGATTGGATGGGCTGAAATTTTTTAAGCATAAAATAAGTATATTTAATCATTTTGTACAACATTTTGTGCATCCCAATTCCTTTCCCTGAATATATGATCGCTATATAACCGTCTTGCCACTAAGCTATGCGGCTTTGTTTCCACCCCGGTGAAACTTGATGATAGCTCTAGTCAGACGCGCTCGAACACATGTAAACGTTCACTAGGGAACATATGCCTTATTCATAATTCCCGTACATGTAAGGGATATCGATGACAGTACGGAAAAAATCGCTAAGGGATTTTTCTGCGAGTGGAGCACGTTAGCCGCTTCTAAATGCACAACGCCCCACCTCGTGTGTTTTGCGCGAGAATATTTCAATTTCCAAAATTTCTGAAATTTACGAATTTAGGGAAAAAACAACAATTCAGACTTTGCCAAAAATATCGGTTACTATGGCGCATTGTAGCTTCCCAACCAGTAGAAAAGTCGCTACTATAAACAATCAAAGTAATCGCAACATGAAAAAATTTCGCGAAATCTTAATTACTTGCCGAGGGTTTGGCTTCTGCAATAGGTGGTTATGCCACACAAAAGTACAAGAATATCATGCAGGATCAATACCCATAAAAAATATTCTCTGAAACATGAAATATCAGAGAATTTTGACCGCCATTGCAATAATATTTTAACAAGTTCTCATTATTGATTGAGCAGAGTCAATCCTGATTACCTCAATTTGACCCTGTGCATAGCCGTCTGGTCTCTGCCGTACCTGGACTTCATAGATCAAGAAGCGACGATGCTGAAAAGCGCATCTACAGTAATCAGGTTTTCGTTGCGGGAGTTGCTCAACTTCAAACTCACATCAGCTTTCATTTCCCTCGTTTCTGCGAGTTTAGGCTTCTGCAGATCAAGAACTGCGCCCTTTGCAACCCTGGCGATGCAGTAAGCGAGGACTGCAAAGACCAAAGATTAAAGATCAAAGATTAAAGATCAAAGATCACTTACCGGAGAAAAAGACCACCGTGGTGATTGTCCAGACTGAGCCTACGGGAAGAATTGTCAGGAGGAAAACCGAGAGGAAAACGTGGTTGGTGAACTGAATTTATCAGTGTATTAACGGAAAAGGTTTATTGATTGGTGTATTTGGGATAAACTAGAACGATTTTTTTTGACAGGAAACTGATAGGATATGGCAACACGGAGAGTTTGTTTACCCAATTTTCGCTAAATCTGTTCGCTGACGATGAGTATTGTTTTGAACGGAGTGCATATCACGCATCTCGCCTAATTGTAAGGATTGACCGATTCTACTACACACTTTTGAATTGACACCCACTTTTCTCCACAGTTTTCGATAGGCCTTGGGTAGGACATCAATAATCCAGAGTGGTAAGGATGATAGATCACGCACCTCTCCAGGAGCTCACGTCAATGTTCGTCGTTGAGGCTCATTCCGATGCGATTTTCTCGGTTCACAGTAGAGCTATGAAAAAGTTTCCAACAGATGAAATGTGTATTTTCTCGAGTACATTCAGATAAAAATGTGAAAATGCAACTTTTTAATTTTTCGCTAGCTAAGTAATTGATCGCGTTACATAGTCCCGGGAAAGATTTTTTTTAAAGGCTCAGTGGATAGAGCTCGTTCACAGCTTTCATTTAAGCTCTTGGGAGACGATTTTCATGGGATTTGACTGAACTACGTCCAAAAAACTGCATTTGAATGCAGGTAGATCACTAATGAAAGCTTTGATCTACTCGAAATTGTCGGCTCCTGGACAGGGTTGTCCTGTAACATACAGGGGAATGGACTGAGGATCATTCTGACGTCGAGTTGCTCGTTCATGTTCGTTTTGCTCTCGCTGCAGCCAAACCAGCGAAAGGAGTCCCTTCTGATGGTTCCTGGTATTGATTGACCGATGAATACCGAATATCTGAATATCTGGATAGATGAATATCTGGCTCTCTGGCCAAGTGATCGATGTTCCTCGAAGAATTCCACAGCCAATTTTAGTTGGACTTAATCTATCCCATTTGACGTAGCCGTCTTGGATGCTCATTTACTGATCCTGAGGAGATTCTCTCATATCTACAGTACTCATCGGTCAATCTGCACAAGGAACCATCGGAATGAACTAATTTCGCGGGTTTGGCTGCAGCGAGAGAAAAACGAACATGAACGAGCAACTCGACGTCAGAATGATCCTCAGTCCATTCCCCTGTATGTTACAGGACAACCCTGTCAAGGAGCCGACAATTTCGAGTAGATCAAAGCGTTCATTAGTGATCTACCTGCATTCAAATGCAGTTTTTTGGACGTATTATAGTTCAGTCAAATCCCCATGCAAATCGTCTCCCAAGAGCTTAAATGAAAGCTGTGCACGAGCTCTATCCACTGAGCCTTTAAAAAATCTTTCCCGGGACTATGGAACGCGATCAATTTCTTAGGAAGCGAAAAATTAAAAAGTTGCATTTTCTCATTTTTATCTGAAAGTACTCGAGAAAATACACATTTCAACTGTTGGAGACTTTTTCATAGCTCTACTGTGAACCGAGAAAATCACATCGGAATGAGCCTCAACGACGAACTTTGACGTGAGCTCCTGGAGAGGTGCGTGATCTACTTACTACTCTGGAATATTGATGCCCTAGCCAAGGCCTATCGAAAACTGTGGAGAAAAGTGGGCGTAAACTCAAAAGTGTGTAGTAAATCTGTGGATTTTGGTCAATTCTTAGGCGAGATGCGTGATATACTTCACTAAATATACAATACCGTGCAAGTCTATCCATTTTTTTCCTTTTTTGGACATAACTTTTTTCAAACTCAACCGATCATTAGATTTCCAAGGATGATTTTGACAGTGTTTGTGTCTGATACAAAAATCACACCGATTGAACTCTTACTGTATTTTTTTCGAAAGTCAAAAGAGAAAAGAGCACACCCCGGGCTAATTTTACTCTCCGCCCTGGAAATGATCTCTCGTAGACAAAGAAAGCGAGAGAGCGTTGCCAGACCAGAGAGTTTAAATGAGCTCCGATGAGCCTTAATTTGCAAGCTTTTAAATGAGTGGATACGGTAGAATCAATCAATCAATCGATAAACGCCAACTTACTACGAAATACTGGGAAATGCGTGCTGGGAAGAAATCGGTGCACAAAACCTGAAATTAATTCATTCAGAAAATCAATAATTGGATGAAAAGCGAAAAAAAAACATCACTGCTCACAAGAACCGCGCCGCCAACATAAGCAAGAGCACAGGAACCCGAGACCAGTTGCTTCAAGGACTGATCAATATCGAGCAGATTCATCGCGTCTCTGAACGAGAGAAAGATTACTGTAGCTCACAAGATTACTGTAGCCCACAGGATTACGGTAGCCCACAAGATTACGGTAGCCCACAGGATTACGGTAGCCCACAGGATTACTGTAGCTCACAAGATTACTGTAGCTCACAAGATTACTGTAGCTCACAAGATTACTGTAGCCCACAGGATTACGGTAGCCCACAGGATTACGGTAGCCCACAGGATTACGGTAGCCCACAGGATTACGGTAGCCCACAGGATTACGGTAGCCCACAGGATTACGGTAGCTCACAAGAAACTGCCTGTATTTGGCGTAACACAGAATGTTTTTTTCTCAATATCGTATTGCCAGGGATCGGGAATATTGGATCGTTATTTTAACGATTTAACAGATCCGTCAAATATTGATTTACACGCCCAACCCTGCTGGTCTTTCAAATAGTTCGCATCCGACCAAGTGCTGTCTAATCAACGTACCTTATGACATTGCCCGAGCTGTAGAACGACATGTAGATTGCCAAAAACTCGCCGGTGCACTGAAATTGATCTTTGATCTTAGCACACCTTAAAATTTGTTTGAATATAGCTCAACTAATTTTATGATGTACATCTGAATTGTCAAACAAAAATATAGGAGAAGTTTCATGCAGTTCTCAGTTCGTACACCCTCTGATATTTCAAACCTTAAAGTATGCTTATCATTTTCTCTTTTAAAGGGAGTCTGCCAAGCAAATCAAGTTGAGGTCATATAACTTATCTGATGCCTTCGACATCATAAACAAAAATGAAAAAAAAAATATTCTGAACGAATTTAATAGTGATCTGAAGCGCGAGATCTGGCATCTTCCTAGTTTTATCGGCTTCGGCCGTACATGATCTGTTCATATCGGAACGATTTATTGTAACTGTTGTTTCAAAAAAACATCTAAACGTTAAAAAATTTTTTTTTAATTTACTTTGTTTAGTTAGTATAAGAGTTATGATCTTGAACAGAATTTTTTTGAATCGCAGGCTCCCTTTAAAGGGAGCGTATCCTCACTCAATGGTCTCTTCATTGCGCACACTATTTTTCTGTTCTCTAACAACGAGAGAGCATTGCGCGTCGAAGAGACCATTGAGTGAGGTTACGCTCCCTTTAAAGGTACACAACTGATTTGAGACTCTCCGCTGTGGCGATGCTCCCTCGCTTTCTTTGTCTACTAGAGAGCGTTCTCACAGCGGAGAGTTGCACATTAGCTCAGGTGTGTCTTTCAAGCAGTCTTGTAAGCATGATTAGACAACGTGAGCACGATGGCAGCAGTTTTACAGTAAGCAGTTTGATACAGTATATTTTTTTTAAATTTCAGTTTGATACAGTATATTATTTTTAAATTTCAGTTTGATACAGTATATTTTTTTTAAATTTCAGTTTGATACAGTATATTTTTTTTCAAATTTCAGCTTGATACAGTATATTTTTTTAAATTTCAGTTTGATACAGTATATTTGTTTTCAAATTTCAGTTTGATACAGTATATTTTTTTAAATTTCTGATTGGCAGTCTCCCTTTAATCTTTGATCTTTCACCCACCTCTTCCCCTTTCATGAACTTGGAAGCGAGCCATTTGATCAAGAAACCGCTAACGATTACGGCCACCGACATTGCGGCGAATTGCTGAAATTATTTAATTTTATTTAATTTTATTATTATTATTATTTTATTTTATTTTAATTTTATTTAATTTCAGTTATCTATGCCCGAGCCGCAACGATATAATATTGACTAATGAACTGAGAAATTCCTGTCATTTATTGTGAAATTACGTATAATATATTTCTGACAATGAGTGTAGCCGAAACTTGACAAGAAGAATTATTTATTAAACCGTTTGATTACCCAAGTTTGAGGTGATTTTCTCCATCTGATTATGATGCGATAACAGCAACGTCAAATATTATAGAATTGCAAAAGTTTTTCATACACCACACAAATGCCGAACTTAGTAACCTTCTCCACCTTTGAAAAACGCACTCATAATTTTCGGACAATTTTCGGGAGGTTTTTCCGAAGGTTTTTAAAATGCATATAATTTTATTTTTGCTGAAAGCTCAATGAAATGACGAGAAAACGCCATAAATTTCGATAAAATAAGCGAAAATGCAATGTCGTGCGTAGAAGTGGGCGGAGTCGGAGTATTGCGCGGCAAAGGGCGGAATTTGTATTGTTCGGACTATTTTAATTCTATAATAAATATATTATTTAATTCTTCTTGTCAAGTTTCGGCTACACTGATCAATGTACTATAATAATATTGATTCTCCAGAGGCTTGAAGGGTGATAGGGGTTTAAATGAATGAATAAATATTTGTGTAAACATTTACCAATGATTCAATAATATAGTCACTGTGCATCTTCGGGTTGAGATCTGGTTCCTGAAATGGATTTATTGATTTATTGATTCATTTTTTGGTGATTGAGACCGAGAAAACTGTTGCAAAAGAAGGACACCCTTGAGTTTGCATGACGGAAACCAGCAACGATTAACACTGGGAATATTGTTTATATTGAATGCAAATTAGCGTGAGGGACAATAGGAAATTGAGAGAGTCAAATATGCAAATCGGATAGGTACCCTCTCCATACCTTAAAAGTTGTACTTTCAATATGCATAATAGGCTTCAAACATATCATGAATCTATATCGAATATGTCTTTCGGATCGTGTGCTGAATCTCTATCATTCTACCCGGCCATTCTTATTACGGAATCTCGAGGGTCTCCATCTTTAAAATTTTATTCTTTGGCAGAATCAGGAAAAAATGATTCCGAATTGGAACACAATTTTTCTTAATTTTACTCTTCGCTCTCGCAGAGAAAACGCGATAGCGCATTGCCAGAGTGGAGAAATTCAAATTAGCGTCACATTAATAAATAATTTATGTTTTTTTTTCAAAAGTAAAGAAAATTTTTAGAAAGGAGGCAAGAGAGTGTGCAAAACGAGGAGAGTTCTATTTGATTTTATTTTCTTTTCGTGACTTTTCGTAACTTACAAAATCAAACTTCCTAGAGTTGTTTCTTATTGATAGAGATTCATCTCCCGCCATGTATCGGACCTGTTTTACGATCTGCAATAAATCGATACTTATAGATCAAAAATCATTAAGCATCACAAATTTACCATAATAATTTAAGAGTTCTAAAGAGAGATTACATTAAGACAAGACCTATTTAGAGCCTACGACAAGACCAAAAATCAATAAATCAATAAAATCAATAATTGTGAGCCATTGTATGTAATGACTGAGAAAGTAGATCATCATCTCCCAGATTGAAGGCCGCATAGTCAAAAATGCAAATTTGTGATTTGTGGGGGGAAAACACCGCGTAAAATGAGTTTTCTTTTCTTGTTTCATTTCCGCGACGTTAAAGGTGCGTCGGCACGAGCTGATTTGAAACTATCCGCTCTCGCTACACTCTCTCGCTTTCGTTGTCTACGAGAGAGCGTTGCCAGAGCGGCGAGTTTCAAATTAGCTCGGAGCACGATATTTAAAAAAAAGCTTCAAACTTACATTGTCCTTGTCACTGCATTGATAGACGCCAACCCATAATATTTGCGTCAGCATCATTGAGATGAAGAACGGCCAGAGATATGGAGAGGCCTGGAGCAAAGATCAAAGATCAAAGATCAAATTTTCAAATCGATACTTTTGCTCAAAGATCAAAGATAAGCCTTATAATTCAAATTGCAATGATCAGTGAGATATCATATTGTTTGGCGGAGATCAAAGATCAACTACAGAACCATGATGGCTCTTGTTCGATAAGGGGAGAACATTGTTAACTTTTGGGAAGACGAAAAAAGATCAAAGATCAAAGATCACTCGAACCTCGTACACATTGCGTTTCCATTTGCGCAGACGGTCGAACGGGATTGATTCACACCAGCCTACCGGCATGGCTGCGCAAGAGTGGGATACTCTGGAATGATGATGGTAGAGATCAAAGATCAAAGATCAATGATCGAAGAAGAAAAAAGATCGCAAAATCAAGCGCTCATGTAGTGATACTTTAACGTTGACGGGCATAGCAATTGAAGATGGTTACGGATAACGATAGACTGCTTTCGGAAAGCAACGGTGCACGTGAATGGGTATATAGGAACCCAGTGCTAATTTGAATCACTCCGCTCTGGCCACACTCTCTCGCTTTCTTTGTCTGCGAGAGAGTATTGCCAATGCGGAGAGTACAATTAGCTTGTGGTGTGCATATAGGACACAGGGGTAGCTATCCGATTCGAGCGAAAATGTGTGATGGAGAAACAGACATCGAATTTACGTGGTACATCACTCTTAGTGTCTCCTGGTGTCCTTATCAACATGCTTCTAGAAGACCTTAGGGAAAGCCCCCTACTCGTTGGCGTGATGACCTAAGGAAGAGAATCGGAAAAGGATGGTGGAATATGCTCTACCCCAAATGGTTAACAACCATAGCACACCACAATGTGAACCTGATAAATATTGATTGATTGATTGGAATCCCGTTCCCTGCTATCCTTTGCTTACTTCATATAACGTGTGCCAAATGCGTCTTCGGAGTGCCACTTAGTTATGTGCATCAAATCCCCAAGAAAAAATTTAAAAATAATTTTTAAATACAACCGCGACGCATATGTCACTTGCGTCGCGGCTCATTTCTTCCAGGTTCATAATCACGATTGATCGATTTAAAAATTATTTTTATATTTTTTGCTCGCGCATTGGATGCACATCACTCAATGTCCGTCCGAAGACGTATTTGACACACGTTCTTTCCATAAATCGGCACTACTCAGGTACAACCGCGCATACATTTTACAGCTAAAAAAAAGCTAAATGTTGGAAAACAGGCCGAAAAAATGTATTTTACAGCTAAAAGCTACAAAACTGCTAGCACTTGCTAGACATCATAACTTTTTGCTATCTTTTTCCTGCCTTTTCACAAAAAGTCGACAAAAAGTTACTAAAAAGTTTGAAATCATACATGTGACACAGCGAGCTGCGCGCTGCGGCTATTGCAGAACGCGTTGCGTTCGCTGTCTTTCAAAAATTATTTTTTTAAATTTTCGAAGGGTTTAAAAGTAATTCTTGTTTAACTAAGTACAATTGCTTATTAAGGCTCCTGTAGATGGCCCGACGACGACGCCGAGCACCAGTCGTACTCATTTCCGAAAGAAAGACAGGTATATTTTCCGTTCAAATTTTTCTCAAGCCGATTTTGTTTTTTGATTGATTTGTTAATAAATCTTTCTAGATGGACCCGATCGGGCCATTCCCTGCACTGCCCCACCTATAGCTGAACTACAGCAGATAGAACGTAAGCAATTAACTGATATTTTCCTATTTTATGTTTTTTTTGTTGAATTATTTCTCGATGAACAGGATTAACTCTTGTTCAGAGTTCTTAGACGGCGTTCCTGCTGAAGATGTCTGTTCCCATGAAGATTATGAAGGATTCGGCGAAACTGAAGACGACGACGATGAGGATTGGATTCGCGTTTTACGGATGAGAAGACCAAGGACAGAGTTAGAGGAGCAATGATTGCAGCCTCTCGACGCCAGCTTTCGTCCCTAACGTAGGTTTTCTTTTCCGATTGAATATCTATATTTACCGACATTAATAATTATAAAAATACAATTCCTCATTTAAATTGGTATTAATGCAACTAATTATATTGATTTTCGTTAATAATGTATTTATTAAAGGGAACGGGAGAGGAAGAACGCGGCGAGTGCGAATCAACGGTCTCCATCATCCGGCAACACGGTTGACTGGTTCGTTGACTTTAGTGCTTTTCCTTCTTTTGACATTTTTGATTTTTTTAAATTATCTAACTATCTTTCTTACAACGGGATGAATTTTTGATCACCAAATCCAGAGGTTACTGTAGAGGTGCTACTCCCACCCAATACTATGGTTTACGGTAGACAGTCTTTTGCTTGAACAATACGTGATCGTTATGGTGTAATGTATGTAACACCGCATTACATTTGCAAGACGCAAGTGGCCATGTTTAATCGTGTAAAGTTGACATCTTGTTAAGAACACGTCTCCGTCAACTTGTATTTTGTAGTGTTTTGGGTCACATGTGGAAAATCTTGATTTTCAATTAGGATACAGTAAGATGCTACCGTAGCCATGGATCAATCATTGTTGACTACGGTGACTTTTTATAGTTATTTTATGAGGGTTTTCCACTTGGCACCCAACACACTTCAAAAATGGACGGGTACGTGATGGAAAGACGCTGTGCACTTGTCTCGAAAATGTAGCACCGTATTAGGGGACACGACGTCTTGAATATACTATACTGATTCCTGAAACATTTCAGAGGCAGTTTGATGATTCAATCCATAGGTGGGCGCGTGAAAACGAATTCTTTTTGCACACAGCCTTGCCTTCCCTTGCGGGGACTTGCGCATAGCCTTGCCTCGCAAAAAATTGGAAATTTCCCAGTCAAATCTGCTAAAAATGGCCATGCGCATAGCCTTGCTCTACAATTCCCCGGTTTGCGCACAGCCTTTCCCCCAGCGTGCCCACCTATGATTCAATCCACCATGTCGTCTCCTATGTCGTCATCAATCTCTGATCTACGAGGTTACCATCTACGAGGTTGACCAGATACTCTTCATATTTGTTCCATCTTAGTTTGTTCTTTTGTCATGTGTATGGTTGCATAAGTAGACATGGATTGGTACCAGCTGCAAAACTAAGGCACCAGTAAAATTATCTTTTTACCAATTTTCATTAGGGATGCAGAGTCAAGCTCCCTGTACCCCGCCCTGTTCTAAAATGTCGAAAATCTAAGCCACATAACAGGATAGAGAGAGCACATCCAAGCCACAGAGCGCAGACGAATAGAGTTTAATTACTGTCATACTAGCAGTGCTAGGGGGATCCATTAATTTTGTTTACTTCTGAGCGTTTCATTATTATACTTGAAGCACGGGAGGAGCATTGCGCTAGCGCGGAAGGGTGCTGCGCACCCTTCCGCATAGACTGCTCGAGTCGCCAAGTATGGACACTCTTCTCTTGTTTTCTGACTTATTAGACGAATTGTCGAAAAAATATATGAAAAACGACAACATAAAACTATTTGCTTTGAATTTTGAACAGCAAAATTACTTGGAAGCAGTTGTCGTGAACTTTTGATTGTTTGGGGGGGACACCCCCCCAACCCCCCATTTTCTATATTATATGACATGAAACTCATTCGTCGACTCGTTCATAAGCTTTCCGACATTGTCTTAGGATCAATGTTTGTCTCAATATTATCGAAAACTTTCGTTGACTTGAATGAATATCAATTGAAGCGAGGTTAGAGTTAAGAGTCATGCATGACATGTTTTCCAGCTCAAAATGTGTCAAAATAACTTGTTTCATCATTCCCGGCACCAAAAACTACCTTAGAAAACTTTCTCGGCGCCAGTAAAAATCAGCAAAAGTTTTGGATCGAACCGGGGTTCGAACCCGCTCTGTGATTTTAGAGTAGTACCTCTTTACCTCGATGCCATGGGTTCATTTTATTTCTGAATGTAGTCATATTATACACCAATCGACGCGTAAAGAGTGGGGCTACAACTTTCTTTGCCATGTAAAATGCCTAAAACAAATTTAAAAATAAATTTAACCAAGAAAACCGGCAAAATCGTGTTTTCGCACCTTTTCGACGATTTTTCGCTGTACAAAAAGGTCGTGCGGAGGTGAAGTGACATAGATTTTCTAAACCAGTTTTTCAAGCGCTACAACATGAGCATAGTTTGGTTGAATAAAAAAGGTGGGAAATTTGAGTTTTTTGAAAAAGTCAAAAATCGACCATTTTTCGCGACCGCACAGCTCCGCGAATACTAAACCAAATGAGTTGGGTCCAAAAGCAAAAAGTTGCGCCTCGTCGAGTTGTGCAATTTACTTTCAGGAGCCGGGACGCGAAAATTAAGTTGAATGGGTGAAAATTGCGAAAAACCTACTTTTCGGATTTCTTCCGATGCCTATTTCGTCATAATCCCGGGGGACAAGGCGCGTGACGTTAGCACCAAAAGATGCGCCGTAAAAAGTTGTTTAATATAAGTCTTAATCTCAAAAAGTTATAGAGCCGATTTTGAGCAATCAAATTATGCGCGCACGATTTTTGCATTTTTTTGCTCTCCGCCAACTTCGAACGTTAATCTCGCGGCAACCCGTGATTGGGAAAAATCGGCTAAAATACGATTTAGATTGCCCCAAGTCTTGTGGTCATTTTGATATACCAACTTTTAATTTTTGACACATTTATTATCAAGTTTAGCGCCAAAATGTGCAAAAAACCCGACATCCGTCGTTTCACCTAAAAGACGGCTCCGGATCGGCTCGGGACCAGTGCCATTCGATCCGGCGTGGTCGAAAACCCCAGTAGCCGGAATCTGGCATAAATCACCCAACATCCTGATAGAACAAATTTCAAAAAACCTACCGCGGTAAATTGGTCTAATTGCGATCTTTTATATAGGGGTTAACTAGCAGTGCTAGGGGGATCCATAAATTGTTTTACTTCCGAGCGTTTTATATTTTTAGCGCGGGAGGAGCCTTTCGCTAGCGCGGAAGGGCGCTGCGCGCCCATCCGCATAGACTGCTCGAGTCGCCCAGTATGGACACTTTAATCTTGTTTCCTGACTTATTAGACAATTTGTCGAAAAAATATATGAAAAACGACAACATAAAACTATTTGTTTTGAATTTTGAACGGCAAAATTACTTGGAAGCAGTTGTCGTGAGCTTTTGATTGTTTGGGGGGGACACCCCCCCAACCCCCCATTTTCTATATTACATGACATGAAACTCATTGTGGATTTTTTTTTCGTTCATAAGCTTTCCGACATTTTCCGGATGTCTTAGGATCAATTTTTGTATCAATGTTATCGAAAAACATCGTTTAACTGAATGAATGTCGCTACAGATATCAATTGAAGCGAGGTTAGAGTTAAGAGTCATGCATGACATGTTTTCCTGCTCAGAATGACTCAAAACAAGTTGTTTCATCATTCTTAACACGAAAAACTACCCTAGAATACTATATTTCAGTCAGGAAAAATCGGCAAAAGTTTTGGATCGAACCGGGGTTCGAACCCGCTCGGTGATTTTGGAGTGGTACCTCTTTACCTCGACGCCATGGGTTCAATTTGTTTCTAAATATAGTCATATTATACACCAATCGACGCGAAAAGAGTGGGACTACAACTTTCTTTCACATATAAAACGCCTAAAACGATTTTGAAAATAAATTTAACCAAGAAAACTGGCAAAATCGTGTTTTCGCACCTTTTCGGCGATTTTTCGCGGTACAAAGAGGTCGTGCGGAGGTGAAGAGACATACTTTTTCTAAACCAGTTTTTCAAGCGCTACAACATGAGCATTGGTAGGTTGAATAAAAAAGGTGCGAAATTTGAGTTTTTTGAAAAAGTTAATAATCGACCATTTTTCGCGACCGCCCAGCTCCGCGAATACTAAACCAAATGAGTTGGGTCCAAAAGGGAAAAGTTGTGCCTCATCGTGCTGTACAATTTACTTTCAGGAGCCGGGACGTGAAAATCAAGTTGAATAGGTGAAAATCGCGAAAAACCTACTTTCCGAATTTCTTACGATGCCTATTTCGTCATCGGGAAGTATTTTTATTTGCGCGAAATTAGCACCATAAGATGCGCCGTAAAAAGTTGTTCAACATAAGTCTTTCTCCCGAAAATCGTCTGCACAGTTTTTGAGCATTTATATTTCGGCATTTTGATTTTCGCCTTTTTTTGCCCTCCGCCAACTTTGACCGGAATTTCCGGAAAAACCGTGAATGGGAAAAATCGGCAAAAATACAATTTAGATTGCCCCAAGTCTTGTGATCAGTTCCATACCCCAACTTGCAATTTTTGATATACTTATTACCAAGTTGCGCGCCAAAATGTGCAAAAAACCCGAGATCCGGCGTTTCACCTAAAAGACGGCTCCGGATCGGCTCGGGACCAGTGCCATTCGATCCGGCGTGGTCGAAAACCTCAGTAGCCGGAATCTGGCATATTTCCCCCAACATCCTGATAGAACAAATTTCAAAAAACCTATCCCAGTAAATCGGTCGAATTGCGATCTTTTATATAGGGGTTAACTAGCAGTGCTAGGGGGATCCATAAATTGTTTTACTTATGAGCGTTTTATACTTTTAGCGCGGGAGGAGCATTGCGCTAGCGCGGAAGGGTGCTGCGCACCCTTCCGCATAGAATGCTCGAGTCGCCAAGTATAGACACTTTTCTCTTGTTTTCTGACTTATTAGACAATTTGTCGAAAAAATATATGAAAAACGACAACATAAAACTATTTGCTTTGAATTTTGAACGGCAAAAGTGCTTGGAAGCAAGCTCGACCTTTTGATTGTTTGGGGGGGAACACCCCCCCAACCCCCCATTTTCTATATTATATGATATGAAACTCATTCGTGGACTCGTTCATAAGCTTTCCGACATTTTCCGGATGTCTTAGGATCAATGTTTGTCTCAATATTATCGAATAATTTCGATGAACTGAATGAATGTCGCTACAGATATCAATAGAAGCGAGGTTAGAGTTAAGATTCATGCATGACATGTTTTCCGGCTCAAAATGAGTCAAAATAACTTGTTTCATCATTCTTAGCACGAAAAACTACCCTAGAACACTTTATTTCAGTCAGGAAAAATCAGCAAAAGTTTTGGATCGAACCGGGGTTCGAACCCGCTCGGTGTTTTTAGAGTGGTACCTCTTTACCTCGACGCTATGAGTTTATTTTGTTTCTAAATATAGTCATATTATACACCAATCGACGCGTATAGAGTGGGGCTACAACTTTCTTTGCCATATAAAACGCCTAAAACAATTTTAAAAATAAATTTAACCTCGAAAACTGTCAAAATCGTGTTTTCGCACCTTTTCGGCGATTTTTCGCGGTACAAAGAGGTCGTGCGGAGGTGAAGTGACATAGTTTTTCTGAATCAGTTTTTCAAGCGCTACAACATGAGCATAGTTTGGTTGAATAAAAAAGGTGCGAAATTTGAGTTTTTTGAAAAAGTTAAAAATTGACCATTTTTCGCGACCGCACAGCTCCGTGGATACTGCTCCGAATGAGTTGGGTCAAAAAGAGAAAAGTTGCGGCTCATCGAGTTGTACAATTTGCTTTCAGGAGCCGGGACGAGAAAATTAAGTTGAATAGGTGAAAATCGCGAAAAACCTACTTTCCGGATTTCTTCCCAGGCCTATTTCGTCATCACCAAAAACTTTTTATGGCACGACACTAGTACCATAAGATGCGCCGTAAAAAGTTGCTTAATATAAGTCTTAACCAGAAAAAGTTATGGGCGATTTTTCGAGTAATCAAATTATGCGCGCCCGAATTTTGCCTTTTATTGCTCTAATTCAACTTTGAACGCTAATTTCACGGCAACCCGTGTTTGGGAAAAATCGGCAAAAATACGATTTAGATAGCCACAAGTCTTGTGATCAGTTCCATACCCCAACTTGCAATTTTTGATATACTTGACACCAAGTTGCGCGCCAAAATGCGCAAAAAACCCGAGAGCCGGCGTTTCACCTAAAAGACGGCTCCGGATCGGCTCGGGACCAGTGCCATTCGATCCGGCGTGGTCGAAAACCCCAGTAGCCGGAATCTGGCATAAAAGGCACAAGGTCTTGACAAAAGAAATTTCAAAAAACCTACCGCGGTAAATTGGTCTAATTGCGATCTTTTATATAGGGGTTAACTAGCAGTGCTAGGGGCAGAGCCGAAAATTGTTTTACTTCTGAGCGTTTTATACTTTTAGTGCTTGAGGAGCATTTCGCTAGCGCGGAAGGGCGCTGCGCGCCCATCCGCCTCAATTACTCCCTTCCGTCTAGACTGCTCGAGTCGCTCAGTATCTTGTTTTCTGACTTATTAAACGATTTGTCGAAAAAATATATGAAAAATGACAACATAAAAGTATTTACTCTGAATTTTGTACGGCAAAATTACTTGGAAGCAAGCTCGACCTTTTGATTGTTTGGGGGGGACACCCCCCCAACCCCCCATTTTCTATATTGCATAACATGAAACTCATTCGTGGACTCGTTCATAAGCTTTCCGACATTTTCCGGATGTCTTAGGATCAATGTTTGTCTCAATATTATCGAAAAATGTCGTTAAACTGAATGAATGTCGCTACAGATATCAATTGAATAGTTAAGAGTCATGCATGACATAATTTCCAGCTCAGAATGACTCAAAATAACTTGTTTCATCATTCTTAGCGCAAAAAACTACCCTAGAACACTTTATTTCAGTCAGGAAAAATCAGCAAAAGTTTTGGATCGAACCGGGGTTCGAACCCGCTCGGTGATTTTAGAGTAGTACCTCTTTACCTCGACGCCATGGGTTCATTTTGTTTCTAAATATAGTCATGTTATACACCAATCGACGCGCAAAGAGTCGCGCTACAACTTTCTTTGCCATATAAAACGCGTAAAATAAAAATGAAAATAAGTTTAACCAAGAAAACTGGCAAAATCGTGTTTTCGCACCATTTCGGCGATTTTTCGCGGTATAAAGAGGTCGTGCGGAGGTGAAGTGACATACTTTTTCTAAACCAGTTTTTCAAGCGCTACAACATGAGCATAGTTAGGTTGAATAAAAAAAGTGCGAAATTTGAGTTTTTTGAAAAAGTTTAAAATTGACCATTTTTCGCAACCGCTCAACTCGGCGAATACTACACCAAATGAGTTGGGTCCAAAAGCAAAAAGTTGCGCCTCATCGAGATGTACAATTTACTTTCAGGAGCCGGGACGCGAAAATTACATTGAATAGGTGAAAATCACGAAAAACCTACTTTAGGGATTTCTTCCGAGGCCTATTTCGTCATCACCAAGCCCGTTTCAGGACACGACACTAGTGCCAAAAGATGCGCCGTAAAAAGTTGCTTAACATAAGTCTTAACCAGAAAAAGTTATGGGCGATTTTTTGAGTTATCATATTGCGGCATTTTGATTTTCGCCTTTTTTTGCCCTCCGCCAACTTTGACCGCAATTCCCCGGATACCCGTGTTCGGGAAAAATCGGCAAAAATAAAAATTAGATTGCCCCAAGTCTTGTGGTCAGTTCCATACCCCAACTTGCAATTTTTGATATACTTGACACCAAGTTGCGCGCCAAAATGTGCAAAAAACCCGACATCCGTCGTTTCACCTAAAAGACGGCTCCGGATCGACTTGGGACCAGTGCCATTCGATCCGGCGTGGTCGAAAACCCCAGTAGCCGGAATCTGGTATAAAAGGCACAACGTCTTGACAAAAGAAATTTCAAAAAACCCATCGCAGTAAATTGGTCTAATTGCGATCTTTTATATAGGGGTTAACTAGCAGTGCTAGGGGGATCCATTAATTTTGTTTACTTCTGAGCGTTTCATTATTATACTTGAAGCACGGGAGGAGCATTGCGCTAGCGCGGAAGGGTGCTGCGCACCCTTCCGCATAGACTGCTCGAGTCGCCAAGTATGGACACTCTTCTCTTGTTTTCTGACTTATTAGACGAATTGTCGAAAAAATATATGAAAAACGACAACATAAAACTATTTGCTTTGAATTTTGAACAGCAAAATTACTTGGAAGCAGTTGTCGTGAACTTTTGATTGTTTGGGGGGGACACCCCCCCAACCCCCCATTTTCTATATTATATGACATGAAACTCATTCGTCGACTCGTTCATAAGCTTTCCGACATTGTCTTAGGATCAATGTTTGTCTCAATATTATCGAAAACTTTCGTTGACTTGAATGAATATCAATTGAAGCGAGGTTAGAGTTAAGAGTCATGCATGACATGTTTTCCAGCTCAAAATGTGTCAAAATAACTTGTTTCATCATTCCCGGCACCAAAAACTACCTTAGAAAACTTTCTCGGCGCCAGTAAAAATCAGCAAAAGTTTTGGATCGAACCGGGGTTCGAACCCGCTCTGTGATTTTAGAGTAGTACCTCTTTACCTCGATGCCATGGGTTCATTTTATTTCTGAATGTAGTCATATTATACACCAATCGACGCGTAAAGAGTGGGGCTACAACTTTCTTTGCCATGTAAAATGCCTAAAACAAATTTAAAAATAAATTTAACCAAGAAAACCGGCAAAATCGTGTTTTCGCACCTTTTCGACGATTTTTCGCTGTACAAAAAGGTCGTGCGGAGGTGAAGTGACATAGATTTTCTAAACCAGTTTTTCAAGCGCTACAACATGAGCATAGTTTGGTTGAATAAAAAAGGTGGGAAATTTGAGTTTTTTGAAAAAGTCAAAAATCGACCATTTTTCGCGACCGCACAGCTCCGCGAATACTAAACCAAATGAGTTGGGTCCAAAAGCAAAAAGTTGCGCCTCGTCGAGTTGTGCAATTTACTTTCAGGAGCCGGGACGCGAAAATTAAGTTGAATGGGTGAAAATTGCGAAAAACCTACTTTTCGGATTTCTTCCGATGCCTATTTCGTCATAATCCCGGGGGACAAGGCGCGTGACGTTAGCACCAAAAGATGCGCCGTAAAAAGTTGTTTAATATAAGTCTTAATCTCAAAAAGTTATAGAGCCGATTTTGAGCAATCAAATTATGCGCGCACGATTTTTGCATTTTTTTGCTCTCCGCCAACTTCGAACGTTAATCTCGCGGCAACCCGTGATTGGGAAAAATCGGCTAAAATACGATTTAGATTGCCCCAAGTCTTGTGGTCATTTTGATATACCAACTTTTAATTTTTGACACATTTATTATCAAGTTTAGCGCCAAAATGTGCAAAAAACCCGACATCCGTCGTTTCACCTAAAAGACGGCTCCGGATCGGCTCGGGACCAGTGCCATTCGATCCGGCGTGGTCGAAAACCCCAGTAGCCGGAATCTGGCATAAATCACCCAACATCCTGATAGAACAAATTTCAAAAAACCTACCGCGGTAAATTGGTCTAATTGCGATCTTTTATATAGGGGTTAACTAGCAGTGCTAGGGGGATCCATAAATTGTTTTACTTGTGAGCGTTTTATATTTATAGCGCGGGAGGAGCATTTCGCTAGCGCGGAAGGGCGCTGCGCGCCCATCCGCCTCAATTACTCTTTGAGAAGAGATGTGTTGCTATAAAATAAACGTTTTCCAGATCAGAATGACTCAAAACAACTTGTTTCATCATTCTTGGCACATAACATTACCCCAGAACACTTTATTTCAGTCAGGAAAAATCAGCAAAAGTTTTGGATCGAACCGGGGTTCGAACCCGCTCGGTGTTTTTAGAGTAGTACCTCTTTACCTCGACGCCATGGGTTTATATTATTTCCGAATATAGTCATATTATACACCAATCGACGCGTATAGAGTGAGGCTACAACTTTCTTTGCCATATAAACCGTCTCAAACAACTTTAAAAATAAATTTAGGAAAGAAAACTGGCAAAATCGTGTTTTCGCACCTTTTCGGCGATTTTTCCCGGTACAAAGAGGTCGTGCGGAGGTGAAGAGACATAGTTTTTCTAAATCAGTTTTTCAAGCGCTACAACATGAGCATAGTTTGGTTGAATAAAAAAGGTGCGAAATTTCAGTTTTTTGAAAAAGTTTAAAATTGACCATTTTTCGCAACCGCTCAACTCGGCGAATACTACACCAAATGAGTTGGGTCCAAAAGCAAAAAGTTGCGCCTCATCGAGATGTACAATTTACTTTCAGGAGCCGGGACGCGAAAATTACATTGAATAGGTGAAAATCACGAAAAACCTACTTTAGGGATTTCTTCCGAGGCCTATTTCGTCATCACCAAGCCCGTTTCAGGACACGACACTAGTGCCAAAAGATGCGCCGTAAAAAGTTGCTTAACATAAGTCTTAACCAGAAAAAGTTATGGGCGATTTTTTGAGTTATCATATTGCGGCATTTTGATTTTCGCCTTTTTTTGCCCTCCGCCAACTTTGACCGCAATTCCCCGGATACCCGTGTTCGGGAAAAATCGGCAAAAATAAAAATTAGATTGCCCCAAGTCTTGTGGTCAGTTCCATACCCCAACTTGCAATTTTTGATATACTTGACACCAAGTTGCGCGCCAAAATGTGCAAAAAACCCGACATCCGTCGTTTCACCTAAAAGACGGCTCCGGATCGACTTGGGACCAGTGCCATTCGATCCGGCGTGGTCGAAAACCCCAGTAGCCGGAATCTGGTATAAAAGGCACAACGTCTTGACAAAAGAAATTTCAAAAAACCCATCGCAGTAAATTGGTCTAATTGCGATCTTTTATATAGGGGTTAACTAGCAGTGCTAGGGGGATCCATAAATTGTTTTACTTGCGAGCGTTTCATACTTTTAGCGCGGGAGGAGCATTTCGCTAGCGCGGAAGGGCGCTGCGCGCCCATCCGCCTCAATTACTCTTTATGTTGCTATAAAATACACGTTTTCCAGCTCAAAACGAGTCAAAATATCTTGTTTCATCATTCTTAGCACGAAAAAATACCTTAGAAGACTTTTTCTCTGTATGTAAAAATCAGCAAAAGTTTTGGATCGAACCGGGGTTCGAACCCGCTCGGGGTTTTCAGAGTAGTACCTCTTTACCTCGACGCCATGGGTTAATTTTGTTTCTGAATATGGTCATATTATACACCAATCGACGCGCAAAGAGTGGGGCTACAACTTTCTTTGCCATATAAAACGCCTAAAATAATTTTTAAAATAAATTTATCCAAGAAAAATGGCAAAATCGTTTTTTTGCACCTTTTCGGCGATTTTTCGCGGTACAAAGATCTCGTGCGGAGGTGAAGAGACATAGTTTTTCTAAATCAGTTTTTCAAGCGCTACAACGTGAGCATAGTTTGGTCGAATAAAAAAGGTGCGAAATTTGAGTTTTTTGAAAAAGTTAAAAATCGGCCATATTTCGCGACCGCACAGCTCCGTGAATATTGCACCAAATGAGTTGGGTCCAAAAGCAAAAAGTTGCGCCGCGTCGAGTTTTACAATTTACTTTCAGGAGCCGGGACGCGAAAATTACGTTGAATAGGTGAAAATAGCGAAAAACCTACTTTCCGGATTTCTTCCCAGGCCTATTTCGTCATAATCCCGGGGGACAAGGCGCGTGGCGTTAGCACCAAAAGATGCGCCGTAAAAAGATGTTTAATATAAGTCTTAATCTCAAAAAGTTATAGAGCCGATTTCGAGCAATCAAATTATGCGCGCCCGATTTTTGCATTTTTTTGCTCTCCGCCAACTTCGAACGCTAATCTCGCGGCAACCCGTGATTGGGAAAAATCGGCAAAAATACGATTTGGATTGCCCCAAGTCTTGTGGTCAGTTTGATATACCAACTTTAAATTTTTGATATACTTGACACCAAGTTGCGCGCCAAAATGTGCAAAAAACCCGAGAGCCGGCGTTTCACCTAAAAGACGGCTCCGGATCGGCTCGGGACCAGTGCCATTCGATCCGGCGTGGTCGAAAACCCCAGTAGCCGGAATCTGGCATATTTCCCCCAACGTCTTGACAAAAGAAATTTCAAAAAACCTACCGCGGTAAATCGGTCGAATTGCGATCTTTTATATAGGGGTTAACTAGCAGTGCTAGGGGGATCCATTAATTTTTTTTACTTCTGAGCGTTTCATTATTATACTTGAACCACGGGAGGAGCATTGCGCTAGCGCGGAAGGGTGCTGCGCACCCTTCCGCATAGAATGCTCTAGTCGCCAAGTATGGACACTTTTCTCTTGTTATCTGACTTATTAGACAATTTGTCGAAAAAAATATGAAAAACGACAACATAAAACTATTTGCTTTGAATTTTGAACGGCAAAATTACTTGGAAGAAGTGAGCTTTTGATTGTTTGGGGGGGACACCCCCCCAACCCCCCATTTTCTGTATTGTATGACACAAAACACATTCGTGGACTCGTTCATAAGCTTTTCGACATTTTCCGGATGTGTTAGGATCAATGTTTGTCTCAATATTATCGAAAAATTTCGTTGAAATGAATGAATGTCGCTACAGATATCAATTGAAGCGGGGTAAGAGTTAAGAGTCATGCATGACATGTTTTCCTGATCAGAATGACTCAAAACAAGTCGTCTCATCATTCTTGGCACCAAAAATTACCCTAGATCACCTTCTTTCAGTCAGGAAAAATCAGCAAAAGTTTTGGATCGAACCGGGGTTCGAACCCGCTCGGTGTTTTTAGAGTGGTACCTCTTTACCTCGACGCTATGAGTTCATTTTGTTTCTAAATATAGTAATATTATACACCAATCGACGCGCAAAGAGTAGGACTACAACTTTCTTTGCCATATAAAACGCCTAAAATAATTTTTAAACTAAATTTATTCACGAAAACTGGCAAAATCGTGTTTTCGCACCTTTTCGGCGATTTTTCGCGGCAAAAAGAGGTCGTGCGGAGGTGAAGTGACATAGTTTTTCTAAACCAGTTTTTCAAGCGCTACAACATGAGCATTGTTAGGTTGAATAAAAAAGGTGCGAAATTTGAGTTTTTTGAAAAAGTTAAAAATTGGCCATTTTTCGCGACCGCACAACTCCGCGAATACTAAACCAAATGAGTTGGGTCCAAAAGCAAAAAGTTGCGCCTCATCGAGTTGTACAATTGCCTTTCAGGAGCCGGGATGTGAAAGTAAAGATGAATGGGTGAAAATCGCGAAAAACCTACTTTCCGGATTTCTTCCGATGCCTATTTCGTCATCGGGAAGTATTTTTATTTGCGCGAAATTAGCACCATAAGATGCGCCGTAAAAAGTTGTTCAACATAAGTCTTTTTCCCGAAAATCGTCTGCACAGTTTTTGAGCATTTATATTTCGGCATTTTTATTTTCGCCTTTTTTTGCCCTCCGCCATCTTTGACCGCAATTCCCCGGCTACCCGTGATTGGGAAAAATCGGCAAAAATACGATTTAGATTGCCCCAAGTCTTGTGGTCATTCCCATACCCCAACTTGCAATTTTTGATATACTTATCACCAAGTTCTACGCCAAAATGTGCAAAAAACCCGAGAGCCGGCGTTTCACCTAAAAGACGGCTCCGGATCGGCTCGGGACCAGTGCCATTCGATCCGGCGTGGTCGAAAACCCCAGTAGCCGGAATCTGGCATATTTCCCCCAACATCTTGACAAAAGAAATTTGAAAAAACCTATCCCGGTAAATTGGTCTAATTGCGATCTTTTATATAGGGGTTAACTAGCAGTGCTAGGGGGATCCATTAATTTTGTTTACTTCTGAGCGTTTTATACTTTTAGCGCGGGAGGAGCATTTCGCTAGCGCGGAAGGGCGCTGCGCGCCCATCCGCTTCAATTACTCTTTGAGAAGAGATGTGTTGCTTGTAAAATAAACGATTTCCAGCTCAAAATGAGTCAAAATAACTTGTTTCATCATTCTTAGCACGAAAAAATACCTTGGAACACTTTTTCTCTGTCTGTAAAAATCAGCAAAAGTTTTGGATCGAACCGGGGTTCGAACCCGCTCGGTGTTTTCAGAGTAGTACCTCTTTACCTCGACGCCATGGGTTCATTTTATATCTGAATATAGTCACATTATACACCAATCGACGCGCAAAGAGTGGGGCTACAACTTTCTTTACCATATAAAACGCGTAAAACAAATTTGAAGATAAATTTACCTTCAAAAACTGGCAAAATAGTGTTTTCTCACCTTTTCGGCGATTTTTCGCGGTACAAAGAGGTCGTGCGGAGGTGAAGTGACATAATTTTTCTAAATCAGTTTTTCACGCGCTACAAGATGAGCATAGTTTGGTTGAATAAAAAAGGTGCGAAATTTGAGTTTTTTGAAAATGTTAAAAATCGACCATTTTTCGCGACCGCACAGCTCCGTGGATATCGCTCCGAATGAGTTGGGTCCAAAAGCAAAAAGTTCAGTCTCCTCGAGTTGTACAATTTAGTTTCAGGAGCCGGGACGCAAAAATTTAGTTGAGTAGGTGAAAATTGCGAAAAACCTACTTTCCGGATTTCTTCCGAGGTCTATTTCGTCATCATCCCGGGGGACAAGATGCGCGACGTTAGCACCAAAAGATGCGCCGTAAAAAGTTGTTTAATATAAGTCTTAATCTCAAAAAATGAACGAACAGTTTTTGAGCATTCATATTTCCCGATTTTAATTTTCGCGTTTTTTTGCTCTCCGCCAATTTTGACCGTAATTTCCCGGCTACCAGCAAATCGGAAAAATCGGCAAAAATACAATTTGGATAGCCCCAAGTCTTATGGTCAGTTCCATACCCCAACTTGCAATTTTTGATATACTTGACACCAAGTTGCGCGCCAAAATGTGCAAAAAACCCGACATCCGTCGTTTCACCTAAAAGACGGCTCCGGATCGGCTCGGGACCAGTGCCATTCGATCCGGCGTGGTCGAAAACCCCAGTAGCCGGAATCTGGCATATTTCCCCCAACATCTTGATAGAACAAATTTGAAAAAACCTATCCCGGTAAATTGGTCTAATTGCGATCTTTTATATAGGGGTTAACTAGCAGTGCTAGGGGCAGAGCCGAAAATTGTTTTACTTCTGAGCGTTTTATACTTTTAGTGCTTGAGGAGCATTTCGCTAGCGCGGAAGGGCGCTGCGCGCCCATCCGCCTCAATTACTCCCTTCCGTCTAGACTGCTCGAGTCGCTCAGTATCTTGTTTTCTGACTTATTAAACGATTTGTCGAAAAAATATATGAAAAATGACAACATAAAAGTATTTACTCTGAATTTTGTACGGCAAAATTACTTGGAAGCAAGCTCGACCTTTTGATTGTTTGGGGGGGACACCCCCCCAACCCCCCATTTTCTATATTGCATAACATGAAACTCATTCGTGGACTCGTTCATAAGCTTTCCGACATTTTCCGGATGTCTTAGGATCAATGTTTGTCTCAATATTATCGAAAAATGTCGTTAAACTGAATGAATGTCGCTACAGATATCAATTGAATAGTTAAGAGTCATGCATGACATAATTTCCAGCTCAGAATGACTCAAAATAACTTGTTTCATCATTCTTAGCGCAAAAAACTACCCTAGAACACTTTATTTCAGTCAGGAAAAATCAGCAAAAGTTTTGGATCGAACCGGGGTTCGAACCCGCTCGGTGATTTTAGAGTAGTACCTCTTTACCTCGACGCCATGGGTTCATTTTGTTTCTAAATATAGTCATGTTATACACCAATCGACGCGCAAAGAGTCGCGCTACAACTTTCTTTGCCATATAAAACGCGTAAAATAAAAATGAAAATAAGTTTAACCAAGAAAACTGGCAAAATCGTGTTTTCGCACCATTTCGGCGATTTTTCGCGGTATAAAGAGGTCGTGCGGAGGTGAAGTGACATACTTTTTCTAAACCAGTTTTTCAAGCGCTACAACATGAGCATAGTTAGGTTGAATAAAAAAAGTGCGAAATTTGAGTTTTTTGAAAAAGTTTAAAATTGACCATTTTTCGCAACCGCTCAACTCGGCGAATACTACACCAAATGAGTTGGGTCCAAAAGCAAAAAGTTGCGCCTCATCGAGATGTACAATTTACTTTCAGGAGCCGGGACGCGAAAATTACATTGAATAGGTGAAAATCACGAAAAACCTACTTTAGGGATTTCTTCCGAGGCCTATTTCGTCATCACCAAGCCCGTTTCAGGACACGACACTAGTGCCAAAAGATGCGCCGTAAAAAGTTGCTTAACATAAGTCTTAACCAGAAAAAGTTATGGGCGATTTTTTGAGTTATCATATTGCGGCATTTTGATTTTCGCCTTTTTTTGCCCTCCGCCAACTTTGACCGCAATTCCCCGGATACCCGTGTTCGGGAAAAATCGGCAAAAATAAAAATTAGATTGCCCCAAGTCTTGTGGTCAGTTCCATACCCCAACTTGCAATTTTTGATATACTTGACACCAAGTTGCGCGCCAAAATGTGCAAAAAACCCGACATCCGTCGTTTCACCTAAAAGACGGCTCCGGATCGACTTGGGACCAGTGCCATTCGATCCGGCGTGGTCGAAAACCCCAGTAGCCGGAATCTGGTATAAAAGGCACAACGTCTTGACAAAAGAAATTTCAAAAAACCCATCGCAGTAAATTGGTCTAATTGCGATCTTTTATATAGGGGTTAACTAGCAGTGCTAGGGGGATCCATAAATTGTTTTACTTGCGAGCGTTTCATACTTTTAGCGCGGGAGGAGCATTTCGCTAGCGCGGAAGGGCGCTGCGCGCCCATCCGCCTCAATTACTCTTTATGTTGCTATAAAATACACGTTTTCCAGCTCAAAACGAGTCAAAATATCTTGTTTCATCATTCTTAGCACGAAAAAATACCTTAGAAGACTTTTTCTCTGTATGTAAAAATCAGCAAAAGTTTTGGATCGAACCGGGGTTCGAACCCGCTCGGGGTTTTCAGAGTAGTACCTCTTTACCTCGACGCCATGGGTTAATTTTGTTTCTGAATATGGTCATATTATACACCAATCGACGCGCAAAGAGTGGGGCTACAACTTTCTTTGCCATATAAAACGCCTAAAATAATTTTTAAAATAAATTTATCCAAGAAAAATGGCAAAATCGTTTTTTTGCACCTTTTCGGCGATTTTTCGCGGTACAAAGATCTCGTGCGGAGGTGAAGAGACATAGTTTTTCTAAATCAGTTTTTCAAGCGCTACAACGTGAGCATAGTTTGGTCGAATAAAAAAGGTGCGAAATTTGAGTTTTTTGAAAAAGTTAAAAATCGGCCATATTTCGCGACCGCACAGCTCCGTGAATATTGCACCAAATGAGTTGGGTCCAAAAGCAAAAAGTTGCGCCGCGTCGAGTTTTACAATTTACTTTCAGGAGCCGGGACGCGAAAATTACGTTGAATAGGTGAAAATAGCGAAAAACCTACTTTCCGGATTTCTTCCCAGGCCTATTTCGTCATAATCCCGGGGGACAAGGCGCGTGGCGTTAGCACCAAAAGATGCGCCGTAAAAAGATGTTTAATATAAGTCTTAATCTCAAAAAGTTATAGAGCCGATTTCGAGCAATCAAATTATGCGCGCCCGATTTTTGCATTTTTTTGCTCTCCGCCAACTTCGAACGCTAATCTCGCGGCAACCCGTGATTGGGAAAAATCGGCAAAAATACGATTTGGATTGCCCCAAGTCTTGTGGTCAGTTTGATATACCAACTTTAAATTTTTGATATACTTGACACCAAGTTGCGCGCCAAAATGTGCAAAAAACCCGAGAGCCGGCGTTTCACCTAAAAGACGGCTCCGGATCGGCTCGGGACCAGTGCCATTCGATCCGGCGTGGTCGAAAACCCCAGTAGCCGGAATCTGGCATATTTCCCCCAACGTCTTGACAAAAGAAATTTCAAAAAACCTACCGCGGTAAATCGGTCGAATTGCGATCTTTTATATAGGGGTTAACTAGCAGTGCTAGGGGGATCCATTAATTTTTTTTACTTCTGAGCGTTTCATTATTATACTTGAACCACGGGAGGAGCATTGCGCTAGCGCGGAAGGGTGCTGCGCACCCTTCCGCATAGAATGCTCTAGTCGCCAAGTATGGACACTTTTCTCTTGTTATCTGACTTATTAGACAATTTGTCGAAAAAAATATGAAAAACGACAACATAAAACTATTTGCTTTGAATTTTGAACGGCAAAATTACTTGGAAGAAGTGAGCTTTTGATTGTTTGGGGGGGACACCCCCCCAACCCCCCATTTTCTGTATTGTATGACACAAAACACATTCGTGGACTCGTTCATAAGCTTTTCGACATTTTCCGGATGTGTTAGGATCAATGTTTGTCTCAATATTATCGAAAAATTTCGTTGAAATGAATGAATGTCGCTACAGATATCAATTGAAGCGGGGTAAGAGTTAAGAGTCATGCATGACATGTTTTCCTGATCAGAATGACTCAAAACAAGTCGTCTCATCATTCTTGGCACCAAAAATTACCCTAGATCACCTTCTTTCAGTCAGGAAAAATCAGCAAAAGTTTTGGATCGAACCGGGGTTCGAACCCGCTCGGTGTTTTTAGAGTGGTACCTCTTTACCTCGACGCTATGAGTTCATTTTGTTTCTAAATATAGTAATATTATACACCAATCGACGCGCAAAGAGTAGGACTACAACTTTCTTTGCCATATAAAACGCCTAAAATAATTTTTAAACTAAATTTATTCACGAAAACTGGCAAAATCGTGTTTTCGCACCTTTTCGGCGATTTTTCGCGGCAAAAAGAGGTCGTGCGGAGGTGAAGTGACATAGTTTTTCTAAACCAGTTTTTCAAGCGCTACAACATGAGCATTGTTAGGTTGAATAAAAAAGGTGCGAAATTTGAGTTTTTTGAAAAAGTTAAAAATTGGCCATTTTTCGCGACCGCACAACTCCGCGAATACTAAACCAAATGAGTTGGGTCCAAAAGCAAAAAGTTGCGCCTCATCGAGTTGTACAATTGCCTTTCAGGAGCCGGGATGTGAAAGTAAAGATGA
This sequence comes from Parapristionchus giblindavisi, assembly GCA_943737045.1. Classification (NCBI taxonomy): domain Eukaryota; kingdom Metazoa; phylum Nematoda; class Chromadorea; order Rhabditida; family Diplogasteridae; genus Parapristionchus; species Parapristionchus giblindavisi. The sequence continues at coordinate 295,030 of CALSFV010000342.1, forward strand.
ATGGGTGAAAATCGCGAAAAACCTACTTTCCGGATTTCTTCCGATGCCTATTTCGTCATCGGGAAGTATTTTTATTTGCGCGAAATTAGCACCATAAGATGCGCCGTAAAAAGTTGTTCAACATAAGTCTTTTTCCCGAAAATCGTCTGCACAGTTTTTGAGCATTTATATTTCGGCATTTTTATTTTCGCCTTTTTTTGCCCTCCGCCATCTTTGACCGCAATTCCCCGGCTACCCGTGATTGGGAAAAATCGGCAAAAATACGATTTAGATTGCCCCAAGTCTTGTGGTCATTCCCATACCCCAACTTGCAATTTTTGATATACTTATCACCAAGTTCTACGCCAAAATGTGCAAAAAACCCGAGAGCCGGCGTTTCACCTAAAAGACGGCTCCGGATCGGCTCGGGACCAGTGCCATTCGATCCGGCGTGGTCGAAAACCCCAGTAGCCGGAATCTGGCATATTTCCCCCAACATCTTGACAAAAGAAATTTGAAAAAACCTATCCCGGTAAATTGGTCTAATTGCGATCTTTTATATAGGGGTTAACTAGCAGTGCTAGGGGGATCCATTAATTTTGTTTACTTCTGAGCGTTTTATACTTTTAGCGCGGGAGGAGCATTTCGCTAGCGCGGAAGGGCGCTGCGCGCCCATCCGCTTCAATTACTCTTTGAGAAGAGATGTGTTGCTTGTAAAATAAACGATTTCCAGCTCAAAATGAGTCAAAATAACTTGTTTCATCATTCTTAGCACGAAAAAATACCTTGGAACACTTTTTCTCTGTCTGTAAAAATCAGCAAAAGTTTTGGATCGAACCGGGGTTCGAACCCGCTCGGTGTTTTCAGAGTAGTACCTCTTTACCTCGACGCCATGGGTTCATTTTATATCTGAATATAGTCACATTATACACCAATCGACGCGCAAAGAGTGGGGCTACAACTTTCTTTACCATATAAAACGCGTAAAACAAATTTGAAGATAAATTTACCTTCAAAAACTGGCAAAATAGTGTTTTCTCACCTTTTCGGCGATTTTTCGCGGTACAAAGAGGTCGTGCGGAGGTGAAGTGACATAATTTTTCTAAATCAGTTTTTCACGCGCTACAAGATGAGCATAGTTTGGTTGAATAAAAAAGGTGCGAAATTTGAGTTTTTTGAAAATGTTAAAAATCGACCATTTTTCGCGACCGCACAGCTCCGTGGATATCGCTCCGAATGAGTTGGGTCCAAAAGCAAAAAGTTCAGTCTCCTCGAGTTGTACAATTTAGTTTCAGGAGCCGGGACGCAAAAATTTAGTTGAGTAGGTGAAAATTGCGAAAAACCTACTTTCCGGATTTCTTCCGAGGTCTATTTCGTCATCATCCCGGGGGACAAGATGCGCGACGTTAGCACCAAAAGATGCGCCGTAAAAAGTTGTTTAATATAAGTCTTAATCTCAAAAAATGAACGAACAGTTTTTGAGCATTCATATTTCCCGATTTTAATTTTCGCGTTTTTTTGCTCTCCGCCAATTTTGACCGTAATTTCCCGGCTACCAGCAAATCGGAAAAATCGGCAAAAATACAATTTGGATAGCCCCAAGTCTTATGGTCAGTTCCATACCCCAACTTGCAATTTTTGATATACTTGACACCAAGTTGCGCGCCAAAATGTGCAAAAAACCCGACATCCGTCGTTTCACCTAAAAGACGGCTCCGGATCGGCTCGGGACCAGTGCCATTCGATCCGGCGTGGTCGAAAACCCCAGTAGCCGGAATCTGGCATATTTCCCCCAACATCTTGATAGAACAAATTTGAAAAAACCTATCCCGGTAAATTGGTCTAATTGCGATCTTTTATATAGGGGTTAACTAGCAGTGCTAGGGGCAGAGCCGAAAATTGTTTTACTTCTGAGCGTTTTATACTTTTAGTGCTTGAGGAGCATTTCGCTAGCGCGGAAGGGCGCTGCGCGCCCATCCGCCTCAATTACTCCCTTCCGTCTAGACTGCTCGAGTCGCTCAGTATCTTGTTTTCTGACTTATTAAACGATTTGTCGAAAAAATATATGAAAAATGACAACATAAAAGTATTTACTCTGAATTTTGTACGGCAAAATTACTTGGAAGCAAGCTCGACCTTTTGATTGTTTGGGGGGGACACCCCCCCAACCCCCCATTTTCTATATTGCATAACATGAAACTCATTCGTGGACTCGTTCATAAGCTTTCCGACATTTTCCGGATGTCTTAGGATCAATGTTTGTCTCAATATTATCGAAAAATGTCGTTAAACTGAATGAATGTCGCTACAGATATCAATTGAATAGTTAAGAGTCATGCATGACATAATTTCCAGCTCAGAATGACTCAAAATAACTTGTTTCATCATTCTTAGCGCAAAAAACTACCCTAGAACACTTTATTTCAGTCAGGAAAAATCAGCAAAAGTTTTGGATCGAACCGGGGTTCGAACCCGCTCGGTGATTTTAGAGTAGTACCTCTTTACCTCGACGCCATGGGTTCATTTTGTTTCTAAATATAGTCATGTTATACACCAATCGACGCGCAAAGAGTCGCGCTACAACTTTCTTTGCCATATAAAACGCGTAAAATAAAAATGAAAATAAGTTTAACCAAGAAAACTGGCAAAATCGTGTTTTCGCACCATTTCGGCGATTTTTCGCGGTATAAAGAGGTCGTGCGGAGGTGAAGTGACATACTTTTTCTAAACCAGTTTTTCAAGCGCTACAACATGAGCATAGTTAGGTTGAATAAAAAAAGTGCGAAATTTGAGTTTTTTCAAAAAGTTAAAAATCGACCATTTTTCGCGACCGCACAGCTCGGCGAGTATTGCCCGAAATGAGTTCGGTCAAAAAGCAAAAAGATGCGGCACTTCGAGTTGTACAATTTACTTTCAGGAGCCGGGACGCGAAAATTACTTTGAATGGATGAAAATTGCGAAAAACCTACTTTACGGATTTTTTCAGAAGCCTATTTCGTCATAATCCCGGGGGACAAGGCGCGTGGCGTTAGCACTAAAAGATGCGCCGTAAAAAGTTGTTTAATATAAGTCTTAATCTCAAAAAGTTATAGAGCCGATTTCGAGCATTCATATTTGCCGATTTTGATTTTCGCGTTTTTTTGCTCTCCCCCAACTTTGACGGCAATTACCCGGCTACCCGTGATTGGGAAAAATCAGCAAAAATACGATTTAGATTGCCCCAAGTCTTGTGATCATGTTCACACCCCAACTTGCAATTTTTGATACACTTGACACCAAGTTGCGCGCCAAAATGTGCAAAAAACCCGAGAGCCGGCGTTTCACCTAAAAGACGGCTCCGGATCGGCTCGGGACCAGTGCCATTCGATCCGGCGTGGTCGAAAACCCCAGTGGCCGGAATCTGGCATAAATCACCCAACATCTTGATAGAACAAATTTCAAAAAACCTATCCCAGTAAATCGGTCGAATTGCGATCTTTTATATAGGGGTTAACTAGCAGTGCTAGGGGCAGAGCCGAAAATTGTTTTACTTCTGAGCGTTTCATTATTATACTTGAAGCGCGGGAGGAGCATTGCGCTAGCGCGGAAGGGTGCTGCGCACCCTTCCGTCAAGACTGCTCGAGTCGCCCAGTATGGACCCTTTTCTCTTGTTTTCTGACTTATTGTCGAAAAAATATATGAAAAACGACAACATAAAACTATTTGCTTTGAATTTTGAACGGCAAAATTATTTGGAAGAAGTTGGGGTAAGCTTTTGATTGTTTGGGGGGGACACCCCCCAACCCCCCATTTTCTGTATTACATGACACAAAACACATTCGTGGACTCGTTCATAAGCTTTCCGACATTTTCCGGATGTCTAAGGATCAATGTTTGTCTCAATATTATCGAAAAATTACGTTGAACTGAATGAATGTCGCTACAGATATCAATTGGATAGTTAAGAGTCATGTATGACATGTTTTCCTGATTAGAATGACTCAAAACAAGTCCACTCATCATTATTGGCACCAAAATTACCCTAGAACACCTTATTTCAGTCAGGAAAAATCAGCAAAAGTTTTGGATCGAACCGGGGTTCGAACCCGCTCGGTGATCTTAGAGTGGTACCTCTTTACCTCGACGCCATGAGTTCATTTGCTAATTAAACATGGTCATATTATACACCAATCGACGCGCAAAGAGTGGGGCTACAACTTTCTTTGCCATATAAAACGCCTAAAATAATTTTTGAAATAAATTTAACCAAGAAAACTGGCAAAATCGTGTTTTTGCACCTTTTCGGCGATTTTTCGCGGTACAAAGAGGACGTGCGGAGGTGAAGAGACATAGTTTTTCTAAATCAGTTTTTCAAGGGCTACAACATGAGAATAGTTAGGTTGAATAAAAAAGATGCGAAATTTGAGTTTTTTGAAAAAGTTTAAAATCGTCCATTATTCGCGACCGCACAGCTCCGCGAATACTAAACCAAATGAGTTGGGTCCAAAAGCAAAAAGTTGCGCCTCATCGAGTTGTACAATTTACTTTCAGGAGCCGGGGCACGAAAATTAAGTTGAATAGGTGAAAATCGCGAAAAACCTACTTTCCGGATTTCTTCCGAGGCCTATTTCGTCATAATCCCGGGGGACAAGACGCGCGGCGTTAGCACCAAAAGATGCGCCGTAAAAAGTTGTTTAATATAAGTCTTAATCTCAAAAAGTTATAGAGCCGATTTCGAGCATTCATATTTCCCGATTTTGATTTTCGCCTTTTTTTGCCCTCCGCCAACTTTGACCGGAATTTCCGGAAAAACCGTGATTGGGAAAAATCGGTAAAAATACGAGTTAGATTGCCCCAAGTCTTGTGGTCATTTTGATATACCAACTTTTAATTTTTGATATACTTATCACCAAGTTGCGCGCCAAAATGTTCAAAAAACCCGAGAGCCGGCGTTTCACCTAAAAGACGGCTCCGGATCGACTCGGGACCAGTGCCATTCGATCCGGCGTGGTCGAAAACCCCAGTAGCCGGAATCTGGTATAAAAGGCACAACGTCTTGACAAAAGAAATTTCAAAAAACCTACCGCGGTAAATTGGTCTAATTGCGATCTTTTATATAGGGGTTAACTAGCAGTGCTAGGGGGATCCATAAATTGTTTTACTTTTGACATGTATACTTGAAGCACGGGAGGAGCATTGCGCTAGCGCGGAAGGGTGCTGCGCACCCTTCCGCATAGAATGCTCGAGTCGCCAAGTATGGACACATTTCTCTTGTTTTCTGACTTATTAGACAATTTGTCGAAAAAATATATGAAAAACGACAACATAAAACTATTTGCTTTGAATTTTGAACGGCAAAATTACTTGGAAGAAGTTGGCGTAAGCTTTTGATTGTTTGGGGGGGACACCCCCCCAACCCCCCATTTTCTATATTTTTTTACACGAAACACATTTGTGGACTCGTTCATAAGCTTTCCGACATTTTGTGGATGTCTTAAGATCAATGTTTGTCTCAATATTATCGAAAAATTTCGTTGAACTGAATGAATGTCGCTACAGATATCAATTGAAGCGAGGTAAGAATTAAGAGTCATGCATGACATAATTTCCAGCTCAGAATGGCTCAGAACAACCTGTTTCATCATTCTTAGCACATAAAATTACCCCAGAACACTTTCTTTCGCTCGGTAAAAATCAGCAAAAGTTTTGGATCGAACCGGGGTTCGAACCCGCTCGGTGATTTTGGAGTAGTACCTCTTTACCTCTACGCCACGAATGATATTATTTACTAAACATAGTCATATTATACCCCAATCGACGCGCAAAGAGTAGGGCTACAACTTTCTTTCCCATATAAAACGCCTAAAATAATTTTTAAAATAAATTTATCCAAGAAAACCGGCAAAAGCGTGTTTTCGCACCTTTTGAGCAAACTCGACCTTTTGATTGTTTGGGGGGGGACACCCCCCAACCCCCCATTTTCTATATTGCATGACATGAAACTCATTCGTGGACTCGTTCATAAGCTTTCCGACATTTTCCGGATGTCTTAGGATCAATTTTTGTCTCAATGTTATCGAAAAATTGTGTTGAACTGAATGAATGTCGCTACAGATATCAATTGAAGCGGGGTAAGAGTTAAGAGTCATGCATGACATGTTTTCCTGCTCAGAATGACTCAAAATAACTTGTTTCATCATTCTTAGCACAAAAAACTACCCTAGGACACATTCTCGAGACCAGTAAAAATCAGCAAAAGTTTTGGATCGAACCGGGGTTCGAACCCGCTCGGTGATTTTAGAGTAGTACCTATTTACCTCGACGCCATGGGTTCATTTTATTACTAAATATAGTCATGTTATACACCAATCGACGCATAAAGAGTGGGGCCACAACTTTCTTTGCCATATAAAACGCGTAAAACAATTTTATAAATAAGTTTAACCAAGAAAACTGTCAAAATCGTGTTTTCGTACCTTTTCGGCGATTTTTCGCGGTACAAAGAGGTCGTGCGGAGGTGTACGGACATAATTTTTCTAAATCAGTTTTTCAAGCGCTACAACATGAGCATAGTTTGGTTGAATTAAAAAGGTGCGAAATTTGAGTTTTTTGAAAAAGTTTAAAATCGACCATTATTAGCGACCGCACAGCTCCGTGGATATTGCACGAAATGAGTTGGGTCCAAAAGCAAAAAGTTGCGGCTCATAGAGTTGTACAATTTACCTTCAGGAGCCGGGACGCAAAAATTAAGTTGAATAGGTGAAAATTACGAAAAACCCACTTTCCGAATTTCTTTCGAAGCCTATTTCGTCATCATCGAGTCCGCCTAAGCACACGTCGTTAGCACCAAAAGATGCGCCGTAAAAAGTTGTTTAATATAAGTCTTAATCTCAAAAAATGAACGAACAGTTTTTGAGCATTTATAAAATGCAAATCTGATTTTCGCGTTTTTTTGCTCTCCGCCAACTTTGACCGCAATTTCCCGGCTACCAGCAAATCGGAAAAATCGGCAAAAATACAAATTAGATTGCCCCAAGTCTTGTGATCATTTTCGTATACCAACTTTAAATTTTTGATACACTTGACACCAAGTTCTGCGCCAAAATGTGCAAAAAACCCGAGAGCCGGCGTTTCACCTAAAAGACGGCTCCGGATCGGCTCGGTACCAGTGTCATTCGATCCGGCGTGGTCGAAAACCCCAGTAGCCGGAATCTGGTATAAAGCGCACAAGGTCCTGATAGAACAAATTTCAAAAAACCTACCGCGGTAAATCGGTCGAATTGCGATCTTTTATATAGGGGTTAACTAGCAGTGCTAGGGGGATCCATAAATTGTTTTACTTGCGAGCGTTTTATACTTGTAGCGCGGGAGGAGCATTACGCTAGCGCAGAAGGGTGCTGCGCACCCTTCCGCATAGACTGCTCGAGTCGCCAAGTATGGACACTTTTCTCTTGTTTTCTGACTTATTAGACAATTTGTCGAAAAAATATATGAAAAACGACAGCATAAAACTATTTGCTTTGAATTTTGAACAGCAAAATTACTTAGAAGCAGTTGTCGTGAGCTTTTGATTGTTTGGGGGGGACACCCCCCCCCAACCCCCCATTGTCTATATTATATGACATGAAACTCATTCGTGGACTCGTTCATCAGCTTTCCGACATTTTCCGGATGTCTTAGGATCAATATTTGTGTCAATATTATCGAAACATTTCGTTGACCTGAATGAATGTCGCTACAGATATCAATTGAAGCGTGGTATGAGTTAAGAGTCATGCATGACATGTTTTCCAGCTCAGAATGACTCAAAATAACTTGTTTCATCATTCTTAGCACAAAAAACTACCCTAGGACACATTCTCGAGACCAGTAAAAATCAGCAAAAGTTTTGGATCGAACCGGGGTTCGAACCCGCTCGGTGTTTTTAGAGTGGTACCTCTTTACCTCGACGCCATGGGTTCATTTTATTTCTGAATATAGTCATATTATACACCAATCGACGCGTAATGAGTGGGGCTACAATTTTCTTTGCCATATAAAACGCTTAAAATAATTTTAAAAATAAGTTTAACCAAGAAAACTGGCAAAATCGTGTTTTTGCACCTTTTCGGCGATTTTTCGCGGTACAAAGAGGTCGAGCGGAGGTGAAGAGGCATAGTTTTTCTAAACCAGTTTTTCAAGCGCTACAACATGAGCATAGTCTGGTTGAATTAAAAAGGTGCGAAATTTGAGTTTTTTGAAAAAGTTTAAAATCGACCATTATTAGCGACCGCACAGCTCCGCGAATACTAAACCAAATGAGTTGGGTCCAAAAGCAAAAAGTTGCGCCGCATCGAGTTCTACAATTTACTTTCAGGAGCCGGGACGCGAAAATTACTTTTAATGGGTGAAAATTGCGAAAAACCTACTTTCCGGATTTTTTCCCAGGCCTATTTCGTCATCATCCCGGGGGACAAGAGGCGCGGCGTTAGTACCAAAAGATGCGCCGTAAAAAGTTGTTTAATATAAGTCTTAATCTCAAAAAGTTATAGAGCCGATTTCGAGCATTCATATTTGCCGATTTTGATTTTCGCGTTTTTTTGCCCTCCGCCAACTTTGACCGGAATTCCCGGAAAAACCGTGAATGGGAAAAATCGGCAAAAATACATATTAGATTGCCCCAAGTCTTGTGATCAGTTCCATACCCCAACTTGCAATTTTTCATACATTTAGTATCAAGTTTAGCGCCAAAAAGTGCAAAAAACCCGAGAGCCGGCGTTTCACCTAAAAGACGGCTCCGGATCGGCTCGGGACCAGTGCCATTCGATCCGGCGTGGTCGAAAACCCCAGTAGCCGGAATCTGGTATAATCGGCACAACGTCTTGACAAAAGAAATTTCAAAAAACCCATCGCAGTAAATCGGTCGAATTGCGATCTTTTATATAGGGGTTAACTAGCAGTGCTAGGGGGATCCATAAATTGTTTTACTTTTGACATGTATACTTGAAGCACGGGAGGAGCATTGCGCTAGCGCGGAAGGGTGCTGCGCACCCTTCCGCATAGAATGCTCGAGTCGCCAAGTATGGACACATTTCTCTTGTTTTCTGACTTATTAGACAATTTGTCGAAAAAATATATGAAAAACGACAACATAAAACTATTTGCTTTGAATTTTGAACGGCAAAATTACTTGGAAGAAGTTGGCGTAAGCTTTTGATTGTTTGGGGGGGACACCCCCCCAACCCCCCATTTTCTATATTTTTTTACACGAAACACATTTGTGGACTCGTTCATAAGCTTTCCGACATTTTGTGGATGTCTTAAGATCAATGTTTGTCTCAATATTATCGAAAAATTTCGTTGAACTGAATGAATGTCGCTACAGATATCAATTGAAGCGAGGTAAGAATTAAGAGTCATGCATGACATAATTTCCAGCTCAGAATGGCTCAGAACAACCTGTTTCATCATTCTTAGCACATAAAATTACCCCAGAACACTTTCTTTCGCTCGGTAAAAATCAGCAAAAGTTTTGGATCGAACCGGGGTTCGAACCCGCTCGGTGATTTTGGAGTAGTACCTCTTTACCTCTACGCCACGAATGATATTATTTACTAAACATAGTCATATTATACCCCAATCGACGCGCAAAGAGTAGGGCTACAACTTTCTTTCCCATATAAAACGCCTAAAATAATTTTTAAAATAAATTTATCCAAGAAAACCGGCAAAAGCGTGTTTTCGCACCTTTTCGGCGATTTTTCGCGGTACAAAGAGGTCGTGCGGAGGTGAAGCGACATAGTTTTTCTAAATCAGTTTTTCAAGCGCTACAACATGAGCATAGTTAGGTTGAATGAAAAAGGTGCGAAATTTGAGTTTTTTGAAAAAGTTAAAAATCGACCATTTTTAGCGACCGCACAGCTCCGCGAATACTAAACCAAATGAGTTGGGTTCAAAAGCAAAAAGTTGCGCCTCATCGAGTTGTACAATTTACTTTCAGGAGCCGGGACGCGAAAATTACTTTGAATGGGTGAAAATTGCGAAAAACCTACTTTCGGAATTTCTTCCGAGGTCTATTTCGTCATCATCCCGGGGGACAAGGCGCGTGGCGTTAGCACCAAAAGATGCGCCGTAAAAAGTTGTTTAATATAAGTCTTAATCTCAAAAAGTTATAGAGCCGATTTCGAGCATTCATATTTCCCGATTTTGATTTTCGCCTTTTTTTGCCCTCCGCCAACTTTGACCGGAATTTCCGGAAAAACCGTGATTGGCAAAAATCGGCAAAAATACAAATTAGATCGCCCCAAGTCTTGTGGTCATTTTTATATACCAACTTTTAATTTTTGATATACTTATTACCAAGTTGCGCGCCAAAATGTGCAAAAAACCCGAGAGCCGGAGTTTCACCTAAAATACGGCTCCGGATCGGCTCGGGACCAGTGCCATTCGATCCGGCGTGGTCGAAAACCCCAGTAGCCGGAATCTGGCATAAAAGGCACAAAGTCTTGACAAAAGAAATTTCAAAAAACCTACCGCGGTAAATTGGTCTACTTGCGATCTTTTATATAGGGGTTAACTAGCAGTGCTAGGGGGATCCATAAATTGTTTTACTTTTGACATGTATACTTGAAGCACGGGAGGAGCATTGCGCTAGCGCGGAAGGGTGCTGCGCACCCTTCCGCATAGAATGCTCGAGTCGCCAAGTATGGACACATTTCTCTTGTTTTCTGACTTATTAGACAATTTGTCGAAAAAATATATGAAAAACGACAACATAAAACTATTTGCTTTGAATTTTGAACGGCAAAATTACTTGGAAGAAGTTGGCGTAAGCTTTTGATTGTTTGGGGGGGACACCCCCCCAACCCCCCATTTTCTATATTTTTTTACACGAAACACATTTGTGGACTCGTTCATAAGCTTTCCGACATTTTGTGGATGTCTTAAGATCAATGTTTGTCTCAATATTATCGAAAAATTTCGTTGAACTGAATGAATGTCGCTACAGATATCAATTGAAGCGAGGTAAGAATTAAGAGTCATGCATGACATAATTTCCAGCTCAGAATGGCTCAGAACAACCTGTTTCATCATTCTTAGCACATAAAATTACCCCAGAACACTTTCTTTCGCTCGGTAAAAATCAGCAAAAGTTTTGGATCGAACCGGGGTTCGAACCCGCTCGGTGATTTTGGAGTAGTACCTCTTTACCTCTACGCCACGAATGATATTATTTACTAAACATAGTCATATTATACCCCAATCGACGCGCAAAGAGTAGGGCTACAACTTTCTTTCCCATATAAAACGCCTAAAATAATTTTTAAAATAAATTTATCCAAGAAAACCGGCAAAAGCGTGTTTTCGCACCTTTTCGGCGATTTTTCGCGGTACAAAGAGGTCGTGCGGAGGTGAAGCGACATAGTTTTTCTAAATCAGTTTTTCAAGCGCTACAACATGAGCATAGTTAGGTTGAATGAAAAAGGTGCGAAATTTGAGTTTTTTGAAAAAGTTAAAAATCGACCATTTTTAGCGACCGCACAGCTCCGCGAATACTAAACCAAATGAGTTGGGTTCAAAAGCAAAAAGTTGCGCCTCATCGAGTTGTACAATTTACTTTCAGGAGCCGGGACGCGAAAATTACTTTGAATGGGTGAAAATTGCGAAAAACCTACTTTCGGAATTTCTTCCGAGGTCTATTTCGTCATCATCCCGGGGGACAAGGCGCGTGGCGTTAGCACCAAAAGATGCGCCGTAAAAAGTTGTTTAATATAAGTCTTAATCTCAAAAAGTTATAGAGCCGATTTCGAGCATTCATATTTCCCGATTTTGATTTTCGCCTTTTTTTGCCCTCCGCCAACTTTGACCGGAATTTCCGGAAAAACCGTGATTGGCAAAAATCGGCAAAAATACAAATTAGATCGCCCCAAGTCTTGTGGTCATTTTTATATACCAACTTTTAATTTTTGATATACTTATTACCAAGTTGCGCGCCAAAATGTGCAAAAAACCCGAGAGCCGGAGTTTCACCTAAAATACGGCTCCGGATCGGCTCGGGACCAGTGCCATTCGATCCGGCGTGGTCGAAAACCCCAGTAGCCGGAATCTGGCATAAAAGGCACAAAGTCTTGACAAAAGAAATTTCAAAAAACCTACCGCGGTAAATTGGTCTACTTGCGATCTTTTATATAGGGGTTAACTAGCAGTGCTAGGGGGATCCATTAATTTTTTTTACTTTTGAGCGTTTTATACTTTGGCGCGGGAGGAGTATTACTCTAGCGCGGAAGGGCGCTGCGCGCCCATCCGCCTAGTAGCCGCTAGAGTCGCCCAGTTGGACACTTTTCTCTCATTTTCTTATCCATTTTTACCGAAGGAGTAGTGTTTTTTTCTCTTTGTTATACAGCAGACAATTTTATTCGATTATGTATTTATGCACATGCTATATCATGATAAATGCACTGAGAATATATGGACTGAATTTGAGTCAATTATATATGTATGCATGTGATATTTCAAAATAATTTTGAAATTTCTATTAGGGGTCCCTCCCACCAACCTCCCCCAACACCGCCTTTCATTAATGTTCTGAAAATATGTCGTATAATAATTTATTTGTACTGTTTCAATAGTTTTCCATATATACCAACTTGTGGTAATGGAAATAGGCATTATGTTGAAAAGAATGTTACATTATAGTATTAATTTATAATAAAAATTATATTCAAAGAATTTCGTATATTTTGATTTGTGATTCACATTGACACGCAATTGATTAATAAATAATATTTGTATTAATTGGGGCCCACCCACCATCCACGCCCGCCACCACCTCTATTTACATATACATAAATTTACAAATAATATATTAAGTTTTGAAAAAAATATTGTCAATTTAATATGTATTTATTCTTTGTATAATACAGATTATCTTTATAGCAGAAAATAATGTTAAGCAAATATTACAAAATGAATAGTAATAAGCGAAAAAAAGATGATAATAATAGTTCAGTTGTAATCCTCTTCACAATCAGTAGAATCATTAGCATCAAGTCCATCAAAATCGCTTTCTTCCGAAGAATATTCTCCTATTTCAGATTCTGGATTAATATAATTAATATAATCATTTCCATTATCATCAATTTCAAAAATTTGTGTATCATTTTGTACGTCTTCTCTATTATAATCTTCTTCATTTTCATAACAATCAGCATAGAAATCATCATCTGAATCATCATCAATCTTTACTCTTTCATACTCAACTTTAGGCATTGTTTTTGGAAGTTCGTCAATTTTTTCAGCATCTTCGTCATTTAAATAATTTGTTTCATCATTATTCTTAATTTCATTCCAAAGCGCATCATATAATTTTTTCAATCGCTCATCATTATTTGAGACTTGCTCGTTTATTACTTTATCATTTTGCGTATTTTTATTGGATACGTTAACTACATCAATCTCCATTTCTTCATCAGATTCAATATCATTCAACTTCCGTCTTTTTACATTTTTTTGGCTATAACTTTCAGTATCTGATTCAAGCATTAAAGTATCCATTCTATTCTCAATTTGGATTCTATTAGATTCATCTTCGTCAGCCAAGTCTGGAAGTTTATCTCTTTGCTCATTATTATTTTCATATTCCATATCACTGTCATCACTATCACTCATTCCAACTGTATCAATTACTCCATAAGGTATTACATCACTTGTGATGACTACTTGTTCTTCAGGTTCTTCATCTTCAACAATATCGAATACAGCTCTTTGTATAACATTTCTCAAATGAATCATGTTTGATCCATCGTAATCGATAGCTTTGCACTCATCGGGTGCATAGACAGAGATACACTTTTTACTTTTGACACGAGAGAAAGCGACATACAAATGACCATGGGCAAATGCAGGAGTTGTCATACATAGGCCAACATAATCAAGAGTTTGTCCTTGACTTTTATTTATTGTCATTGCATAGCAAGGTTTCACGGGGAATTGTTTACGAGAGAAATAAGTAGCATCTGCTTTATTTTCATAATTCAATTTAATTCGAGGAATAAATACTCTTTGATCAGTGATTAAATTCCAACAATCAAGTAGAGCAGTGCCATCTCTTATAAAGAAATCTCTAATCCATAATTTGGTTCCATTACATAATTTATTATCTATATCGAGATTTCGCAACAGCATTACAATCATTCCTTTTTTCAATTTTAATACATGAGGTGGTAGCTCTGGAGGATTACAATTTTCAATATAATCTTGATTGACTACAGGCATTCCAATATTATCGATCGAGTTTGGAGCTTCAGTTACAGCCAAGAAAACCTTCTCTTCACCAGGCAAAGACTCAATTATCTGCTCATTAATTTTGAATGCGACATCATTTCTCACAGTTAAAATAGCTCGTCGACTCATCTTAACAGGATCATTCATAATTTCATTGGGAAATGCTCGTTGGATGAGTTCTTGTTCTGATGGACACAGTAATTCTTCTGGAATTTTTACATGAATTCCATCATGATTTCCATTTCCTCTTCCCAATTTCTCTAACCAATTTTGATACTCTCTTTGATCAATATCCAATCTCATATTTTGTGTCAGTTTGAAATGTTTGAAATGCTGGAAAAGATCAGAGTTATTTATAGTAACATCGAGAACATTTGAATTATTTCCATTTTTCACGACAGGCAGAATCTGTTTGAAATCGCCTCCAAGTAAAACAACTCGATTTCCAAATGGTTTATTTTGATCTTCATCTTTACTTACAGTTACCATCGTTTTATGTACATAATCAAAGGTGTGATAATCAATCATTGGAACTTCGTCCCAAATTATTACTTCTGTTTGGGCCAGAATTTTGCCTCTACCTTTAGTTATATCGATCGATGGAGTACGATGCAAATTAGAGTCTAAGGATATTTTGAAGGCAGTGTGAGCTGTTAACCCTTCAGGAATAAGAGTTGCTGCGATGCCGGTTGAAGCGACCGCAACAACTGTTACTTTATTTGCAATACACCAATGAATGAGATATGTGTAGAGGAATGTCTTACCACATCCTCCACTTCCAGAAACAAAGAATAATCGATCAGGTTTATCGGGATTTTTTATACTTTCGATTACTGTTTCAGCAACTTTTTTCTGTTCACTATTCAATCTCCATTCCATTGAATACATAGCTAGATTAGCTTCATTCACTCGTTTATCGTCCAATTTTCGTTGCAAATCAGGATCTTCGTCTATTGGTGGTAAATTGTATGATTTGTATTTTTTATTCTTGCTTTTCAACATAGATTTGATGTGACGAAGGGCCATTTGTTCTCTTTGATGAACAGTGAATTTGTTCTTTCTATCAGGATCGATAAGATACAACTTGTACTTGTCCCATAGTGCACGAGGATCAGGCGGTTGACAATTACTAAGAATACATGCAAAAAGTACTCTGGTTGGATACGCAAGTAACAATTTGGATGCCAATTCCATACAATTATCCCATTCTGTATCATCATCGATGAATCCCATAGCACGGGCTGCTTTTTCAAATGAATCATATACTGTATTGGTTGATGGATCAGTTCGAAGTTCTTCAAAACTTGTGTATCCTGCTCGTTTTCTTGCTAAGACAAATATTGAATATTTTTCCATGTCAATTGGAGAAACTGGCACAAGATATGCAACATTTTTGTCAATTTGAGCTTGTCTTTTGTATGGAACGAATTGATGTTCGTCGTATTTGAATTGCATACAAACTTGTTCAAATGTCAAGTGTCTATGAGCGGGATTATCTCTCATTAATTTCATGTATTGTAAGAAACGAGAAGTTCCACTTGCAATCTTGTGCGCTCGAGTAGCATCATCATCACTTTCTTCATAATATACTCTATGTTCATTGGGTAGATGAGTATATAATGGAGTAACTGAATGAGTCATGAATGATGTCTCATATGATCTATTCTTCCAAGCTGCTTCGTGTTGACAAATATATCGTGCACTTAAATACGCATCAATCTCACTAAAATCTACAATTGGTCTGGATGATTCGTTAACATTTGTTCCATCTGCATTTTGTAAAGGTTCTCTAATTGTTACGCCTTTTCCAATCCACTCTCGTGGTTCTTTAATATTCATAATGACCTCATCAAATCCTTTGTAAATATATTTAAACAAATATCTATAATTCATAACACCAGTGATAGCTTCAACATTAATATGACACCCATATTCATTCAATAAATGGAGATTGTGAGGAACAACGTGCTGATTAGTAGCCACTCTCATTGGTTCATTGCCTTTACTTGCGTAAACAATCACTTCTCCATTATTTCTTCTACGATATTTAGGATAATCGTTTTCTACAATTATTGTCTCGTCGTTAAAGGGTTTCGGAAAATCTTTTCTGCAAAATGTTCCAGACCAATTTTTTCTGCACAAATAGTCTTTTTTACCACAACACGGACCATGTATGTGATGTTTCTTCTGTAATTCTCGAGTTATTTTCATCTTTTCATATTCCGGGTCATCTTTAGGTGGCAATTCGACAATTTCAGCACAAATAATTTGATCAATTTTTTCAGGTGTATCTAAACTATCTTCCAATTTGATTATCATATGACAATGAGGCATGCCTCGCTTTTGAAATTCTATGCTACCAACCATGAATATTATCTTTCCGAGAATTTGATCTTTAATCAATTCGTCACGGAATTGTTTCAGTTTAGCTTTAAAGACTCGCACTACCTGGTCGGGCATGTGTTGCCAGTGGCAGTGTTTTGAAATTTTTAAATCTTCGATTTCTTTCCATTGAGGATTTCCAGTAAACGTAACAAATAAATCGGCTTTTCCATATTGTCGAGCTAGTGCCATTGAGCTATAATACATGTTTTCATTACTCTTTCTACTGCCACTAAATGAAGCAGGAAGTTCAATTCGTGTACCATAATCATATCCTAATTTATCAAGTTTTTTCTTTATGAAATCATCATGTTTTCTCGGAGTTGTTGACAATAAATTGTTCACTCTCAGTTGCTGCATCCTAATATATGCGAGTCTATCTGCTTCGATTTGACTATGTGTATGCAATTCATACTCTGCTGTTATTGCTCCCATTCCATGCAATCTATGAGATAGACCCTTATCATCTGATCTTATTGCACGGAAATATCTATGAACTTCAGATCGAGTTAATATTGTTCTTGCAACACTTTTCATATGCTTTGATTTTCTTTTGGTTGGCTCTTTTCTCATTCCACGATGATATAGTTGGTTTCCTTCAGGGAATATTAATGGGAACAGAGCAGGATCTCTATGAGCTGACATATACGGTACTTTGGGAAGCTTATTTCTCTTATCGGGATCAATCATATAAATTCTCATGCCTTTATTTAATTCTTCATGTGATGGATGCTCGCCTTTATTATACTGATAAATATAAGCAAACAATTCATCATTTGTGTCGGGAGCATTCAGTGTTCCATTGTGTTTATGACTTATTTTTGTTCTTTTTTTCAAAGTTTCTAGATCTCTGATATCACTTGGATCAATAATGTTAATTATTAATTCTTGTGGTCTTTTGTTATTTTTTTCGCATTTTTAATCTCTTCTCGAATCATTACTCCAGCTTTTTTGTACACCTTATGGTAGGGATTTATACGTTCCATTAACTTGGCAATTTGCATTCGCAAGTGATTTATTTCCTCTTTATCGGACAGATTCAAATTACCCATTTGAAGATCTTTCTTGATCAAATGTTCTTGATTGCAAAGATTGAGACATGTGAATAATTTGGTTGCTTCTTTAGAAGTATCAATACATACTGGCGATACTTTGTATTCACCTTGCAGAGTAACAGGGCATACAACATCTCCTTTCGGATATGCACAATTTTCGAGGGCTTTTGTCGTTCGAACAGCCACAGCATTTTCTCTATTTATAGTACCTAACATGCGATATGTTGCATTACTTTTATTTTCGTGTATTTGAATTTTATACTGATATAGTTCGGGAACATTTATTCTCAAAAATAGTTCATCTATTACAACAGTTCCATTCTTACAACATGCAGAAGGTGTTTCATAGTATTTATATATTCGTGCTTGACAATGTGTACATGCAATCATATCAGGAAGTATAGACAGATCAGGCAAAGGATGATGACGATATGCTCTCTTTTCAGAAATTTTAATAATTTTAGTTCGTGCTACATAATTATTGTTTTGTCTCCTTTTACGTTTTCTCATAGTAGTTTGACTAAATGCTGAGGGAACAGGAGGCATTTTATCATTTGAATGACCGTTTATTTCATCTTGTGACACTTCTTTTTGATTATTCGTTGGCTTTTCAATAACAATTCCGAGATCATCTGCCGGTTTACGACAAACTAAATCAAGATGAATCCAATTATTAATATTTAAAGGAATATCATACTGATGTGATTCTTTCCTTACTTGCTTTGATACGACTTGTTTGATTATTTCTTCATCAAATCTATAGAGATAATTAGTACCGTGTGTGACATATGAGTGAATAAGACCAGTTATGAAGAGTAAGGAATTATGATGATTCAGATTTTTAGGATAAACTATTTCAGGAGAGATCGATGCACGATTTCGACCATACATGTTTGCTAAATCTCTTATTTTACTATACGTCTTTTCGACATCTAAGTTATACTCTTTATCAAATAATACCGCTTTTCGTTTGCTAATTACTGCGAGACAATAATGAGTATTTCTCTTAAATGGGATAATTAAACCTTGTTTTTGATTTAATGAGAAACCCTTCAATGTTCCCTTCGCATTATAAGCATACGTTGGTAATACAACATAATTAGATTTATTCAAATTACAAATGTAGAAATTGAATATACGCTCTGTGAATTCTCCATTCTTTGCATTTAACATTTTCAGTAATGATGTCGTTCTAGTAGGGCGAATAAAGTCAACTGTAGGTACTGTTCTTTTCGAACTCTTTTTGTCACTGATATTTTCATTTTCGATAATGATTGGATCATGTGAAAAATCATTCGTAGTAGAAGGAGCATTAACTTGAATATGATTATTCTCTTTAAGCATCTTTCCTATTTTGTTTATATAATCAATAAAATTCAATTCTTCGTTCAACAATCGCTTCAAGCTCATATCAGTACCGTTAATTAAACATTCTCCATAATATATGATCATTAGTTCCATATTTAAATTATCTTTCAATGGAATATAATTATTCTCTTCATAATCTGTACATATATTTACATCGAATACTTTTTCAATGAATTCATCAACCTTCTTAGGCCAATTATCAGTAGAAATATTTTTTGAGTCATAGAGTGGATCAAGGATTTTTCCTTTTTTTTCTGAAATATCAACAAAACAGAGCATCCAACGATTATTCGCTTTTAAAGGCATCAAAATGAATCGTTGTTTCATTTTTCCATATGTTTGTTTCAATTCTTTTAAGATATAATCATTGAAGCAGAAGGAAGTAAAGTGAGAATATGAGACTGCGAAACATTCTGTGGATTTAGAGCATAATACCGATAATGAAGCATCTACAAGTTCATCATTTAATTTAATATCAGTTTCAAGTGTTGTCACCTTATTCGATGTCGTAGTTGAAATTATTTGAATATCATTATTGATGGTATCGTTATTTTGAGGCAAATTTTGAATATTGGCGGAATTAGAAACATCCTTAATCAGTATCAAATCACTTTGAATGAGCAATTCACGTATATGCTCCCTGTATTCAACGCAATTTAAATTTTCTTTTGCAATTTCTTCAAAGTTATTCATAATACATTCTGCATGGTAAATTGTTATTACTCCACAATTAAATACATCCTTTTGAGTAGTGAAATGCCGATTCTCATACTTTACAACAAAGTCAGAATGGAATATTCTGTTAGTGAACTGTTTCACTTTCTCAATCCAGTGTGTTGTATTACTTGCTTCTTCATATAACGAATCGTATATCGTGCCAGTTTTGGAAGTTATATCAATCAAACATAAAATCCAATGATTGCCGGTATTGATTGGTATTAACATGAAAGGCTGTTTACAGCTTTTGAACTTGTTATGATATCCTCTTGGGAGTTTACCTTTGTCAGAAAAATTGGAAAAAATGATTGAAGAAATAGTTTGATAGTCTTTGTTACGGGAGCATAGAACTGATATAGATGAATTTACTATCTCATCATTCAACCAAGATATTCCTTCAAGTCTGTTCAGTGATGTTGCATATATTTCTTCTTTTCTAGTTATTTTTGTTGTGTCTTGATTATGAGGTTCTTTAGCGCAGATATTAGATACGATTTTTTTTTCTGTATTCTTAGATGCCATGCCATCCAAGAGCATGCAATATTCAGAAAGATTGAAATCCGTTCGATAATAATCATGTAGACCATTTGTGAAACTTTCACAATGTCGAAGTAGATAAATAGGAGCATCTATAGCTTGAGGAGAGCTTGAATAATTTGCAGCAGTTACATTAAATTGAACAGGTTCGTTTGACTTGAGCATAATACGTACAACATTGTTTATTATATCGAACGCCCATTGGCATTGGTCGTATGTTGTTTCTTGTATCGTGAAACAAACAATACATATGTTATCGACAATGGAGTATCCGGCAAAGACACATTGGATGATCTTTTTTTTAGAAATTTGAACAATCGGAAAAACAATTTTGTTGAATGCCTGTTTCTCAGGGGAATAGTTTGCAAAATATTCTGATGCTTTTTCAATTGAGAATTTGCGACGTTTATCGAATAAGCAGGTTTTTGCAAAAAGTGTGCCTGAATCTAAAGACTCAAGTAGCACATGAAGACATCTGTCAATTGTCTCGGATGATGAGAAGGTATTTTCGTTCAGATTTTTAAAGATATTATTCAAAATACTCTCCTTTTCAGTCTTTTTCATTTGATGTTCAGGTTTGCTGATACATTTACTATCACAAACGGGCGTTTCATTTAGAATCATTATGGAATCGTCTATGCCAAGCTCTAATGGTGTACTGCGAATATTTTCAGTTGCATCCCTAACTTGGTTACATTCTAAGTTTTCAATTATTCCAATTTTTTCAATGATTTCATCTGAAAATTTGGATATATCAAAGTCGGATTGGTAATAATCGTGACGATTACTCAAGAAACTCTCACAATGACGTGCAACAAGTATTGGAGCGTCTTCAAGATTCGCCGAAGATGAAAAATCAGTCGTCATAATGTCGAATTCAATTTTTTGATGTATGCCACAAGCTGCTTTAGCTGCTTTGATTATAATTTCGAATGCCCACTGAAATTGCTGTTCGGTTGATCCGTTTTTGGTGAAACATACATAGCATTTTCTTTCAACAATTGAAAGGCCTACAAACAAACATTGAACAACTTTATTCCTGTTAAATTGCATTATGGGGAAGATAACCTTATCATAGTGAGACTTTGTATTCCAATTAAGAAAATATGAGTTCAACTTGTCACTAGAGAATGCGCGGCGTTTATCAAAAAGACATGTTTTTGCAATGAGCAATGAGCCACAATGACTATACAGTTGTTCAATGCAAAACTCGATGGATTCGGTTGAAGTTATTTTGTACCTTTTAAGGTCTTGTAAGATCTTTTCATATTTTGCTTCTTGTATTTTATTTTTCTTTCTCGGAGGAGAATTTAGCGGCGATTGTGACGAGTTGCTTTGTTCATTAACTTTTGACCGTTTACAAGAACCATTGTCTACTGCCGGTTTCATTTTATTATCTGCATCATTTTTTAAAATATGTTTATTAGATTTATCTTTACATTCAACTATTGTATTTATGCATGCTGATACACCTTCAGCCTTTATCCATTGATTAAGTAATTGTGTTCTCAGGATTCCACATTTTTTTTGAAACGGGAATTTATCATTTTTGATAATTGCATATCCGTATGATGCTACAAAAGTTGAACTACTTAATAAATCAGCTTCTTCTATTTTATTAGGTCTTGAGGAAATTGTCAGATTGCATTTCACCTTTGTTATCAATAATATTTGCTGCAGAATCCATGAATATTTTGATATGTCTGATATACGTTTAGAATCATATACGGTTGCTTCTTTTTCATTAGTTTCGATTATCACGAGAACTTGATGCGAATCTCTGATTGGATCGTTCAAGACAAAAATAATCTTTGTAACATTCATGTCATCTTCTATTTTGGGGGAAGCAACAAGAGCTTTCATCTTTGTTGAGTATATTGCAATGTCATTGTTATTGCTTGTTATTAGTGTGTGATACAGAAAACATTCAATTGTTTCGATGGACAAAGGAGATTCTTGATCTTCTAATTCGGATTTAATTTTGCTGAAATCTATGAAAATGTTTTCCTTTGAGTAAGCTATTCCATTTTTTTGATTATTTTCTGGGAGAGCTATTTCCTTGCGTTCATTGGGAATGTTTTCATTTAGATGTTCAATCTGATTAACTTTTGGTGGTAATTTCTTTTTTAGATGTGACAATGGTTTAGCATTTAAAGTTAATAGAGATTGCAAGTGTTTTTTGTATCCACCATAGTCAAACTTGATGGAGTTTGTGAGAATGAATGGTTGATGCTGACATAATTGTTCGACTATTTTGAGTGTTAGAATACGAGATGCGTTATGTGCTCTCACATTGTAGCATAGGTTGTATTTATATTCTAATTCAAGAGGAGAAGACTTGACGTACATACAGATGATATTGGATACGATACGTTCAATTTGTTTCTTCTCGTTTAAATCTTTTAACTTTAACGGATAATACAATGATACGATCGATGTTTTTCTATCATATACGGCCAAAAGACATTTGTTGAATTGCTTAGAGTATAAAACAGGAATCATTAGTTTATTAAAAGTTTTTTGGTTTGCAGTTTCGTTAACTGATTGGAAGAGATCATCAGGAGAAATATCTTGAATCTCTTGCTTAGATATTTTATTAATGTCATCGAATAGTTTACATGCATCAGATACAGTTAAAATGACATTCTCATTTGACGAATATTTTGATAAAATATTTGTCATGCATAAATCTAATGTTGATGTGGATATGGATATATCAGAATTGCATAAATCAGGAGG
Source organism: Parapristionchus giblindavisi (assembly GCA_943737045.1). Lineage (NCBI taxonomy): Eukaryota > Metazoa > Nematoda > Chromadorea > Rhabditida > Diplogasteridae > Parapristionchus > Parapristionchus giblindavisi. Next base: position 318,048 of record CALSFV010000342.1, read on the forward strand.
AAATGAGCTATTAGTATTTATATTAGTTATATTAGTAGAGAAAGAAGGCGACATTTCATATGTATTATAAGGACGAGACATTTTATCTTCAATAATTAACATATCATCTTCACCGTTATCATCATCAACATTCTCTGAGGGATTGGATAGTGATTCAAAACGATTTCCAATTTTTACATTTTTCGAATCATTTTCTTTTTGTTTAATACCTTTTGGTTTCCAATGCACTTTCTTCTTCTTTTGAATGACAATAGTGGGCTTTTTGCAGTCATCTACATTGGAATTCACAGACACATTTTCGTGGTGCACATGATTATTATTATCAGATAGTTTCATTTGTGCTCTCATAGTTTCAGTGTCCAATGATGTCGTTGGCTTATTATTGTTTGAGGATTTTTTGTGTCCAATTAATTTCGGATTTGATTGATTGTTTGCATTAGATTGAACGAGAATTTCATGTGCACTAATTGGAACATTTACATTATAGTGATCATTTTTATTCTCTTCTCGAGAAAGTATCTGTATCATATGTCGTCGCATACTTTGTGTGTCCAGTGATGACTCCATGGGCTGATTATTGATTAAATGATTAATAAATGATAGAGAGAAAAGCCCACAGCTGACTCCATCTGATTGAATAGGACAATCTACAATGTGATAAGTCAGTACATCAGAGTAATTGAATATTGATTTGAGAATGAATCGAAAGATCTTCTCTAGTTTCACACGTTCATTACGATCTTTGATTTGTTTGTTTGTGAGTGAATCATACACGCGCACATCTCCA